>OY776112.1:63797230-64397230 GCA_963675035.1 Allygus modestus
GCTACGGGGGTATATCTATTTCCATTATGAGAGTTGCCATTCAAGTAGGTTTTCTATTTCCATAAATTCCTTTCAAGTATGTTTAGATGTATTCCTAATAAACACATGTTCCCATAAGGAATAACATGTAAACCATAAAAGCTTTTACAAAAACAACTGTTTTATTGATCAAATTATCTGTTTATTAATTAAAAGCAAAAATTATAAACACATGTTTCCATAAGGAATAACATGTAAACTTTAAAAGCTAAAGGGGCAGAGACCTTCTGATTGTCCGGGGTAAAAGGTGTCCTATGTGTTAATCCAGGTAATAAACTATCCGTGGACGAAATTTCATTTAAATCCGTTCAGCCGATCTTGAGTTATAATATTTGTAACTAACTCCACTTTGTTTTATATATTAAGATTATAGTACTCGTAGGTAATTTTATACCTAGTAGCTGATTTTCTCCTGTGGTTTCCACGGATAAGGAGTTTTTTCATGTTTCACTATTTTACTACTAAACAATGACATCCAATTTACCCAAATTCATCTGCCGGATCCCTATCGAGGCTATAACTCCTCACATAAGTGTGTAGGAATCTTAATCATTCATGCTGACAATGTCTAATGTCTTTCTTACTGTCTACGTATTTTAATCTTAATCAAGTATCCATAATGGCCAAGGATCCGAATAGTCTTTATGACACAGTAAATGTATAAATCGCGAACTCCCAGTTACCTTGTGACCTCATAAAACAAGACTCGAGGCATAACATACTAGAGCTAAGGCTGTTTTTGAGCACCTGATGGAATTATTTTTCATTGATTGGTTGGCAATGCTGGCAATTCGGAGGCCGGGCTTAATAAAATGATGATTACTCCGAGAAGGCACCCGGTTACGTTACAGGGCAAACTATAACTTGAATAACACTCTGCTAAATTTAATATACTATAAACTGTTGTCTAATATAACCAATACAAAATATCCTTGTTTATAGACGGATTACTTAGGACAATCATTCACAGATATAACTTAGTGTAAATCTCATATATAGATTAAATACAACGGCGTGATAAATTTACACATTGCGATACAAATGTAATGGAAATAACAAATATCCACCACTTTGAAGCTTTAGTTTAAAAATTGTGAAATCGTTTTACAGAAGGGTTGTCAAGAATTATTTTTCTCTTTTTGTTGTAATGTATTTCATGTTCCTGATGTAATCCCTTATTACCAAACATCCTCATTTGATGATAGATCTTTTCATACTGTATACATAATCATAAATTTATAAAAGCTATTTACACAATACAACTTCATTTCCGGGCTTAAGGGTCGTTCATATGGTCGCTAAAATATCCCTCGATATAGTGAAAACTCTTGTTTTTCAGCCACTCTCCGAGCCTTGTTTTGAAATTCCTAAAGTGCAGGTAATTTATTTTGTGGAGCAGACTATTGAAAAACTTTCAGGCCATCGTGCGGTTGCTATTCTTTGTCTTATCTAGTCTAAATCTCGGTATGTAAAATATTCTTTCTGTTTCTGGTATTTTAACCATGACAGCGAGTGTTAGGTTGAGCTGAGGAAAATGGAGCACAGGCAGTCAAACATTAAAAATGCTTGCCGTTTTTAGTAAATATTTTGTACAATGGAATAATAAACAACCTATAACAGTTCTAGTATGATGCAGTTTTACAAATGACCCAATTACAAAAGTAAGTCATTTTGCTTTGAGCACGAACGTGCAAAGAGTGCAATTTTGCATGAACAGCTCCCAAAGGCTAGGCTAAACAAAGAGGATGAACATTACCGAATAGCCTTTTACCTTACAAGTAGATTTTTTTTGGCCTTACATTGCCATGATTCATAAATTTAAACCTAAGTAAGTAAAATAATAAATATATCTTAGATCTTTAATATACAAAAATACTGGGGGTACATTATCATCTCGGAAAATTATTAATTAAGTTTCAATAAATTGTAAATATTACTAGCCATATACTATTACGTAAAAATATATTGTAAATGTAATTCGGTAAATTGGTGTAATGTGTTAAGTATTTTTATGGTTTTACATATTAATTTTAGCTACAGTCTACTTAAAAATTGTGGTGGCAACCACTTTTAGGATTTAGACATGATGCAAAAATATGTGCTTGATATTTGTCATGTGAGAAACAAGACTATAATTATTTAACTCTTGGAAACTAAAGCAAAATACAATGTTTCAAATGTAGTATTTTGTATCTCAAAAGTTTTTACCTTAAATGTTAATAAGGCCAGTTGTCTTCATTGTAAGTAAAAACAAGTAACAATCATAAGCGTCAAAATACAGAGGAGCAAAAGAGAGTGTCGTTAATGTTTATAGAGTTCTCGTATTTTATGTAGCTCATTATTTCCCTTGTTATTACGATTTGTTATGCTGCAAACTAATAGGCACCTGAAAATAAGAAATAAAATAGCAAAACCTAGAAATAATTAGAACACAGATGAAACCATTGTCATTTGATAGTGAAACGTATCGTGAATAACATATCAAAAGTCTCCAAAAATATCTTTGGTGGAAAGCCGCCATTTTTCCAAAATGGCGGCAAAATTCAGTAAATTTTTGATTTTTATTGAAATTCCGACTTTCCTGTAAATTTTACTGAAATATCCCACATTACCTTTATTGTTCCTCTTAAAATTATCTTCCAAATGGTACCAAATACATGTATTATTAACCAAAAATAGACACTGTAAGGGTAATTCAATATTAAATGGAACAATAATGTTTATATATTAATATTATTTTACTGGTAGAGGTCATGCATAAATTAGGTCACGCTATTTTCAGCCCTTTTTGACCCCCTCCCCCCATTTTGTCACGCTCTGTCTTGCTGTTCATAACTCCCCCTCCCCCTGTCACGTCACACTTATTAATTATTAAGTACTGGATTGTGGGTACGTACCTATTTGTCACTCTGTAAATGATGATTTCGCAGGCTTTAACTCTATTAACCGTGCACGGCCCCTTAAACATTTGCATATAAGTAAATACCCCCGTCGCAGCAAACCTGCATACTCAGCGAATTTCCAATGAATATAGCATAACACATTAAAACACTTAACAGGATTCATAAGAAATATATTCACAAACAAGCGATATTTAAAATATTAATTATTATCCATCAGAATAACATTGGGGATGAGAACGCAGCTTTGCTGCAACAAGGAACACAAAATAATGGGTTTTCATGCAAATATCAATAGAACTTGGATAGTGAAGTTACATACCAAGTTTCATCCATATACATTCATAAATAAGCGGTATATAACATTTTAATTATTTTCCATAAGAGTAACATGGGAACCAAGTACCTAGGTTTGCTGCTACGGGAACCATATGCGAAAAATTGTTTTTTTGTGCAAACAACAATAAACCGCAACCAGATAAAGCAATATACCATATTTTGTCAGTTTATGTTCACATATAAGTGAGATATACAATTTTTCTTTTTCTCCATAAGAATAACATTAGACAATCAATCAATCAATCAATCAAATCTTCTTTATTCAATAAGTAACACATTACATGTTTTGAATAGGGTCACAAATTATGACTATAAAATAAACTTATAAATTAAATTAAATCAAACAATGTCAACAAGTTCTAACAATGTCCAAAATAGTAAATTTTCAATTTGCAAATCTTAAGTCTGAAAAATTTCCAACTTAAGAAAATAATAACATTTAAATTGCAACTTAAACATATTGCAAATTATTAAATTAATAAGAAAATAAACTTCTAGTACAAAGGTCAATTCTCAGACATATCTGTAACTGTCACTTGTTGGGATGCTTATGAAAAGGTTAGAGCAGGATGGAATTCAAAAGATCAGCGTTTGGTATTTATAAATTCTTGAATTGAATAGGAGGGGTTATTTATTAATAAATCTTTTAGTAGCCGTTTAAATCTATTTAAATTGCTTTCTAGCCTTAAGGGTACTGGTAGATGCAGAAGGAATTTAAGTCCTGCATAAGAGGTCTTTTTTTGTATAAAATTCTAAATTATGTCTAGGTAGATTAATTTTGAAACGTGTGTTATATTCGCCAGAAGTGGATGACAACTGAAGCAATTTTGCATAAATAATTGTTTCATAAATATACAAATTGTAAACTGTTAATATCCCCAGTTCGCAAAATAAGTTTTTAACTGAATCCATTCTTTTTAGCTTCATCACTACACGGATAGCTCTTTTTTGTTGGATAAGTATTTTATCTAAGTTATTTTTTGTTGTTGCTCCATAAATAGCAATACCATAAGATATGTGGCAGTGGATTAATGAATAATAGATTGTCTTTAGAGTTTCCAAATTGCAAATCTTAGACATCTGTCGCAGTGCATAAATACCAGAAGATAATCTTTTGACCACATGATTGATGTGATCGTTCCAAGAAAGTTTTTCATCAATAATTAGACCAAGAAACTTTGTTCGGCTCACAACATACTGTGTTTAGCACTTTCAATATCTCAGTAACCAATTGACGTAGAGCAATGATCAATATACCAAATTGTTTGTTTTTTATGCTGAATTCAATGGTAACAATTAAAATTTGATTTTAATAAAAATGACATGTGTAAACCCCAAAATATCCATTTTTTGGGGTACAAAACCCCCCGAAAACCCCCCTTCAGATGGTGCGATTCGTCCGGTTTTCGAACTCGTTCAAATAGATGGTACTTTACAAATTTGTACAAAATTTCATTAAGATCGTACCTTTTTACTTTCTCCCTCTATACATAGTATATGGAGAAAGTATTGTTTTCGTCAAAATTTTCGAATTTGAGTTGTTAGTGGAAATATTCGTTTTGGTGCTCCCTGAACCCAAAAAAGTGGTTTTTACGTGATGTCTGTCTCTGTGTGTGTGTGTGTGTGTGTGTGTGTGTGTGTGTGTGTGTGTGTGTGTGTGTGTGTGTGTGTGTGTGTGTGTGTGTGTGTGTGTGTGTGTGTGTGTGTCTGTGTGGATGTGTACAGAGCTAGAGCCCTAACCAATAGGCCGATTTTTATGAAATTTGGTATGTAGGTACTAATCCACGATATCTCCAGGTGTTTTTTCATTTTTTTTTTTCATTTTTGATTTTTAAGGGTAATTATCCCCCAAAAACCACCAAAAAACATGAAAAATCAAAATTTCTCAAAAACGGCTCTAACGATTTTGATTAAACTTTCGTGGTTTGTAGAACTTTAGTTTTCCAACAAAATGACACCACCCGCATTCCTGTAAAAATTTGGGTTCAGAAACTACACGACTTAAAACATCCAAAATTCAGTTCTTTTGATTTTTCATAAAAAGACATAAATATAAAAAAATATTACTATTCACCATTAAAAAGAGCTCAAAAACTAAATAATTTTGTATTGTGAATTACTATTCTACGATTGCTGGTTTCGGAGAAAATTGAAATTTTCATTTAGCGGTAAACGCAGTACGTTGTCCAATGTTATTCTTATGGGGAATACAAAAATTACTATTTCTCTCTTATTTACTGATCAATTTCATTCAAACTTGATATGCTTGTCAATGTAGCATTGACCAACAGAGGTAATTCGAAATATGTTGTCCCTTAATAACCCTGGGGGGGCAATAGGGAGCATTTCCCCTCTTAAAACCACGAGTGTAACAATGGATTCTGTAGTGCCTCCAAGCAGGGATTTGGGTGGATGTTTTTTAAAACAAATTGTTTACAAGATTTTCTGTACATTCGACCGTGCTTTGTATTTTATATTTAGTAAATAAAAAGTAATTTATTCATTAAAGTTGGGCTAAAAGGGAGAAAGTATGTGTCAGTTTCCTGATACCGTTTATTACAAGAGTTATCGTGATTACGGACACACACATATATATATATACAAATATACAAATTTGAACGAATGGTGTTTTTGGCATCTGGGGACCTCAAAATGAAAAATTATAATGGTCTCGGGAAGTCTTACCATGAGACCTACGGTAATAGCTTATTCCTTGTGGGAAATTCGCTAAAACCTACGTTAAATGCACTAGTGTGATTGAATTTTACTATTATACATATAGGCTACGATTAATAACATGTTAAAATAAACGTGTTTTAACCATCATAAATCTCCCTGGAGAAGGCCAACTCAGTGTCAATTGATTTAGTGTTCATACACGATCCTCAGCGTTCTGAACAAACATCAGAACATTCCAACCCACTCTCGCCATCCACACTTACTAGCCTACCATAACCAGAATGGCATTTGCAGTGGATGAGCTTCAATAGAGAATGTGGTGCTTGTGGCATGTGCGACTGATAAGGGGCATATGTGCCATCAGTCAAGCCACACCCCAATATGTTGGACTTGGTGTGTTAATTCTACATCATATTTGAACCTGATGACACACCCTCAGGTCGTGGTAGCAAGTGGCTGTTATGTTGGCGGAAGTTTCATTACCTGTATAGATGTTACTGCTTCCGCAGTTTTTTGTTATTACATTTTCCTGCGGAGTCTGTCTAAGGTGTCGCCTTCCAAGCCACCATACAAATAGACGAGAGCCTTTTCTGCTGCTAAGATTATATCTTTCTCCTGGACGTCACTCTTGTTGAAAAATTCCACACAGCATCTGATTGATTCACCGTTGCAAAGCCTTTTAATACTCATTCCTTTGACAACGCCAAACAAATGTTAAGTTGTGTCACATTCCAAAATCGCAAGTACAAAAAGAATATTCTTACACAAATTGAGGCCGAGCTTAGTTTTTAAGGCTTTTATGTTCCACACTTTTGGTTTATTTTCTGACGTACTCTTTCTTTCGGGTTTGATATTTATGTCAAATTGGCCAAACTTTGTATTGAAGCACAAAAATACCAATAAATCGATGTCATCGCTAATAACAATGGTTTTCTTTGTGCTAGAACTCTTAACGGCTTCTTTCACTATTACCTCATCCGCAACCTCAGCTGCATGGAGAGCAGTCAGATACCCATTTTGCTGAAATTTACCAGAGAGTTAGTTAATAAATCGCTGTTTGTTCTATGTTTTAATCAGAAACTTCTCATTTTTCGAGTGACTGACGATATGTCCTTAAAATAAAAATTGTTGTGGAGTTATACCCTTTGACCTCTTTAAGTTGCACTGTCTTTGGTTGCCGGACCAGAAGAGTATCCATCGAACACCATGGTCACTTGGTTATATTTTCTGTCTACATACCTTACATAGCTGTCACATATGTCATCAAAAGTAACAATTTTTTGCATATGATTTTCATGTCAGTACGCACCGAAATAATAAACATCATTTAACAGTTCTGTTTATTCAAAAGATCATAGTTTCCACAGTTCATCTGCCAATACTTTTTTATTTGCTTGTAAACATGAATCCATGCATATCAAATACTGCTGAAGGATAACTACATAATTTGTACTTAAACGTCTTATTACAAAATAAGGCGATCATTGTGAGCAGGCTACTGCCGAAACTATTAGATCTTAAATCATAGTTTATGTGTTATTTGAAAGCTCTTACCGCTTAGTAAATTATAGAATTGACTATTATTTTATTTTAAATTTTGAATTATCATTATGGTACCTATTTTCGGTTATTAATACATTTATTTGGTACCATTTGAAAGGTAATTTCAAGAGGAACAATAAAGGCAATGTGTGTTATATCAGTAAAATTTACAGGAAAGTCAGAATTTCAATAAAAAGCCAAAAAGTACTGAATTTGGCCGCCATTTTGGAAAAATGGCGGTGTTCTACCAAAGATATTTTTGGAGACTTTTGATATGTTATTCACAATACTTTTCACTATGAAATTACAATGGTTTCATCTGTGTTCTAATTATTTCCATGTCAAATCATATATTCAGGGGCCTATAATGTCTAAGTTATTATAGAGGATTTATTTTTATTTGTTATGAAGGTTTATAAAACCACACCTGCTCGTCTCCATAGATCATTATCTTTGCCTTGTTAGTGAATTTCCTTTGGAAAGTGAACTATTAGCATGACCCTCACGGTGAAACTTAAGCCCGGGACCACCATAGAAGTTCCTAACGTGACCTCCCGAACACGTTATGGGGGGTCGTTCGAAATTTTATATATATATATATAATTATTATATATTATTATATATAATAATTATATATATTATATATAATTATTATATAATTATTATATATTATATATATATATATATATATATATATATATATATATATGTGTGTGTGTGTGTTTGTGTGTGTGTGTGTGTTTGCACTCTAGCGGTCGCATTTTTTGTCCCATTTACTTCAAATTTGGTAGGGACGTTTCTTTCTGTAATCAGTTGGACAAGTTCGTTGGGCAGAACAATCGGAAAATCCTAAACACCTTTTTTGTGGATTAATATCTCAAATTTCGAGTGTTTGGGCCCAAAAAGAGTCAGAAAAGTCTCAGATGTAAAATTAATGCATGTAAAAAGATGGGAAATAGTGAGTCGAAAGTTTTTAGCCCCCTCTTGTCATTCTAGAATAAATATTTACTGAGTTTTTAAAGAAAATGTGTTTCGACTAAACACAGTACGTTGTCTTGTGGGGGTTTTACATTAGAAAAGCCGGTTATTCTTTTGTTAGAGTACTTTTATCATCACCAGAAACTCACGCCTACTTTAAAGCCTGTCTGGATCTTCTCCTAACATTATAATGCGCAAAATGTTATTCCCAGCTTTGCAGGTAAATTAAACCAGGAGCATCAGAACAGCCAAAAAATCTTTGTTTTCAGATTTCAATAAAAACTGTAATAAATGTATGTGTTTACACTGATTTTGAGTTTTAAAAGTTGTTATGTGGAAATTCACTTCCCTCACGTCAGCGTTCTGCGTGCGAACTCGTTTTAAAGTCAGGTGAGGTTCTTTAACAGCATTGGTTATTTAGGTATAAGCTGGTGGTGATCATTCGTGGAAGATATTCGAGTTCGCACGCAGCACGCTGACGTGAGGGAAGTGAATTTCCACATAACAACTTTTAAAACTGAAAATCAGTTTAAAAACATACATTTATTCCAATTTTTATTGAAATCTGAAAACATAGATTTTTTGGATGTTCTGATGCTCCTGGTTTCATTTACCTGCAAAGCTGGGAATACAATTTTGTGCATTATAATGTCACGAGAAGATCCAGACAGGCTTGAAAGTAGGCGTGAGTTACTGGGGATGATAAAAGTACTCTAACAAAGGAATAACAGGCTTTTCTAATGTAAAACCCCCACAAGACAACGTACTGTGTTTAGTCGAAACACATTTTCTTTAATAACTTGGTAAATATTTATGCTAGAATGACGAGAGAGGGCTTAAAACTTTAAGCCTCACTAATTCCCATCTTTTACCTATTTTGGGCCCAAAAACTAAAAATTTGAAAGGTTAATCCACAAAAAAGGGATTTAGAGTTTTCCGATTGTTTAGCACAAGGAACTTACCCAGCAGATTACAGAAAGGAACTTCCCTACTAAATTTGAAGTGAATCGGACAAAAATTCGACCGCTAGAGTGCAAACATATATATATATATATTATACATATATAAATCAAATAAATCAAGTACTTCTATGGTGGTCCGGGGCTTAAGTTTCACCGTGCGGGTCATGCTAATAGTTCACTTTCCAAAGGAAATTCACTTTAAAGTCAGGTGTGGTTCTTTAACAGCATTGGTTATTTAGCTGTTGGTGATCATTCGTGAAAGATATCTTAGCTGTCATCCAGGATCGTACCCTCACCTGACCACGACTGACTGGTGAGGTCAGCGCTCTACCTGTCAGGTATCGTTTCTGATATGGTTTTAAAAATAACATAAATGGAATTGTTTGTAACACTAATGTTAGAAGAAACTGGTTACACCTTCCTTCGCACTCCGCACAGGATAATTTAATTGGTGACAACTGAGAATGTTAGTTTGATACCCACTACACCAGGACTACACCAGGACTACACCAGGACTACACCAGGACTACACTAGGACTACACCAGGACTACACCAGGACTACACCAGGACTACACCAGGACTACACCAGGACTAAACCAGGACTACACCAGGACTACACCAGGACTACACCAGGACTACACCAGGACTACACCAGGACTACATATGATGCACCCTAAGACACTACAATTCTGTACTATATCATTGCTCGCAAAACGTTATTTACAATACTGTCCAATAAAATAAGACTGCGGTTATTATACTGGTCAGTACGAGTCATATTACTATAATAGCGGCCAAATAAATTTACAGTTGGGTTGTAGCTAATAGCATGGCTGTACGCTGTCACTGTTGCCATTTTGCCATTGAAAAATATCACTCGAATGTTATTCCAATCAGCTGGTATAGAGTTTTGGCAATGCAGCACGTCTAATATTGGCTGATCTCGGTTAATAGCCCGGTAAACCACGCCCTCAACTGTAAATTTATTTGGCCGCTATTACAGGTACAGTTTAACTAGAGAGTCTGCACTAGCAAGTAGTTAGTTTTTATAAAAACAGTTAAGCTGGCGTTTACAAAAAAATCCTATTACCAAACTCTAAGAAAGGTCGAGTGTAAGAACAGATCAACCATAAAATGTGGCACATTTAGTATTCAACTTGTTTGTACATTGGCATAAACTATGCCTCTCTCTCTTAGAGCTCAGTAACAATCTTTAACGATTTTATGACATTGCATTTGAAAAGTGTAACACTGTTGAAACTCACTTAGTGGTACCATATTTAATTGTATAGCTTGGTAAAAATATTCAGAGACAGCTCGGGCTGTCATTGTATAGTTTTTATATTTTCGTTTTTGTAATAAGGTTTATCTGGTTTCAAGTTGTTATTTATTTTTATTTAACTTTATTTATTTAATTTCAAAAGTAAATATTTTCACGGTTTAACTACACAAATTATGGCTTAACCAAATCATTTCGGTACAAGCGTAGGCACTAGAGCAAGGAAGTGCAAAGTTTCATGCATATTTAACAAGAATCCTGCACACAAGGAGGCCATTGGTTGTCCTCTAGCCGTTGCATAAAACATGACCTGCCCCTGATACAGAATTTGTGTTTGTTTGTAGGAGTGTAAACACAACAAATTCGGTATTTTGTAAGAATTTATCTTAGAGCCATTGAATTATTAGTTTCGCTGATTAACATACTACACACACTCTTTTTTAAAGTAAATACTACTTCAATATAGACGGTTAGTTATTTTTCTGAGCATACAAAAACACAAAAAAGAAGCATAATGCAATTTATTTAATTTTAATTATACAAGCAAACAGAATAATAATCAAACGGATACTAGCTATAAATAAGGTTATTTATTATGACATGAATTCTTCTTTAAGTAATTCAACCAGAAAAGCTTTAACTAATCCATCCTGGAATCTGCCGAACTACATTTTAAAAATTCTTTTAGATAATTTAAACAGCTGGTTAGTTCTAACTTAAATGCAGACTTTCACTAGTCTTACATTTTTTTGTAATGTTCGAAGTAATTTAGATTAGGATAACATTGTTTGATCATTGCTATATTTTAAAATATAAAAATAATTGAATACCAGTAATATTAGATGTGAAATTACTGAAGAGGAGACTGTAAATTATTAGACGTAGAACAATGAAAAAGGTATAACAAGTACTTAATAGGAAACATTTACATTTACTCTGCTTGAGGATCAAGCAGAAACCGGAAAACCATCTGTTATCCTCTAAAATATTCCATGTCTATAATATGAAGTTTAAAAATGTAAATATTTGATTTGAAGTGTATATGTATAGTGTACTCAAATAATGCATTGCCGTTTTATTTTTATAATTAATAATGTTATATTCTTTTTCTATTATGGTGATAATTGTTTATGTATACAAAATTATATAACGCCAAATTTACCACTACTTTGACTGAATTCCTTAGAGTTTTTTTAATAACTCTAAATAGGATATATTGAATTATAAATGTATTTTAAGACATGATCTCAAATACAAACTGAAATCGAAAATACAACATAGTTTATATTAATGCCCTTAACAGATTTTTCACATTGTATTTTGTTATAACTTTTAAAATACTACCTCTAGTAACTAGGTTTCGATATTTGGTTACAGACATTTATTTTGAAAAAATAACTCTATTAGTTCTATAATCCTTATCGGTTTAAATATTAATAAATAGACAATATCCTTAACAATTTGTTCAAAATATTAATCAAGTTGTGTTACTATTAAGTTTAAATCAAATATAATTTATCGTACATTGGTCACTTTAGGGATAATTTTTTATCACATTATGTCTGGTTAAGAGAATGTTGCGAAAGATCGCTTCTGCAACAGGAAGTAAAAGGATAAGAAATAGGTTCCTAAATGAGAGCTATCAACTTCATCTTGAGGAACATTCTACAACTTTCGATATCACTCCTTTGGGGCTGCAGTGTGATATGAACAATTATTTTATTATCAACAATAATGAACTAGGAAAGTGACTTTCTTCCCTTATTTGCATTGTATTATGATAGATATTCAGGATACATTGTGCAGTGCACAGTCCCACTGATCAGCATATAAATACCGCGTATCGCAACTTTAAAACATACTTTTTTAACAGAAGTTCAAATTATTAATTTTATATATAATTAAATTAATGCAACCTTGATATTATTACTCAAATTTTTTTTCCTCTTTCTGTTGGCAATATCTCATTTTTAATACCTTATCGAAATCAATAATTGAGCCATAATTTTGAAAATGACCTTAATTATTAAGTGAAAAAATGAAAGTAAAACAATTCAAAAACAATACAAATGATACCTAGATGGGTGATTGTCATTTATTTATTTGTCATCGTGCTAGTAGTACCATCGTACAGCGACAAGTTCAACTAATGCAAAACAAGTGTTGCAATGCGCAAGCTGCTCATATGCATTTCTAGTTGAGTATAACCATCAATTAAGTATAGGTGAACGTATGTTGTGATTAGTATTATTGTGTTTCGTGAGTTAATTGTTATTTTTTTTTTTACAATAAATAACATACTTTTATAAACAGCAAGACTATCTACGCAATACACTCTGGAGTGTTCAACAAATAAAGAGGAACAAAGGAGAGGTAGTCTTTGGTTCTATCTCCAACAAAAACACTACAAAAGCCACTATGTACAGATTTAACAACAACGGCTTCAAAATGGACTTTGTATGTTATAAGGATTACGTCGGCCTCAACAATGTGTTGTGCAATGTTACTGCGCGATCCTCTTTCAACTACTTTCTATAAAAAAAAACAAGGAGAGCTCAATCAAGTATTTTCAGATGATAAATAACTGAAGATATATTTCCTTAGTGTAAACAATTTATTTTAACCGTCACTCTTAAAGAAGTTTTATATTACTATCATTAGATACATAAACTTGTATCTAAACAAAATAATCCAAATAAAGGTTCTGATATTGAACTAAAACAAGAGAAACCGTTGTTCTTGGATATCGGAGGAAGCAATATTAAATTAATAAATTTTAAAGCTAATCCTCTAAATAATAATTAAACTAGTTTGAAAACGAGTAATTAGGGCAGTAGAGTAATTTTGGATGAATAAGCACGTTAAATTGATTATATAAATACTAATCAGTTTACTATTAGAGTAATACAAATTTAATGCATAAGACAGAAGTTTAAACAAAAAATAATAACCAATTTCTTCAAAACGCCAGCTTTGAACCCTCTTGACTTTCTCAATTTGAATTTTTGACATTGTTTCCACAACGTTAAGTAGGCCTATTTAACATTGCTCTGGTCAGTTCCTAAAAACTCTCTTTTTCAGGAACGTTAAATTTTTGGCAACTAACGTTCAACTTAACACTATAAATTTCATGTTATACATATATTCAATTACATCAAAAGTAAAGGGAGAGACAACTGAAATAATTGTATACAAAACATTATTTAAGAAAGTTTGTACAATAACCTACAATTTGAATAAACATAACCTGAAATATCTGATACCGGTCAAACTTACAACATAAATCTCTTGGCCAGGGTAAAACTAATCTATTCAAATGAAACTGTTTTATCACTTGAAAAATATTACCAATAAAATCCCGGTAAAGGATGTGCTTATAACAGTTTTCCCCGAGTTGTACAACAGAAATCGGAAACCTCTGAAACACCAAGTGATATTATGCTTATGAAATTGTAATAATTCGACATCACATGTTATTTTTATTTATTTATTTTAATATTAATTTGGGATCAATGTGTTTCTGGAAATAAAATTATGAAACTCATCTATTGCAATTATTTTATAAAATTAATAACTTTGCGACGTAATTGTTGTGTATCCCAACATTGTTTATTTATTTTTTAAGGTAGCAAACGTCTAGTAACCCATTAAATATGTTTACCATTGTGAAAACTAAGGGTTTAGTTTGTCCCACTAACCATGTTGTAGAATGTTAGAATACAACTAAAATTAATCTTATTGATTCCTATATATCATAAACTATAAATACTTTACGACACCAAAACTAGGTTGTAGCAATTTACAACATGATTGAGCTGCTGACTTTAAGATAATTTAAAACTATTATAAATAACGATAAATTACTATATCTACAAAGTAACACAGACTGCATTCTATACATTTTTCTCTTCACTATATTTTTTCAAAATAATCAATATATTGTGTAATTTAGACATAGGACAGTAGGACCGCATGACCCGATCAACTGTACTGCATTTGAGCAGCAGCATCAGCAGCAGCAGCAGCAGCGTTACAGTTGTGATGCAGCCACAGTGAGCGTTACAGTCGTGATGCAGTAGCAGCAGCGTTACTGTTGTGATG
Organism: Allygus modestus; assembly: GCA_963675035.1. Lineage (NCBI taxonomy): Eukaryota > Metazoa > Arthropoda > Insecta > Hemiptera > Cicadellidae > Allygus > Allygus modestus. The sequence goes on from OY776112.1 coordinate 63,812,051, forward strand.
CAGCAGGAGCAGTGTTACTGTTGTGATGCAGCAGGAGCAGCGTTACAGTTGTGATGCAGCCACAGTGAGCGTTACAGTTGTGATGCAGTAGCAGCAGCGTTACTGTTGTGATGCAGCAGGAGCAGCGTTACAGTTGTGATGCAGCAGGAGCAGCGTTACAGTTGTGATGCAGCAGGAGCAGCGTTACAGTTGTGATGCAGCCACAGTGAGCGTTACAGTTGTGATGCAGTAGCAGCAGCGTTACAGTTGTGATGCAGCCACAGTGAGCGTTACAGTTGTGATGCACTAGCAGCAGCGTTACTTTTGTGACGCAACCAGAGTGAGCGTTACAGCTGCACTAATTGAATATACGCAATCAATGGAATCATTAGTGACATCGTGCAGGCAGTACTGTCTGGTATCGCTGACGTCATTATGGTGTTCATAGACTGTGAAATTCATTGACGCGATAGATACAAACATCATTATCACTATGCAGAAGGTAGTTTACTCTAGATAGACATTAGTTTACTTTAGATTTTTTTACTGGAATACATTTAAGCTTTCAGTAGCTCAGCTTTATATTATTAGTACGTGTTTTTATGAATAACAACAGCAAAAGAAATACGTCATTTATAAAACATATGCAGTGAGACTCAATACACTATCTGTGAAATACCATATTTGGGGAAAAGAATGGAAAGATGTTAAGTATTTATACTAAATTAATAAAATAAGTAATCCCAGTGGTTACAAATTTTTTTTAATCACATTCACAGTCAACTGATTAATATAAAATGTTTAAGCTATTTAGTGCAACATTCATATTTAACATAACGCATACTTTGTGGAAATGTCATGAAATATCGGTGAATGTCACAAAATGCCAAGCTAACATTTAGGTTCGCCACATTTACTTACCCTTTGTTAAAGTGCTTCCCACATGCAGAGTAAAGGAATAGGCCTACATTCTTATGGTAAATACATTTTTATGATTTTTCTTTACAGCTGCACGTTTTTATCTTTAATTACTAATGTTTTAAATTATTAAAAGTATTTTTACCAAATGTTATTGTGTTACTGTTATTTATAAGTGATACCTCTTCTCCCTTTCCCATTAGTGAATCCTTATTAGACTATTACTTTTGGACATTTATTTTTGAGAACTATTACCTCCAAATCGATGAATTATAAAAGGAAAGTACGTAATCTAAATATTTAAACAAACTAAAAGTTTTCTTTAAATAATACAAACGTAGCCACCTAAGTTATTGTTAGTCAGACAAAACAATGACATCTTTAATTTCAATACATAATATATTCACCTCAGTGCCTTATCCTCTCTTTTTGTGTCCAATCCAACTAATATAACTGAACTGAAATAATGTATAAATAGATTTCTCCATGAATGAATGGATAAATTAATCTATAATCTGCTTGATATTGCACAAATAGCCTGATTAAACAGAGGCTATAAGTATAATAACAGTTATTAATTCACTATCATGATTCGTTATAGTGTTTACTTGATATTTGATAACAATGTACATCCTGACCTAACTGGGTTAAGTATCAATCGCCATGCCTAGCTACCTGACTCCTCTTCAGTATGTTGGTTATAACGGCTATCGACCGCAATTGGTTCTTGCTTCCCCACCAATCACTCAATTTGCTGGTTATCTATGAAGACGCTCATTTTATTACTTTCCATGGTTAAATGCATTTCAAAGTAGACTATACAAATAGACACTAACTAGTGGCTTGAAGGAGCGATAACCCCCTAAACTTTCTCCAATACTCTGCCTCTCTGATGTTTTTACTTTTTATACGGTGATAAAAATAAAACAGTATAAGTAGGAATACATGTCAGTTCGTAAACAATGAAGACACATAGTCACATGTTTTCATTTAAAGAAAGCAGACGTTTTTAAATCCTGTCAATCTTTTATTAAGTCGGGTTTTTTACGTTATTTCTCATTTGTTCGTAAGATTTAGGAAATACCGCTTTTTCCCCCGAGTCCCTGGGCCCTTTAATTTGAGTCCTTTCCAATTTTCCTGCGATTTCTCAAACTCCCAGAAGTTTTACTTAATGATTTCGCTTACATAATCGTATATAAATATTGACACATTAGCCTGCGTTCTCTGCGGTCTCATTTGTATTCTTCCAAGAGAGGAATGTGATATTTGACTTCATCAATGCAAGAAATTTATAATTTAAAGATGTTGATTATCAATAATGACATTATAACTAATGACATTTAAAAATATTTAGTAGTAAAATTAATAATACAAATAAATAATTCGATGAATTAACTTGTTTTTATTATAACATTATTTTTTTGGATTTTGAAATAATACTTTTCAGTTTGAATATTGGTTGTTTTTAATTTGTTAGCTTAATTAATAAAATCACATAAATATGTAGTGAGTCGATATTGAGAAATGCTACAATAAAGCTATAGCCTATAGTATGAACTAAAAGTAATTTTTATATTGCATGTCCTTACGACCATTTTTACGAGTTTTCTTTGCCTTTAACGTAATTATGCTTTTAATACAACAAAATCACCAAACATCATAAAGCTTGGAATTCACTATCGGGATTGACAAAGCTTTAGCCAAACAAATCCTAAACCTTGTGTCGTATTTTTAAATAATATTTATCTCTGGTGCATGGACAACTGTGCCAAGCTGTTCTCCCATCTGTCGACGTGGTGATTTAACACTTGGGCGCACTTTCCATATTATCAAACCAAAAACAATATTTTCCCAAAAATAAAATTTACCGTGTGAACTATAAATAAAAAAGTTATACTGTATCTAAACCCCTTAAAATAGGTATGTTTGTGAATTGATTAGCACAGGTAATTCCTTAGTTTGGATCGGATTTTTTCACTAATTTTATTTCATTATATTACACTAAAACAAGAATTTTACCTTTTGAAATAAAATTATTACAACGGATTAATTGAATTGTACCGTAAAAAACCGTAAACAATATCTGTTAGAGATGGCAAAATTAATAACCGTTCAAATTAGAGCTATAAAATATAAATATATGTTATACATAATATGCACATCATATGCATACCTCTTATTTTTACATAATCGTATATGCATGCTAAAAAAGGGATGCGATGTTTGCAAACTTTAAGGAGTAATAAGAAAGAAAGAATGAAATAAATAAAAGTGCTTACAATACTTTAGGCATACAACTTACCGTTTGTAAAACAAGTATAGTTCCTTTTCTTGAAGCCTTTGTCAGTGAACTTGAATACTTAAATCACAAAAGAAAATTTCAATTAAGCTACATATTTAGTTTATTCTTAAGTTGGCAAAAATAAAATAACCAAAAAACTAAAAGATATACTGGTATAAAAATACAAAATACGGTAAGGAGTACTAGTTATAGATCTTAGAATTAATAGCCCGTTAAATGAGAGCCATATTAGTCTTCTCAGAAAGAAGTTTCAATGGATCCCTAAGCTCCAATTTAGTTCTACATCTGACAACTTCCTTTAATAACAGTGGTTTCCTTTTAGTTACTCAATACTTCCTTTGAAGTAATTAGGTTTTTAAGTTTATTTCGCATTCTGATGACGTTTACAAAGGTAAAATAAGCAGAGAACTAGAGTTGATATATTCATTTATTTCCACCTTTGTCGGAGTTTCCTCAATTATACTCATTAAAAAAACTGTCAGAAAGGATATTTTCAATATTTCTCTCATCATATTTGAAGTTTATTGGAATTCAGGGTACCTTTTTACAAGAAACACAGTCAAATTAGCACTAAATTAATAAGTCAAATTTAATTGGTTTGTTATAAAACTATACAAAGTACGTATTTTAAAGTAAATCAGTATGTAAGTTGTTCAGTATGTATTTTAAGTAACTTAAGTATTTAGTACAACCTAAACAGCTTAGTGTTTCCTAACCTAATCAACCCAACAAATTAACATATCGTGGATAAAGGGAACTTTAGCCTAATAACATTATACTGTTAACATGTTTACCACATTTTAGCTGCACTAATTGGAAACTGTTGATAGTTTGAATAAGGGAATTTGCAAGGAGCCTGTTGTTTATTCATCAAACACTCACCACTCACTTTAAACACATAACATGACTACATATTTCACAAGCGGCTAATATTTTTGCGATGAGAACTCTACTTTGAGCTAGCTAATTTTACAGTTTTAATTTTAGGTACAATAATTTTAAAGTAGGTACACTTGTTGGACACATGTGTGTTAATTATACACTATTTAACATGTAATTATGGTTGATCAGAAGGCTGGAAACGGAGCGAACCCTGCGGGCTGACGCCAAATTTAGGCCTAGCCTGAAGTAATGTTACAAAAAATCCTAGGTTAGAGTCCTAAAGAGTAGAGGGGATTTTTTAGTGGGTAGTCAACATTTTTTAGAGGAGTCCTACACAACTGGTTGGCCACACGTGTGCATAAATGCAATTTCCCTCCTCTCCCTAAAAAAAAAGGTAATTATGGTTAAGTTTTATAAAGTGAGATGTGTCAGAGTTTGGTTACGATCAATGGATTATATGTACCAACTTGAATTATACTTATAATAAGGAATATTTAAAACAATTGTTAAGTTATTTTCAGGAAATTTTTGGTTGAAAGTACTGTGATGTGCTTCGTTCCCCCATATGAATACAGTTTAAAAACACAAATTGTATTAGGATTTAGTATATATTTTTTTAAATACAGACATGTATTTCGTAAAGGTTTAGGAGTATTTCATAGACAATTTTAGGAGCAAAAGCTGTTTAAAAGTAAATATAAGTACATGTTGCTGATTAAGAGGCTAATAAGAATAAACGGAATGAATTCAAATGGCTGGGCATTCCTAATATTCCGAACTCGTGAATTCCCGATAAAAATATGTTCAAATAAAATAAATTTAACATGGGGCAATATTGATATATTAAATTAGCAAGTTCACATATAAATTAACTCCAAAGAGTCTCGTGAATCTGCCTAAAAAAGCCAAAGTTAGTATTTTGGCCCTATTTTAGAAAAAATAGATTATAGTGTGAGTTTAAAAGTATTTTCTGATTATAATCTATAGATAGACAAGTGGTAAGGCCGCGAAACTGAATGCAGGCAAAATATATTTCAGGTTTTTTTTTACAAAATTGACAAATCTTAATATTACTTTGAGGAAAACTCGACATTTTATGTGCTAAAACATCACATAACTTCTACTTGCAATAAAACATATTTTTAACAACGAACAATAGTAGGTATATCATCCTAATCAGACTACTTAGAGCTCTTAGCCATATTTTTTAATACCCAACATTTAACAATAAGTAATGTATGTTCATTTTTAAACTTAAATTATTAAATTGTATTTAATAATCGTTGTGAATAAAACGTGCTTATTAGTTCGCAATAAGATAGTTGCTATGGTAAAAACAAAAAGCCTACTACTGGTGATTTTTAAAAATTTTAAATTACTAACATGAGTCTATATTGGTTTATATTGGCTATTTTGTTAGTATTAATTGAGGTTTTAAAAATAAGGCAGGATCAAGATTGATATCGTAAATACAAACCCTTGAAAAATGGTGATCTAGTATTTTTTACTTTATATTTTTTTAACGACACATACGTAAAGCATCCTTCGAATATATCCCGACAGCTTCCCCAAACTGTCGATTCACCGAGATCAACTGCGACAATACCACGTAATTAGTGAACTCATCACGGAGGTTTCAGTGACGTCATCATGCGGTGGCACTAAAGTGACGTCATCATTATGACGAGCACCAAGCAGAGGCTGGATCACCACGATATGACTAATTAAGCCTAATGTAAGGGATTATAAGGGTGTATAAAGGCCCTGTCAGTTTCGTATTATTTATTGGCAATTTTCTTCCTGAAAAACGAACGAAAATGGGAATGATTAGTGCCGTTAGTAAGATAAATAAAAAAGGGTAAAATAAACTACGTCTTACAGCACCAAGTTTACACTTATACTGTACTTACATACCAGACGGTAAATATACACAAAATATGGTACAAGGGATCGATTTCAACTACCAGCCATGATCAGGCATATTATAGCGGACAAGAGAGTTGACAGTTGGACTGTAGCCATTCACATGGTTGAACGCTGCCGCTGTTGACATTTTCCATGGAAAAATATCACTCGATTGTTATTTTAATAAGCTCATGTGCAGTTTTTGCAATGGAGCACGTCTACTTTTGACTGGTCTTGGCTGATAGACCTGCAAGCCACGCCCTAAACTGTCAACTCTCTTGTCCGCTATTGTAGTCAGAGAATTGCAGGATTAAAATCAGATATAATTACTAATGCATTTTGTATTTGCTGGATTGACTAAGACTGTATTCTAAGATTATGACTGACGCTATTGCATCTAATATGTGCAAGAGATGAATAAATAGTTTTCGATTTGATTTTATATTTGGAATTTTATTTTTACGGATAATATTTGACATCAAATTGCAGGTTATAACGTGTATAGCTTATAAATCATAAATGACCTTTAGATATTTATGTGTGAAAATGTCACAAAAGGCCAAACCAAGTTTCAGATCAGAACTCAGTTATTGTATAGAAACCTTCTACGACACTTCAGCATCGCCTTCCCCAGATCGGCATTGACTACTTACATAATATTACTTTTTACAGGGTCTCGGAAATATAGTTGTTGCAATTAAATATAACAACTACAGATAACAAGGAATGTTTGAATTTCTACAAATATGCAGGGATGTAGTCAGTTGGTTGATTTATGTTGCCAGCCCGACGATTAAATTTGATGTGACAAAGTGACTGCCAAGGTTAAGACGTGTGTTAAGACTCGAGTCGTGGGTAGAGGAACCTGTTTTATAAAAGCTTCAGTTATATCTATATAGTTTTGTAGTTAATATTTTGGAATTATTAGTGAATTTCCCTTGGAAAGTGAACTATTAGCATGACCCGCACGGTGAAACTTAAGCCCGAGACCACCATAGATGTTCTTAACGTGACCCCCTGAACACTTTTTGGGGGGTCGTTCTATGTTATATATGTATATGTGTGTGTGTGTGTGTGTGTGTGTGTGTGAGTAGGGATAAATGGAGTGTTCTGGCTCAGGAGGAGCCAGGAGGAGCGCCCCCCCCCCCTATTTAGTATGCAAATTTTTTTTTAATTACCCTAATTAATATGCAAATTTTTAATTACCCTAATTAATATGCAAATTTTTTTTTAATTACCCTAATTAATATGCAAATTTTTTTTTTTCGTTTCAGGAGGAGCCCCCCCCCCCCTACATCAATCAGGAGGAGCCCCCCCCCCCCGGTACGTCAATCAGGAGGAGCCCCCCCCCCCGAGGTCTCGTCTGTGACACTTTTGCCCCCCCCCCCCGACTGTCCAATGATTTTACCCCTGACAGCTGTTGTGATTTGTTGTCGAGGCAACAAACGTCGACGCAGATGTTCAAACAAAAGACCGGTGAGTCGAGACCGGTCTGGGATGCAGCTGCGCCCGACCCTTCCAGGAACCCATTATAGTCCGCCCGTATCGAATTACATTAGAGGAGGGGTGCTTTTACCCCTGACAGCTGTCGTGATTTATTGCCGAGGCGACAAACGTCGACGCAGCAGATGTTCGCACAAAAGACCGGTGAGTCGAGACCGGTCTGGGAAGCAGCTGCGACCGACCCTTCCAGGAACCCATTATAGTCCGCCCGTATCGAATTCAATTAGAGGAGGGTTGCTTTTACCCCTGACAGCGGTTGAGATTTATTGCCCCGGCCTTCTCCGAAATCCATTAGTGGGGAGAATCACCCCACATCGCCAGCCCTCCGTCAGTTCAGTTCGAGAGTTCAGTGCGTGTAGACGTGTTAGTCCGATCCTGCTCCGTTCTACGCGATTTTTGTTAGTTGCTGATTTCATTTGCGATATTCGTCCAGCATCGTTGAACTATTTAAAACGGTTGTGTTGTGCCGTATTGTTTGTGATTATCGAAACTTTATAATCCATATTCAAGATGAACGACTCACACCAATGCGTCATTTGCGGCTGCACGTTCCCGCGCAGACACAGTATGAAGCACTACGCAAAATTCCACGGTGGATTCGTCCCACCCCAACAAGGTACGTCATTGTGTGTTGCATTATTGTTTTAATCAGACTTAAATGTTAGTAATATAGGAAATATGTTATGCAGTATATAACCGGAGTGTGGTAAAAGTCTTCTTTTTATTTAACAGCTTTAGTTATTCTGTGCGAATATAGAGCTGTGTAAAAAAAAAAAATTAAAATTACATGACTATATTTATACAATTTTAATAGCTTATGTTATTGTTCGACCCATCAAGTCAAGTCATCAGAGTACCCATATGACATACTTCCCTAACCTCGGGGGGGGGGGGAAGTGCCACAGACGAGACCTTGGGGGGGGGGGGCAAAAGTGTTACAGACGAGACCTCGGGGGGGGGGGGGGTAATGGATCTGGGCTACCATAGGTCGGATCTGAATTCTGATTGCAGATTCTTGCTCGTCTAGTCAAGACGAGTCATTTGAGTACCCACATCGACCACTTTGGGCAAACCTGATGATGACCTTGAACTTGAACTTGACCCTCTTTTTTTTAATGCATTTTCGGAATACCCTCTTCAAGCCGAGTCATTTGAGTACCCACATCGACCACTTTGGGCTAACCTGATGATGACCTTTAACTTGAACTTGACCCTCTTTTTTTTTCTTTTTTTTTTTTTTTTTTTAATGCATTTTCGGAATCCCCTCTTCAAGCCGAGTATTTTGAGTACCCACATGACGTACTTTTGATAATTAATACAAGAGTTGAGCAGGGTAACGCTACAACCAACAGAGCTAGCCCATCAGCGCCTGCGGACAAGTTAACTACCAGTGAATGCTTTGGGTTGGAGCACTTGAAGGGGGGTGTATCGATACACCCCCCATCAAGTACACTAAACTAAGACAGGTGTTAAACATTTCTCAATCTAATCGTTTTGTGCGTTTGCAGATGGAGAAGCTGCATGTCGGCTTTGTCGAGCCACATTCGCAGACCAGGGGGCTTTAGAGCGGCACATGGGAGCGAATCACCTCGTCGTTCCACCCCGGGAGGCGATTGATGCTCCGCAGACGACTGCCGATGACAACCATCATTCCGTTGAAGGTGAGAATCTACTTTAAAATAACTTTTTTCCCCTAGTGACTATTTACCTTATTTTTTTAACTATTTAACTAGGTTCCTGAAGAAGAATGAGACCGTGCCAACTGATGTACTATTGATTTAATTACTAGGGGGAGATTTTCGCTCCCCCTAACACAAAAGGCTTCTTTAGGGTTGGCGTAGCTCATTATTGCAGCTACATCCTTTGCTTTGAATCCAGGATCATCAATGTAGACAAACAGTACAGAAGATTACTTCTTCCCTGTTTAATGATTGCTATTTTGATTTAACAAACTTAACTTTGAAATGTGATTCTCGAGAGAGAGGGGAATTTGTATCTTCATTTATCCTAATTTGTTTTGATTTTTATTTTCAGATGAAGGTCCGGGTCCTGGCCACCACACCTGCCATGAATGCGGTCGCCGTTTCCGTCGTGAAAGAAACCTGCGTCGACATGTGGAATCAACCCACAGCAGAGTCCGCAGGTTCCTTTGCGTCACATGCGGCGCCGAGTTTAAGAGGGAAGACAACCTTCGTCGCCACACCAAGCAATTTCACGGTGATGGCCAAGAACGGAGATTCCCTTGCGCATACTGCGGTCAGGAGTTTAACAAGCTGTTCAACAAGGACCATCATGAGCGGATCTCTTGCCCGATCATGAAGGACCTGATCCGGAACCGAGCAGCCATGGAACAGGATGAACCCCAGCCAGGTCCGAGCACGGAGCCACAACCCGGTACGAGCGCACACCAACAACCCGATGATGTTGAGATGACTGGAGCAGGACAGTCAAGCCCCGTGTTCTCACTCATTCAACGGGGTTTCCGCAACCGCCTCCTAACCTACCGTTTGCAGCGACCGATGGAGAATCTCGTCACAATCGGAGAAGTGATGGCGTTGTTGATTGTGAGCCTTACGGAGTTGCTTGAGATCACCTTGGCGAAACACCGCAGCATAAAGGTCAACTTGAAGCTGGAGTGTGAGTTCAAAAATGTGCACAACAACACCTGCCTGCGCAACTTCAAGACGAAGATGACTCCGCTGACGGTGACCTCGGACCTGAACCAGTACATCACAACAGCTTTTGCGAAGCTTATCAGAGAGAAGGCTGAGTGTGATCATATCGGCTCCGGGTGGACATACCTTCGCGTTCGTGATTTGGAGGTCGGTATCAACGAGTACACTCCTCTAGGTGAAGATGGTCGAGCTTGGCTCCCACTGCCTACGTCTCTGGAGAACACCAAAGCAGTCGTCAACGTATCGAACACCGATGAGCGGTGTTTTATGTATGCTGTCCTGGGCAAGTTTGTTCAAGAGAACCCCGATAGACCGGCAATGTACACCGACGATATCATCGCCCGATACGATTGGACCGGCCTTCAATTCCCCGTTGCTCTGAAGAGTATCAAGACGTTTGAGCGGACAAACAACATCAGCATCAACGTCTATGGTATTGATCACACGCGCGTGGGTCAGAAACCTAACGGACAACCAAAGTATCAGGACACCGTCTTTCCCTTGAAGATTTGTAGGCAGGAGCGCGAAGACCATTGCGACCTTTTGTACGTGACAACGGACGGTGATAGTCACTACGCCTACGTCAAAGACCTTGGCCGACTGATCCGTCCCCAACTCACAGCGCGTGTAGACAGGATATTCATCTGTAAGCGGTGCTTCGCGCACTTTGACAACCGTCCCAACAAGCTCGGTCTGACGGGTGTTCAGCGTCTGGAGGAGCACAGGCGATACTGCTCCGCTTCAGCCCCTATTCGCATGGATACGCCGAGAAAGACTGAAATCAAATTCAGCCATCCAGAGTTCACCCGACGCGAGCGTTTCACCATCTACGCGGACTTTGAGTGTGCTCTACTGCCGACCGCGGAGATGGATGAACAAGTCGACGAGCCGCACGGAGGAGTAGCCACCCACATCCACATCCCATATGCCTTTGCGTACCAGATCATCGACTCGTACGGACTTGAAGAGTTTGAGCCTAGAGTCTACTTCGGGGATGATGCGTCAAAGACATTTATGGAGATGTTGAAAACTGATGTTGAGCGATTGTGGAACTTCCTGTACGAAGCAAGAAATCTGCGCCCTGTCCTGACCCCAGCGGAAACGATGCAGTACAACTCGACAGCGAATTGCTACCTCTGTGGATCGCCATTTTCAAGAGAAGACCCAAAGGTTCGTGATCACAACCACGCGCCGCCCTACGAGTTCCGTGGCGCTGCGCACAGATCATGTAACCTACGCTACAGGGAGCAGCGAGTAGTCAACTGCTACTTCCACAACCTCTCCAACTACGACGCTCACTTCATAGTGCGGGAGTTGGCGGTCGACCCTGGTGATGTTGAGGTGTTGGCTCACACGGAAGAGCGGTACATCGCTTTCACGAAGCGGTTCCTGTTCGACCGAGCAGCGGCACCGGTTGGGATGCCAGGGCGTGGAAAAAGACAGCCAGGATTCAGAGTCAGGTTCCTCGACACCTACAGGTTCCTGGCTTTGAGCCTCGCCAGCCTCGCAGCCGCACTTCCACCAGCTCAACTCTTGGAGACGAGGAAGAGATTCCCCGAAGACCACCTCTTCGATCTAGTCCGTAGGAAAGGCGTGTTCCCGTACAACTTTGTAACGTCGAACGCCGTTTTGGAAGATACTACGGAACTGCCTCTGCAGCGAGATTTCCACAACGACCTGACCCTGGAGGACATCACGGATGCAGACTACAAGCATGCTCGCAACGTGTGGGAAACCTTCGGTTGTAGGAACCTCAAGGACTACGCCGAGAAGTACCTGCGCTGTGACATTGCGCTGTTGACTGACGTCTTTGAACGCTTCAGGGACACGTCGATGGCTGAATACGAACTAGACCCTGCGCACTACTACACCCTACCGTCATACGCCTGGGATGTCATGTTAAGGACCTGTGGAGTGGAGCTTGATACGATACAGGACTTTGACATGTACCTCTTCTTCGAGCAAGGCATCAGAGGAGGTATTTCCCAGGCGATCACCAGACACGCCAAGGCCAACCATGATGGATGTCGCCCTGAAGATCGACGACCTGAAGAGCCAACGCATCACCTGCTATACTTGGACGCCAACAACCTTTACGGTTGGGCCATGTCCCAGTGTCTTCCACAGGGACACTTCCAATGGCTCAGCCGCGAGGAGATCGCGTCCCTGGATATTGCAGCGTTGGACCCCGAAGGACCCACGGGCTACGTCTTGGAAGTTGACCTTCGCTACCCCGCCCACCTGCACGACCTTCACAAAGATCTCCCTTACTGCTGTGAGACCAAACGTCCGCCAGGAGGGAAATTCAAGAAGCTCGTTACGACTCTGGATGACAAGAAGAACTACATCTGTCATTACAGAATCTTGCAACAGGCACTGGAAAACGGACTGGAGCTTGCGAACGTACATCGCGTCATCTCGTTCCGACAGTCTCGGTGGTTAGAGAGCTACATCCTAATGAACACCGAACTGAGGAAGAAGGCCAAGACCAAGTTTGAACAAGACTTTTTCAAGCTTATGAACAACGCGGTCTTCGGCAAGACGATCGAGAATGTTCGCAAGCGAATGAACTCTAAGCTGGTGTGTACGCCGGAGATGTTCAGGAAGTATGTGGCCAAGTCAAACTTCCTGGACCGAACCTACTTCAACGATGATGTCGCCATTGTCCACATGTCGAAAGTCAATATCGTCCTGGACAAACCGCTGTACGTCGGAATGTGTGTCCTCGATCTGAGCAAGTGGCTCATGTACGACTTCCTTCGGAAGATGAAGAACCGCTACGGTGATCGTCTGAAGGTTGACTACATGGACACTGACAGCTTCGTGTTCGACGTCCAGACTGAAGATGTTTATAAGGACATGTTGGAGCATCTGGATGATTTCGACACCAGTGCGTACCCCAGAAACCATCCCTGCTACAGCCCCGTCAACGCAAAAGTCATCGGAAAGTTCAAGGATGAAGCAAACGGACTTCCTCTGCTCGAGTACCTCGGTCTTCGCTCGAAACTTTATTTCATGGACATTGTCGAGTTCGAGGAGAGGACCGAAGATGACGAGTTGCAGGTCATGACAGTGAAGCGCGCCAAGGGAGTCGCTAGAGGTGTTGTAAAACACAATTTAACCTCTGACGACTATCGGGAATGCCTCTTCAACGGCGTGTTGAAGAGAACCATCAACACCAGGTTCCAGTCCCGAAACCACCGCGTATTCACAGTCCAAGTCGACAAGCTATCCTTGAGCTGTAACGATGACAAACGTTACATCCTTCCGGACGGAGTCAACACACTTCCGTGGGGACACATTGACGTTCCACATCAGCCCGAAGACATCCCTCAAGACGATGAAGAGGCGGAGGATGAGGAGCGTTGAGTGGTTGTGTCATATTGCCAAAGACCCTGACTTGACTTGTAAATTATTTTGAAAAATCTAGTCATTAGTTTGTATCGAGTCTCGTAAAACTTAGAAATGTTCTCCTTTTTCTTTTTGTTCTAGTCATTAGTTTGTGTCGAGTCTCATTTTTGCTAGTCAATCTCAAATGTTCAGGAGCACATACTCGATGTAAAATATATATATAAGGTGTGTAAATAAATAGCCAAATTGTTTGTATATACATTCGTATTTTTTTCTCCCCTAACATAGTCTTAAGATACAAAAGTAAAAAAAAAAAAAATATATATATATATATTCAGGAATATGTTAATTCATATAAACCAGGTTCAGATATGAATGTTACTTTAGAATCATTGTATGATAGGTCTGTCCCATTTTGGGGCAGGCCTATAATTGTACGTTAGGTCTACCCCAAAAGTGGGATAGACCTATGAGACCTCAGGTGGTTGAAAACTGTTGTTCAATTGGTTTAATTACCAGGTGGGAGATTTTCGCTCCCCCTAACACATAATGGCTTAGGGGGGAGATTTTCGCTCCCCCATACTACAGGAATTGTTGAAGACAAGAATGCACCTGCTAATGCCATTGTATGAGAGGTCTGCCCCACTTTGGGGTAAAGGAGGCGAGGATGGGAAATAATAAGAATGTTTCTTTTTTATTCTGAGTACACAACTAGTTTATTGAGAAAAAAAAAATTCAAAATTCAATTGGTATACATTTGTGCAAAGAGTCTTCTGATCAGTGCATCATTGTGGCCAGTAGAAGAGTGTTCAAAGAGCTGCACAAAGTCCGTCATCTTCATGCCGTAGTGGGTGCGGCAGTACAGGAACACAAGGCAGTATTGACCGCAGACCAGAGTGTTGTCACTTTGAATGCGATGCTTGTTGTACAGGTAGCGACGAGCGTTGCGTCTCAGGAATCCTTGGTAGAATTGAAGATGTGGCGGTTGACCGTAGCTGTCAAAGAATTCAATTATTCCTCCTCCTTTGTTAAGGTAGAAAGCGACCCAGTGAGTGCCGTCTTCATTGTGTGGATCAGTGTTCACAATCATAGCAGTAGATGGTGAAATATAATGGGGCAATTGATCCGCAGCGTAGACACCAACATTCTGTACGGGCAGTTTAGCCATACACTTTTGTATCTCTAAGGTATTCATTCTACTGTGTCGACGCCACAGTCAGTAGTAGGAGTAGTACTAGTAGCAAAACAAAAGCAGGAACTGGTATCACTCTCACCATCGTCAGCGTTATCATCAGCGTCATCGATATTTGTACTTAGATGTAGCCAACCGCGCAATGTGATACAATTGGTTAGAGCGCATCGTGTGTGAGCTGTTCTGTGGTGGCGACATCGCACTGCGTTTGTTGATAGTAGACAGTTGATTGACGATAGTGATCCGCAGCCAATATCGTTGATATCGATGACATTAGTAGTACAGTGATCCGTGATGAAATTGTATCGTACAAACTCTTTTTTCTCAGCACCTTTGACATAGACAATCGGTCGTTTGGCGATACATGCACGTAACTTTTCCTCTAGCACATGATACCAGATATCACCTTGGTCCCATTCCAATCCGTGACAGTGTTTTGTGAGCCAATAGCTTTCACGCAGTTTCTCTTGTGATAGGAAATCTCGGCTGAATGGTGATTTGGCGATATGATGCATTAGCAGTGTTCCACTGGCCAATTCCAAGACGCACACTTCCTTCAGAATGTAGTCATTTGAGTTGTCCTTGAAACATTGAAAATCCACAATAATCGGAGATGCTAAATTTGTACGCTGTGCTCTGCATGAACGATCCATCTTGTGCGAGTGTTGGTTGATGACTGAGGAGGAGGACGATGACGCCGCCGCCGACGATCTAACCGCCAAAGTCCGCAGACACGTTGCGATGACGATCGATTTCTATGACGTTGTCAAACTCTGCGTATACCAGACAGTTGACAGTCTCTGTGAGTCCCGTGTCGAAAGCAATCTCCATACGAACACTGCCGTTGCGCACTAGGTTCCAATGAGTTGTGTCACTTGCTGACATATCAGGTGTTAGATCGAATGCCATCAGACAGTATCCATCGTCGTAATCGTCTCTATTTATGAGATTACCAGCATCGCTAAAGTGTATGCCGGAGCCTGAAAACAGACTGTGATACGCCATCACGTATTTTCCCTTGCCGGTTTCGTAGTGTGGTTGTAGCGGTTTGGACGGCACTTGTTCACCGTCCACGTACAGCGAGAAGTAGTTGGTTTTGAAATTTTGAAAGTTAAATGGATTCTTTTTTAAATCACCATTATAAGCGGCGTTCGTGACCAGTCCGACAATAATTCTTTTCGGCACTTGACCTAGAAAGACATTGTCCAAAGTTTTGCTCCTCACTCCAAACGGCAGTGTGAATGTTTTCAATTCCACTCTGGTGATTGGGTATTTAGCTGTGCCGGTCTGAAGCGTCTTGCTGTGCGCCAACAGTACCGTGGGACTAACTTTACACCTTCGTATCCAGAGATTCGCATCAACAATGTGCACCTTGTAGTCACCATCGTCCGCCATAATGGAGAAGGAATCTTTTGACCGGATCAGTTTAAAACGCAGTTCCACACCGTTCAACAGGAACTTGTTCTGATTACACATGTCCACATGTAGGCGACCGAGCATATCGATTTCACGACTTTTATTTGTCATTTTCCGTCTCGCCTTTAGTCCATCGTTATCGTCCAGAGTATTGTCCATATAGCCGGCGTCGTCCGCGTTCCACAGTCCACATGTTAAATGCGATTTCCTAGCATCATAGCCGTAATTCATCAATGTTTCGATATACGCTCGATATGCATAAGTGTTGTTTTGTGGTGTGACCAGTTTCTGATTCATACTCATATCAACTTGACTGAATAACGTGTGCAGCCAATTGTTGACTGGGCCAATTTTATTCGATTCTTCGACATCTGCGATTGCCGCTCCTGTCGACTTGACAATAGACGCTGTAACTTCCAACATTGTTTGCGAAAGATCGGTGTATTCTTCGCCGTTGCCGGGCACAACAAACTCGATGGGCGAATCATCAGTCAGTGTGGAGATTGGTTTGTACTGAATCCATTTGCCGCTCTCGATACTGGTCTGCGTCGGTGGTAGGGAGAATAAGTCCAATTCCGTCTTGACGCATTCACACGACTTTTGATGTAGAAACGACATTGCTAGCGTGTGTGTGTGTTAATTGAATATATCGCGTATAGACGTTCTCCTCACTGCTTTCCTCGTCTTCCTCGTCTTCTTTCTAACTGTCCTTCTCTTCTTGCCCTTCTTGGATGACGACGACGACGACGACCTTCCTCGAAGGAGTTTCGCCAAAGACTGAGGTGTGACACGACGGCCGCCGAACATGGCGCGCTTCGCGTACCTCTTACGCGAGAGTATCGCGTTAGTCTTTCGCGCAGGAGTAGCGCGCCGGTGTTTCGCGGTATTCTTTCGCGTTACGCGACGGTGTTTCGCGCGAGAGCCGCCGCCGCCACTTAGCACACGTTGAAGTTTGCCGTCCGCCCGGCGTTTTAGCGAGTCGGTAAACTGGCTGAAATGATCTCTAGCGGCTTCTTTGGGGTCCCGCTGGTGCATGGCCATGTCGCCCAAGAATCCAACACCGGATTTCAACGCCTCTTTGGCCACAGCAGAGGCTCCCGACTTGAGTAGCGGTGTGATGGTGCGGAACATACCGCCTAGGAAACTGCCAATTCCATGTCCTCGCTGGTAGGGTGCACCGCGAAATACCCTCTCGATACTGCCTCCGGTCTGCTGCAATTGTTGGCGGCGATAGTACGCCAAGTAGGGATCGTTTGTATTCATCATTGCTGAGCTCCTCTTTTGAAATGAAGCTTCACGTACGACGTCCCAAAGAGGAATGACGCTTTTTTACTAGCGTGATCCCTTAGGTCAATATCGATCGTTTCAAATGTTCCTTTCATAACTGGCGCATAATGAGGACTGATGAAATGCACAGTCTTATGCGCGCCGTGTGTGTAGTTCTCTCTGTCAATGTTGACAATTTTCAAAAGCGGCGCTGTAGTGTCACCAATCAGCTGCGGTTCAATCAGATCACAATACACGTACAAGTGGGTCGGCAGTCCCATAGTCAGATTAGGCGGCCATATCGCTGTGAGGTCATTTGACAAAACGTTCTCGTACGGATCGAAACCCAACTGGAGAGACAGCGCTTCGGTGAAATGTACTTTGCTTATACCGTCCACCATTGTCGTGATCTTGACTCTGTCCTGCTCTTTGTCATACTCAAAGTACAAGTACTGGGTGACATCCTTCGCTTTATTGATCATTTTCAATAAATCGGTTATGTTCTTGTAATAACCGGGTTTCATCTTTAGCATAATGTGCTCGACACTGAGTGTGACGGGAATACTCGGTAGAACGAGTTTATAGTCGAGCCAAATACACGATTCCTCGTCCACAGTCATAAAGGAACATGGATAATGCGCTTCGACCAAAGCCATCTCCCACTCGCCATCGCCTTCTAATCGAATTTGTCTCGGCAGATGTGTAGTGTACTTGGACACTGTGTTTTTTGGAAAATAATCCTTTGAGCTGTTGCTGGGCAATGTCAAATAGAACTGGTTGCTATTAGGCATTTTGCAAATCTTGCGCTCTTACCCAAGAATTGAACTCGTCTCCGTAACCTTCCCACTTGACGAAATAACGCTTACTGCGACCGCGACCCTTAGCGTCTAGTATTTCAGCAATCTTGAACAGATGGTCGTTGTATATTGTCACTTTTTGTAATTCGTATTCGTAAAACTGACCAGTCACTTGTTCACCGTTGAGATCCGACAAAGTGTACATTGGTAGAGGCATCAATGTGTTTACACGACGCACCACAAACACTTCTTTACTCCAATTAGTCTCGTAACCTTTTGCGAATGTGCCCTTCTCCTTAGATATGCGCACTGTGGTGCCAACTTTCAGTTTTGCCTTAACACGACGCGGTATCTTACCGAACATGCGACGCCATACCTGATGCAATATTCGCTTGTTGTCGGCAGTCACATCGACTGGTCGTATTCTATTGCCTAGACTCCTGTGAGCGCTGTTGTTGTATGCACTAACCAGTTTGTCCAACACATCTACATAACGATATGTGTTTTTGTAAGTCAAATATCGCCACATGCGCGTTTTCAAAGTGCGATTCACGCGTTCCACTACAGCCGCTTTAACATCTGGGTTTTGTGTAGTGACATAGATGATTCCGTATTGTTTGAATAATTTTTTCGTCTTGGCACCGGTGAATTCAGTACCTTTGTCGGTTTGTAAACAGCGAGGTGTGTCGGTCGCTTCGGCAAATATCTCCTCGAAAGCGTTGGCCACTTCAGCCCCTTCTTTCCGCCTCAACGTTCGCACATACAGGTGTTTGCTAAACACGTCTATTACAGTCAGTAGGTAGTTGACGCCGTCGTTGTGTTTACTAAGACCACGCATATCGTTCAAGTCCGCTTGCCACAATTCAAATGGACCATACACTATGTAAGGATTGCGCGGGAAACGCTTGCGTGCCGGTTTGTGCAATGTGTAAGTGTCCTGTGTTTGTAACCATTCAATCACTTTGCGTTTTGAAACTGGTTTTGCAGCTCGCGCTAATGGAGCTACACCGCCATACGACGAAGGTTCGATGGGATTGTAATACAAACGCTCCATAATACTGAAAACCTATCCTGTGTACGTTTCCCACTTGTCCGAATTTGACAACGGCTTGTTTCTATTTGAAAAATCAAACTGCTCTGTCGCTCGTGCCGGTGTAGATGTTACACGTTTTCCTCTTGCCGATCGAAGCCGATTTACTAGCGGTGTTCTCAGTATTGATTCAGTTGATGTGTCCACGTCATCGTCTGACCCTTCTCCTCCTGTGAATGATGATCGATATTCGGCATTTATTTCCTTAAGCGCTCTTAGATTATTCATATAGTCCTTTGGCACGTTCATCGCTTTCAATGCGTTGAGCACTTCCAGCCATCCTGGCGGTGTGTAATCACGCATACGCACCTTTACTATGCAATTTAAGATATCCACTAGATTTGAGTCTGGGATTTTTACACCGTTGATGTACACTGAATAGCCACTGTCCCAACTGATTAAGCTGCCATCACGTTTCATGAAACGTAAAAGATTGCGGGCATCAGATCTGTAAGTTTTGGAAAACGTTTCCACAATCTCTTCCACTGGACCGCCTTCCGCAGCGGGGTGCGATCGTCGACTATGCTCATTCCCACCCGACTCCAAGATTGGTATGCTAATCGGTTGGCGTCTATTCTCTGCAATATGCAAGAAGCGATGTAACGCTTGTTTGTACAATTTCCACTTTTCACTATCGTCCATGCGTTTGTTATTCAATATTTGTTGCATCTCCGCGTCGAGGCTGTTTTCACTGGATAGATTAGTCGGTCTGTTATCCGTAGCATTTGATTGCAGTCGATCAATCAACTCTTGTGGCACAACTACCATCTTCTTTGCATGTTCCATTTTTTTTTTCACTAATGACTAGCTAATTTTCTAAAGTGTAACTTCACGCACGACGTTCCAAAGTGGAATGGCAAATGATTACCAATGTTATCTCTTAAGTCAATTTCCACACTGTCAAAAGATCTATTCATAACAGGCACATAGTGCGGATCGATGAATGATGTTGATTTATGCAAACCGTATACATAAGTAGACGTGGATATATTGACAATTTTCAATAACGGTGCGACTGTATCGCCGACCATCTGCGGCTCGACTAAATCACAATACACGTACATGTGTGACGGTAAGCCAAGACGAATGTTGGGCGAACGGATGCTTTTGTTAACTGCATCACCTTCCAGCGTCAATTCATTCGGATCGAACCCCAATTGAAGCGCTAACGTTGGACTTAATGTAATTTTTACAACATCAGTTCCCATCGATACTTCAATGAATTTGTTGTATGAGTTTTCAACGGTGAACTTTACACCAAAAGTAATCGCTAGTTCTTGCGAATTGATATGATCACACAATTCTTGAATATTTGCGTAATCACCAGTCTTCAATTTAATTCTGTGGTTTTGTTTTGGAATAGCCGACACTACTGGCGTTACATCGGCAGTGCTGTCCATAACCCGCGCCAACGCTTCTATGTTCACTTTTGCTTCCTCTTGCGGTTGTATGCAAATGTCAATTGTTTCGTCATTACCGACTGATAGAAATGTCATTGGATAGTGCGCTTCCACAAGTGCAATTTCCCAGTCGCCAGCGTCCAGTTGAATAGCTCTCGGCAAATGTGTTATGTAATTTGCAACTGTATTTTTCGGATAATACTGCATCGAACTGTTGCTGGGCAGCGTCAAATAGAACTGATTGTTGATGCCAGTCATTTTTATCTACTCAATGCTGCTTGTAGTACTGCGCTCAAAAGTAATGGTATAAAGATTCCACCGCCTTTTTGTATGAGATACTTTCGTTTCTTTGACCAGCCTTCGCCGCGTTTCACCAATCGACGTAGCGTCGCCTTGTGTTTGCTTAACTGACTTTTACTCTTCTTCGCCAGAGGAACGTTACCGCGCAACACGTTGTATGCGCACTCACACACTGAGCGAATGCGGCTCTTGTCACACACCTTTAACAGTGCCTTCCGCTCCTTGGGTGTTGCGTGTATGAAAGCCGTAAGCAGAGCTGCGTCCTTCCGCAAGCACGACATGATTACTACTGATGGCGAAATTACCTTTTCTTCGGCAAGTACACATAGTTGGTAGAATCTTCTGGAAATATGCAACTTCGTATTCGCATATTCTCGTCTGTTGATTGTTTCAAGTCTATCAGTAGGTATCCGTGTGGATTCCTCGTAGCGTCAGCGTACGCCTCCTCGATGAATTTCGGGCTGTCTGGATATATTTGTCTGGCCAAGTACCTAATCTGAACTCTATCTCTAGGATTCTTAAAACACACAATGTAATGCGCATTCAATGAGATGTCCCTCTGCCCGCGTCCTTGATGAAACAAATTTTGTGTAATGAAAAACACACTAATGTTGCGATGATGGCAACCTTTTGTGAAAAGATCCACCACACGGTTGTCGGCCTCACGCATCATATCGTCTATAATCACAAGTATCGGCTCGTTACCAGAAAAATCCTCCAAGTTTGGTAGACCTTCTATGTGGTTAATGGTGACATTTTTCGGGTCACCACCACCACCACTACCATAATGCCAGTTTATACTGGTAAATGGTGTGTCACACATTTCTGTAATGTGCTTTATAAACTTTGACACAAACTGTGACTTGCCACAACCCGAAGGTCCCGCCACAATGGCTGAGAACGGATGTTTCCACATCAAGCCCATGATTACTACTGAGCTAAACACCTCACAGTTACCATACTCACACTCTTAAACTTACTACTAAAGGACATTTTTGGGGTTAAGTGAAATAAATAACACAGTGGTTATGTTCTGAACGTGACTATAAGTATTGACTACGAAAACTAATTTACAAAGGTATTAACGTAATCTTCAAGTCTTGCTTTACATAAACTCCAACGGTGTGAATCTGCTATTGGAACCCCTCGGGCTGCGCTTCACCAAGCGAAGGCGTTCTCCAAATCCGCCGTTGTAGCGCTCGATGTCGGCGTTGCTCAGGGCCTCGTTGAAGCGCCTAGGCAGGTAGACTCGCAGAAAGAAGTCGTCCCCGACCTGCCCCTCCAGGATCACGACGATCGTCTCGCCAAAGGGTGTGGTGGCTCGCTCCATCGCAGTGATGAGATAGCCGCATTCCTCTCGGAGATCGGCTATCCTGGTGTAGAGCGGAGAGTCGGACTTGCAGTTGTTGAGGGTAGCTCTCAGGTCCGCGGTTGTTGCAGTGCCGTTCAAAATCGAAAACTCTGGCTTGAAAGTGCTGCTGCTGTTCGACATCTCTAGTAGTAGTTGGAGTAGGTCTATGTGAGGTGGCGGTCTGGTGGCGAATGATGCTCAATCGGGCGGGGCTCCGCCTTATAAACCCTCGCCGCCATTTTCTTCTAAGTGGGGGGTCCGAAGGGTCGGGCGCAGGTGTTCACACAAAAGACCGACGCGTCGAGACCGGTCTGGGATGCAGCTGCTCTAATTGAATGCTTGCGCCACTCGTTGTTTCTTCCTCACAGCTCGCTTCTTCGACGTTGGCTGCGAAACTGCACTGCGTTGTGTAACAGTTTGAGTTAAGCCTGTAATTTTCGGTACTCCTGTTGATTTATCGATCCACATGTTTTCCACTTTATCAACTACTTGTTTAACACTTTGGTGCATTTCACCATCTTTGTCCAAAAATAAACCGCACATGAACACCATATCTGTACCATCGTACATTTCCATTTTCAATAACATTTGTCCTTTGTTTCCCGGGTTTTGAACAGCAAAAGTATTCCCATCGTCCATCCATGACACTATGGGACAATCATCTGTTGGTTTCGGCACCCATCCTGGTTTCTTGGTTTCCACTTCGATGGGAGTTGCCCTCCTTCGTCTCTTGCAGGCAGTGGTCGGTTTTACAAATGACGTCTGAGGTGATGCCAATGTCTGATCACTAGCATTATTGTTCATAACCTCAATCTCCTGAATAAACGATTTGATATAGTCGTCCGCAGAAGCGTAAGCGTCCATGTTCACGTCCTTACCGTGTGACTTCGACCGTACTACTGACTGGCGGTGCGTCTGCTCACCCTTGAAGTAAACTGTACGCACTCGCTGTCAGACAATAGTTCTGTTTGGCGATCGCTTTTATTCACCCACTGAAGTCAACTGTTACGTTACGGTGACGATCGATCTCGATGACGTTGTCCAGTTCGGCGTACACTATACAGTTGACGGTCTCGGGCAACGCTTTGGAGAATCCAATTTCGATACGTAGATTACCGTTGCGCAGGAGATTCCAGTGACTCGACTCAGCCGCGGACATGTCCGGTGTCAAGTCGAACGCCATAAGACAATTACCGTACGGATAGTCACCTCTCTTGATCTCATTACCTGCGTCGGAGAACTGGATTCCGGTGCCGGTGACCAATGTGTAATAAGAGAGTATATATGTCTCACTATTCAATGTGTAAACGGGCTGTAACGGTTTGGCCGGTACTTGTTCACCGTCCACGTACAATGCGAGATAATCCATATCGTAGTGTTGAAAGTTGTAAGGATTCTTCTTGAAATCTCCGTTGAACGCAAGATTACTGACCAGTCCAATTATCACACGTTTCGGTAACTGGCCGAGAAATGCACTGTCTAAAGCCTTACTCATTATGCCGGAGGGTAGTGTGAACGATTTCACTTCTACACGCGTGATCGGATACTTGGCCGTGCCGGTCTCGAGAGTTTTGCTGTGCGCCAACAATACGCTCGGATTGATCTTACATCGACGTACGAAAAGACTAATCTCTTTAATTGTCACCTTGTAGGTAGTTAGCGTTTTGGACATTATACAAAACGAGTTTCTGGATCTGTTAAGTTGCAATCGCATCTCGACACCGTTCAACATGAATTTGTTCTGATTGCACAGATCGATGTGCAATCGACCGACCATATCGCAAACATCGCTTTCTTTCGTGTGATCGCGACGCTTTTTCAATCCCTCATTCAATTCGTCGCAATCGTCCATTTGTCCGGCCGAATCTTCAAAAAACAGCTCGCTAGTCAGGTGCGAATTCTTCGCACTACATCCGTAGTTCAATAGGTTTTCCAAGTAGGCACGGTAAGCGTACGTGTTAGTTTGTGGGGACACCAGTTTATGATTGAGATAAAGATCCACTTGACTGAATATCGAGTGGAGCCAATTGTTCACTGGGCCCACCTCTTTAGCAGGTTGCCCACCGTCCGCTTTAGTGTCGTCCTGTTTCACAATAGCGGCTTTCACGTGTAATAACGTTTGTGTCAGGTCCGTGTACTCGTCACCGTGACCGGGTATTACAAACTCTATTGGCGAATCGTCCGTCAGCGATGAGACCGGTTTGTATTGAACCCATTTACCGCTCTCGATACTGGTCTGCGTAGGCGGTAACGAAAACAAGTCCAGTTCAGTCTTCACACATTCACACGATTTCTGATGAATAAACGACATTGTTATCGAATTAATTGAAAATATCCCTTGTTCTCCTACGTCGTTTCGTTACAGTTCTACGACGTTTGTCTAACGATGTTATCCTTCTGTTGGTCCTTATCCTCTTTGTAATGGCTCTTCGTTTAAACTTTCCACCTACTTGCCCTCTTTATAGTTCTCCTTTGTCTTTGCATACGTCCGGTAGACGTCCGTCTTCGAAGAAGTCTATCGAGAGACTGTGGCGTGTCGCGACCCGCTTCTTATAACCACCACCGCTCAGTACGCGCTCCAATTTCTCGTCCGCCTGGTGTTCTGTTTAATTAATTACTAGGGGGGAGATTTTCGCTCCCCCATACTTCAGGAATTGTTGAAGACTAGAACAAGAATGAGAGCAGGGGTGTTTACCAACTGGTGATTTATTGCTCGGAGTTCGACGCGGGTGGTCTATAATTATGGGTTCCTAGAAGGGTCGGGTGCAGCTGCTTCCCAGACAGGCCTCGGGGAATTTCCGTTAAAAGCTTTCAGGGCGCTGGGTCCTTTGTCGACGTTTGCCCCCTCGGCAATAAATCACATCCACTGTCAGGGGTAAAAGCAACCCTCCTCTAATGTAATTCGATACGGGCGGACTATAATGGGTTCCTGGAAGGGTCGGGCGCAGCTGCATCCCAGACCGGTCTCGACTCGCCGGGTTTTTTGTTTGAGCACCTGCGATCAACAGCCCACCACGCACGGCGCGGCCCTAGCAGCAAAGTTTAGTTTAGTCTTGAGTTTCGAAGCGTCAACAGCTACGAAGAGATCATGGCCAACATCGAGTGGGAATGTGACATCACAGACGTCGAGTTGGAGGATGTATGTGTTGCGGCGGAAACGTCGATGAATAGCAATAATAAGAAGAGGCCGTTTGACGATGAAGATGATTACTTTGAAGGTGATGAATTCTACAACCGAAAAGACGACGATGATTGCACCTTGAAGCATTTCCATAAGAAGAGGCTATGGCGCAATGACAAAAAGTTCAAGCACGTTCATGAGCCAAAAATGTATTCAACTACCCAAGATCTTGACGACGCTCTGTACTCCAAACAACGGGGAATCAACAGCATGTGGAACCATTGCCCGCTGGACGACTTGGAATGGGAATATTGGCAGCGGGACATGGACTACAAGATGAATTTCTACCCTATTGAAGAGGAGCACATCTACGCCATTGAACATGAGCAGAAGTACATGATGCTTGTCGAAATGTGGTGGAATCGTCGAACGGATGAACTCCACCCAGATGAAATAACAAAGTTTTTCATAAATAAAAAATAAATGTTTCCCAACACCTTAGCCTCCACCTGATCCCACCATCATAATCGTCCTTTTTCAAGGCCACAAAAGCTTTTCATGTTAGGGATTAGAAGGAAATCTTAGAAGAGATTTTCTTCTAAGTGTTGGTGCGGGCCTCTAGACAAAAGTGTCACAGACGAGGCCTCGGGGGGGGGGGGGGTAAAGTGTCACAGACGAGACCTCGGGGGGGGGGGCTCCTCCTGATTGATGTACGGGGGGGGGGGCTCCTCCTGATTGATGTACCGGGGGGGGGGGGGCTCCTCCTGATTGATGTACCGGGGGGGGGGGGGCTCCTCCTGATTGATGTACCGGGGGGGGGGGGGGGGGGGCTCCTCCTGAAATGAAAAAAGAAAAAATTTGCATATTAATTAGGGTAATTAAAAAAAAATTTGCATATTAATTAGGGTAATTAAAAAAAAATTGCATATTAATTAGGGTAATTAAAAATTTGCATATTAATTAGGGTAATTAAAAAAAAATTTGCATACTAATTAGGGGGGGGGGGGCGCTCCTCCTGGCTCCTCCTGAGCCAGAACACTCCATTTATCCCTACTTGTGTGTGTGCGTGTGTGTGTGTGTGTGTGTGTGTGTGTGTGTGTGTGTTTGTGTGTTTGCACTCTGGCGGTCGCATTTTTTGTCCGATTTACTTAAAATTTGGTACGGACGTTCCTTTCTGTAATAAGTTGGACAGGTTCGTTGGGCAAAACAATTGGAGAACTCTAAACCCCTGTTTTGGGATTTAAGCTTTCAAATTTTGAGTTTTTGGGCCCAAAAAGGGTCAGAAAAGCCCCAAAGGGAAAATTATTGCATGTAAAAATATGGGAATTAGTAAGGCGAAAGTTGTAAGCCCTTTCTCGTCATTCTAGCATACATATTTACCGAGTTATTAAAGAAAATGTGTTTCGACTAAACACAGCACGTTGTCTTATGGGGGATTTACACTAGAAAAGCCTGTTATTCCTTTTTTAGAGTACTTTTATCAACCCCAGCAACCTCACACCTACTTTCAAGCCTGTCTGGACTTTCTCCTAACATAATACGCAAAAGTGTATTCCCAGCTTTGCAGGTAAATGAAACCAGGAGCATCAGAACAGCCAAAAAATCACAGTTATCAGATTTTAATCAAAATTGGAATAAATGTATATTTTTACAATTATTTTGAGTTTTAAAAGTTTTTATGTGGAAATTCGCTTCCCTCACGTCAGCGTGCTGTGTGCGAACTCGTTTTATAATATGTACCAGATTTTTAATGTTTTTAAAAATAGCACCACAATTTATTTAATATGTCTTTTAATGTGATTAAAAAGTCATAGTCTATTTTAAATCATTAAAACTGATTTTGAAATTATTTTTAAATATTTTAAATCGATAGGGTTAGGACTTTTTTGGGACAACATTATTTTTTCCAGTTCAAAATCAAGTTGAAAGTAGTTTCAAATTAAATTGACCATTTATAATGTTTCTTAGGGTAGACTAAGGGATATTTTAATTTTATTCAACAGGCTTAGGTTCAAACTATTCAATTTAACGATTGTTGCTATTGTCTGTAAAAACATCCAACAAAAAACTGTTGTTTTACTGTTGTTTTATTTACTTAGCCGCATTTAGAACATGTCAAAATTATCTTATTTACTCGCTTAGCTAATTCAACAGAATATCCTTTATACATTACTAGCTGGCCCAATAAATGTTGTCCTATCCAAATGTCAATGAATTTGTTTTATGTCAAATACTCGTTAATTTTCAAGATGAGCTCGTTCGCTACACTCACGTGCCTATTTTTTAGTGCTAACTTTAGCATCGATAAAAGATTTTGAGTTGCCATTCGAGTAGATTTGTTATTTTCACAATGATCTTATATTTATGCCCTCAAATATGTTTAGATATAATCCTTGTTAACAGCTTGGTTAACTTGGTTAACAGTTTGGTGTAACTAACTGAACTTTGATCAAATCAATGAGAACTTTGAAGGTCAGTGAGACAGAGCCCTTAGGTAGGATTAAACATTTTCTTTTATAAAAACCTTGTCCTGACATTAACAAACACAACAAAAAGTATTATTCAATTTGGTGCACTCATTTTTAAGTTATAACGTGGCCAAGGGAAATAGGGATTAATTTTTATATATCAAGATTAATTTATATATTAAGATTGATTACACTAGTGGGCCTGATGCTCAAAAACGAGAAAATTATTCAATCTTTGTCTGATTAATAGTTTTGTCTTCCACGTTTACGCTCGCTCTCATAAAACATAACACATATTGGGTTGTCATTTATGTAGTTTTTTTTTATCCAGCTAACAACATATGCTGGATGTAATAAATGATCTGCTGCTACCCTGTGTTTTACTATCAACAGCTGATTTAGTACGCAAATAATACAAGTTATTATTCTCCATGTTAATGCAATGGACAAAAACTAACTTTAAAGGCTACCCGTGCCCTTGAGAATAACAAATCTAAAATTGAAAACCTTATTGCAAAATTATGACCTGAGTAGATGTTTTTCCACCTCAAACATTAATATTGGTAAACAAAAATAAGAGAGGAGTTTCGTTGACAGAAAACGGCTTTAAGTATTACATATAAGAAAAGGGAGGACGTTTCAAAAAATAACTTTATAGTCATTATGTATTGAAACAGTCTTGAGGTATATGCGATGGTGATTTTAAGGCTATATTTTTATTAAATGTTATGGTGTTTAAGAACATTTCCTCTTTTTCTTCAAACGACAAATACTAATGGAGGTCGAAATCTAAAATTTGGGCTTACGAATGAAAAAGATTACCAAGGAAGGTAACGGAGAGCCTAAAAAGATCCTCAGAAATGACTCTGATTTTTTGCGGTTATTTTAAAACAGCACACTCTCACTTTTAAGATCCAAACGAAAAATTGTAAATTACTTGACAAACAAATATTAAGTGTGCTGAAAACTTTCAAAAGCAATCACTTGAATTCGTTTAATTTTATTGTTGAACCATTTTAAGGACTTGAATTACTTTATATTTTCTAAACACAAACGTATGAATTTTTTATTGCATAAAAACCTCAAGAAGTGTGAAACTCGAGCTTATGGCATCAGTAATTCTATTTAAGTTACGTTGTTATATAGATCGTTAATTCATGTGATTCATAAAATTTTCCCTTAACACTTCACCGAAAATGGCCTATTGCCATACAGCCTGGTCTCAAATTAAATCTGTTGCAGAAGATTGTATTGCTACACAACAAAACATTTCTTTAGAGGAAGAAATGCAATTCCGTTCCTTACGTACACAATTGCATGTCAGTGTGAGTTGAAATGTGAAACGATTGTAATTTGTCTTAATGGAAGTGGAACTTTGCTCTTGAGTTTCCTAAGTAGGAATGTATGAATGTTTCGTGAATGTTGAAAGGCCTATAAATTAGTTTATTAACAGTAAAATAATAAGTGTGAGCAAAACTATAAATTTTTAACCCTACAAGTTTCAAACGAGTTCGCACGCAGCACGCTGACGTGGACGGAAGTGAATTTCCACATAACAAACTTTTATAACTCAAAATCAGTGTAAATTCATACATTTATTCAAATTTTTATTGATATCTGAAAACATAGATTTTTGGGCTGTTCTGATGTTCCTGGTTTAATTTACCTACAATGTTAGGAATTTAATTTTGCGCATTATAAGGTTAGGAGAAGGTCTAGTCAGGCTTAAAAGTAGGTGCGAGGTTGCAGGGGATGAAACAAATACACCAACAAATGAATAACATGTTTTTCTAATGTAAAAACCCCATAAGACTACGTACTGTGTTTAGCCAATATACATTTTCTTTAATAACTTGGTAAATATTTATGCTAGAATGACGAAGAGGGCTTAAAACTTTCGCTTCACTAATTCCCATCTTAATACATGCATTAATTGTACATCCGGGCTTTTCTGACCCTTTTTGGGCCCAAAAACTCGAAATTTGAAAGATTAATCCCCAAAAAAGTTTTGGAGTTTTAGAGTTTTCCGATTGTTTTGCCCAACGAAGTTGTCCAACTAATTACAGAAAGGAACGTCCCTACCAAATTTAAAGTTAATCGGACAAACAATGCGACCGCTAGAGTGCAAACACACACACACACACACACACACACACACACACACACACACACACACACACACATATTAACACACATGATTATATATATATATACTAATAATATATATATACTAACACATTAAAACAGATAGATATAAATGATGAACAAGAATTTTTTTGCGAATTTTCGTTTATAATACAAACGTTCTCAAGCAATAAAGGAGAATGGATGGAATTTGATTAGTAAATAAATATAAATAAACAAATATTTTACATCTGACTTTTAAAAACTAAAACATGTGATTTTAGGTACAGGTAAAAAAATAAAATTTAAATTAAAGTCAGCTGAGTTGAATTATTTTAGACATAAGGAAAAATTACCTGAGATTTAACCCAGAAGGAACCTTGGTCTTCAATACTAACTGATGTGTCAATTCAGAATTTCTTAATATCAGTTGTTTATATTTTGGATTTTGATGTGGTTTAATTTTGTGAAGTGCTTTTAGTTCATAGCACCCTTCAAAATTTTGGTTGTGGTGAGTTGCATGATTATAAATTTGTTTTCCTTTGTCTTTATGTACCACATCAAAACTGTGGCCAGTCGTACTCGAAAGGAATTCGATGTCTGACCAACATAATCTTTTGGGCAGGGTTTACACGATAGTTGGTAAATCACATTGTGGGTGTCACAGGTTGATTTACCAACTATTGAGTAAGTTTGTTTGTGACACTGCTTTTAAATTCAGTTGTATTACACATAATTTGCAAATGCCACACCGAGGTTTGTGGCAAGGTTCGCAACCGTGATTGATTTCCAAATTGTTTTCAGGCCGATAATTTTGAATTTTGGGTCTCACCAACATATTGTTCAAATTTTTTGGCCGTTTAAACACGACACGTGGTGGTCTGGAAAACAAATTTTCTGTGGTAGGGGATGATTTTAAAACATTGTAAGCTGCTTTCATTATGTTGTTAATTTTTTGAAGCCCAGGAAAATATTCTGTGATAAACTTTGGATCGTTAGAAAAATGTATGTTTTGTACAATATTCTTTGGTTTTCTCATCTGATTATCTAAATGTTTTTGAGGATAACCTCGGTCAATAAAAGCAGAGAACAATTTAGATATGTATTTTTCAAAGTCAGAGCTGTCACTACAAAGATATTTTGCACGAATTGATAAACTTTTTGGAATAGACTTTTTCATATACATAGGATGACAGCTCTGGTAATGCAAATACTGAATTTTATTAGTATCTTTTATATGGATTTCAGTTTTAAGTTTGTTGTTGTCAATCAAAACGTCCACATCTAAGAAGGTGACAGTTTTATTAGAATAACTCCAAGTAAAATTTAAGCAACAACATTGATTTAAATTTTGCAAAAACTGTTTTAAGGATTCTATGCCATGCTGCCAAATAATAAAAATATCATCAATGTATCTGAACCAAACGAGAGGAGAGAAAGGACAGTTTGATTGAAAATTTTGTTTGATTGTAATTTTGTACCCATCGCTGTACCTTTAATTTGTAAAAAGTGTTTATCCAAAAATTTAAAATTATTCATGGTCAATATCATATGCATGAGAGTGGTTACAAAATTAGTTGGTGGTTTAGAGTTAGTGGGTCTAGAATTAAGAAAGAATTTGGCAGCCTTCAGACCATCACCGTGAGGAATATTTGTGTACAGTGATTCAACATCAGCTGTTACAAGTATTATTTCAGAGATTTGAGGCAGTTTTACATTGGAAATTTTGTTCAGAAAGTCATTTGTGTCTTTAATATAAGATGACAGATTGTTTACAAGTGGTTGTAAGTGATCATCAACGAAGGCTGAAATCCTCTCGGTTGGTGACAGTATATATATATATATATATATATATATATATATATATATATATATATATATATATATATATATATATATATATATGTTTGGCATCTATACTGCAAGAAATATATATATATATATATATATATATATATATATATATATATATATATATATATAATTTTGAACGACCCCCCAAAACGTGTTCAGGGGGTCACGTTAGGAACTTCTATGGTGGTCTCGGGCTTATGTTTCACCGTGCGGGTCATGCTAATAGTTCACTCCAAAGGAAATTCACTAACAATATCCCAAAGAAATCACACTAAATTCTATCTATCTCGGCTAAATTCTTTACATATTAGTTTTCTGTTATTTACTATAACATACGCTAAAGTATGATTGTAACTTTGTGTAGCATTGGCACACATTTTTACAAAGTTGCTTATTTTTATAAATTGTGTGTGCATTCCGTTTTGTGTAAGATTTTATGTTAGATCACTTTTACCAATATTTATGTATACAGCTGATAACGTTTTATGGATATAGAATTTGTATTTATGTTAATTTTTTCCAAGTAATGTTTTGGTTTGAATAGCTTTGTTGATAGAAGTGAAGTAATTTCTCTTATGACGCCACGACTACATTAATACTAGCTGATTACCCGTGCTTCGCACAAAGATTTCAGGAATTAACAGGTGATTAAAATTGTTGCTGCAACTACATCTGTTTCTGATCTATTAAACATATTTTCAAAAGAATAACTTGGAAGCTTTAAAGTCCAATGGGGCAAAGCACATTGAACTGAGGGAGACAAAAGTTATTCTATGACTTCTAAAGAGAAATCCCTTTAATTTGACACCTCAATCATCAAAATCGGTTCATAAATAAAAGAGTTTTGCTGTACACAAGAAATTCCTTAAGGAATTAGTATAATACATTGTGTATAATTCGGGTTTTATTCGGTGTGTGTGTGTGTTGTGGGGGGGGAATGCGGTTTCCTGTTAAGTAATTTTTTTCTTTAACATCTGTCACCCGGCAAGAAAGAAGTTCCTTGAAAAATCGCTAGTCCTGACTAAGCGCTGGTAACACAGCACCAAATAAAGGACCAGCCCAACAATTACGTACATCGCATGTAAGGTACCTGAAAAAATTATGATTTGTTGTATATTTTGTTACCTAGTTGTAATTTCTGATTGTTGCTGTTTAATCACTGTTATTGATATTATATATGCTTACTTGTTCCGAAGCAAAATTGTTATTATTGTAGTAGTATTGTAGTTTATCAGTGTCGTTGAACAATTTGTATCTAGTAAAAACTATTAGCAAAGGATATTTATGTATCATTGTTATTTATTGCATATTGTTATATGGTTTTTCGTTGTTTTATACTTATTCTTCATATTTAATACATGATACTTGAGAGTGAATGATGTAAATTAACTGACATTGTCAAGAATCAAATAAAATGAATATTAGAACTATTTATTGAAGTCCCTGTTTTGACAGCTGTGACGTGTTTTGCCAACACAATCGCATTTTCATGGCATCCCCGAGTGACGGAACGCTTGTGAACGGAGGTTAGGAACTCTTGTGGATGGATAGATCTGATTGTAATAGAGTAGGTTAATAAGACATACAAGCACTAATGGGAAGCCTGTGCCTTAAGAAGTGAAATATCTAAAAACACTACCAGTGAGACTGCAAAACCATTTTCCTCACAAAATTATTATCGCTTGCATTGGCTTGCATTAACGAAAATGTTGAAAACGTCATAACCAATTTGTATTGAAACATAAATAATATTAAGTCAACGTTTTATTTTAACAGCTTACGGGTTACTGTCTCAGGGCTTTTTCTTTATTCGGGTGAATTATTGGCCAATATGAAATCAACTAGACAAATGTATACATTGAAATGTGTACTATTTTTAACATGTTATACATCTTTGCAAGATATTTAATTGCATAAGATTCACGTTAATGCATTTTTACCCACGTTTCTATACCTAACCATAAGTTAATTCAATGTATTTAAACAATAATGTGTTGATGATTAACAATTTACTAGATGAGCAGAAGGGCGTCATGATTCCAGTTTTCTCCTAAACATATAACTGGAAAAAGTTATAGCTGGTCAATTTACATTTTCCCATTCATGAGCCATTTCATGTTAGTGGACATGATTGCAATAGTAAAAGATTTAATATGACATTTATATTTCATCCAATAATATTAAATATAAAAATGCGTTAAAAATTCTCAATATACTCTTTAATTGATCTTTATAATTGTCTAATAACATAAGAATACAAAACTAGGGAATTGAGTAACTCATATAATTGTCACTCGTTTCAAAAACAACTCTACAACGGAATTTAAGTATGGGGGTTGTGTATGTTTAATCGTTATTTCGTTATAATTCTGTTAAAACAGGGTGATTGTCAATGCGTAAAAATACACAGCCTGTAAAATAACAGCCGCTAAGAGAGCCATTTTAAAACAGTGGAATGTTCATCAGGACGGGGTTGATAGCTCTCATTCAGGAACCTATTACTTATTCCTTCACTTACTTTTACGAGGGAAAGTTTATAACTTTAGTTACACCAGGCACTTTAAACCTAGAAGAACGAAAGTTACAATTATTTGTGGATTAGCTTCAAATCAGAGGTTTACTGACAAGTCAAAGCTTATAGTCTGATTATTAAATTAAAGATTGATTCGATTAATATTTTTCCGCGTACTTAGTAGGGGAGAGAGGTAAAATATTACTCCAAGTCATCTAAATAAAGGAAATGGCCTCTCCCGAGCAACGCTTGGCCCTCCAAACACTATACATAATACACTCATCACATACCAAGTTTCATCAGTATAAATTCATAAATAATCAGGATATAAAATGTTATTTATTCTCCATAACAATAACATTCGACAATGTATTGTGCTTAGCACTTTGAATATCACCGCAATGGTGGTAGTTGAACAATAATTTAAATTTCAAAACGATTGTTTTTTAGAGCTAAACTAATTGGGGGGAAAATGTGAAGTTTTCAATAAATTGAACTGTGGAAAATCTAAAAATATTTTCCCCATAAGATTAACATGGGACATTTTATAAATATGTTTTCTTGGATTTCCTCAGCAGTGACTTGACCTAAGTTAATGACTCAAAATACCAAATTATTTGTTGTTTAAGCTCTATAATATAGTAAAAATCAAAATCGAGTGCTTTAAAATTGTTTGTGAAGAATTCAAAAATGTGATTTTTAAAATTTTAATCCCTTCCCATTGTCCGATCTTTCTGGTTTTCGAACTTAAAGTCAAGATTATCACTTGACACATTTGACCCAAATTTCATCGAAATCAGACGTTATTTATTCATTATGTTATCTATCGCATTCACGGACATATATGATACAAACTAATAGTGTTTTTGGCATCTGAGGACCTCAAAACAAGATGTTATCATGGTCTCGGGCTTAAGTCTATACGGTAATAGCTTCTTCCATATAGGGAAAATTCGCAAAAACATACAAAAAGTGTGCCTCAAAGATAAAAACCCTGACTTTCCAAGGGAAGTTATTTAGTTGATGAAGCGGGACGTTATTTATTGGTTCCGTAAAACGTCCGGATTTTCTAGTATCTTTGGGAAGATTAATTTATCAGTTTTTATAGCGTAAATGAAATGTCGTTCAAGAATACACCTATAAATAGTCTAGATAATATATGAGTGGGTGAGGTAAACAAAAATGGATAGTACTCCGCTACACAATCGGCCGTATTTGGAATAGAGTTTTGTGTTTTAAATTTGACGTCATTCAGTCACCATTATTGATTGAATCTGAGATAATGATGCTGTCTAAAGAAACATTTGGTATAAGTCACGCATCAGGTTACCCTATCAATCTTATTCATCCACACTCATTATTAGTTTATGGTCGCTTTAAAAATACGCATGAATGAGTTTATTTGATAACGATAGTGATGTTTAACAAAATGTGTATCTTCTGAAGATTAAATCTGACTAGGCCGCCGACAGCAACAGTTCCGCAGCCTTTAGTTGGGACACGAGAGGCTGAGGGATGCTGATTCAGTGATAACGTTGAACAAGTCCTTAAGATAGCATCCAGGGTGGAGGGGCTGACTAGATGTAATATTGTTAGATGCACTGCTAATACCACATGGCTTAAGTTTGATGATTCTATATCAAACACCGATGAGGCGTTCTCATTTTCTGAACGAAATTGTTACGTTTTCTTCTATTCTAATCAAAATTTTTTTAAATATACATAAATACAATGCTTTTATGGTGTGTAATGAAGGTAAAGTTTATTTAAAAAATGTTGTTCCTTTCTGTATAAATTACACTTTATAATTATAATTTGTTCTATATAGGCCCTTGAGTGAGAAGACTGAAATATTCCATGAGTATTGATAAAAGTGGACACGAACCCTTACTTTGGAATTGTACAGGCACTATATCAACATACGCTTGTACCTTAACTGCAAGTATAATAATCAATTAAATAAAACAGGTTAATAACGGTTATTTCATTTGTTTTTGTAATTAATTTTAAAATGTTATATGAACTTTGATTGGAAAATGTTTAGCTAATATTACATTAAACTATAAAATACCACAGGCCTACTTAGAACTGAATCTAAAGTAAAAATTATTCTCGTTTCAAAGACTACATAGGCTAATATAAGGTATTTTTCAATCCAAAATTACGTCACAAACAGTTTCTTGTGGCACATAAATACAAAATATTACATTTGCTCTTTATTAAGAAAATACTAGTATTGATTACGTAACAAGACAACCGAAACAGATTTCTTCAGATAATATATGCATGTTTACAGTTCTTGTGTGTCTAGCTCCTTGCATGAACTCCTTTATACCCTTATATTTATTTATTTATCTATTTATTACGTTTAGTTTTTTTTATTATTTGCACTCACGAAACTTACCAAACATCGAAATAATACGTTGTCAATTTCATTTTTGTCATATCATTTTCGAGATAATAAATATTAAAATTTATTCAATGCAGTATCATCCGATTTTCTTTTTTGTTCCTACGAGAATGATATAGGACTAAGAATTACATTGATAATGTATTTAATATTTCGATGTTTGGTAAGTTTAGTAAGCGCAAATACTTGTTTTAAATTGAAAAGTAATCATTATATAAGGGATAAAAGAGTTCATCTAAGGGGCTAGACCATAGAAAAAAGTCATATACAATATTTAAAGAAATTTGTTCTAGTCGTCTTGTTGCTTGATCAAGACTAGCTGGATATTTCCAAAACGAAAAGAAAATTTAATATTTGTGTCTATGCGTTACAAAAAAAACCGTATGTGATGTAAATTTTTGAGTAGCATGTAAAGTACTATTTGTATTAGGTTATGAAGTCTTTGGGGCGATAATATTTTATTTACTCTAGATTCAGATTGAGTGGTCATGTGGTACTGTTTGTTTACTTGAAATATTAGCTAAAGTTACATCTACAAACCACGCATACAATGTTTATAATTTCTTCCAAAATCAGTTAAAATAATAGTTATGAACTTAGCTTATTTAACTGAATGGGTTACTGGCATTTCATGTAAAAGCGTAAGTTGATGTTGTGCCTGTACAATTCGAAGGTAAGGATCCGTGAGCAGAAGTTGTATTCAATATGCATGGAATATTTCAGTCTTCCCACTCAAGGGCTTCTGATAGCCTTGAATACAAAGAAAACTTGTAAAAAAGTGTAATTTCCACAGTAACGGTGTACAGAATAACACAACATTGTTTAAATAAACTCTTCTTTAACTTTGAATAACAATCTTCTATTCTGAAAACGTAACCCCAAAGAACACCATTGAACTGTTTTGGAGCTTTCAAGTAATTTGAATACATTTAATAACTATTAAATTAAACCGGGTTTTATGAATGGAGTAATGAATGACTAAAAATATCAAACATTGGAAGTTAATTTAATAATAAGTAAATTGGATAAATAAATCAACTGCCATTGGAAGTAAACAAATTCTGCTTCAATTATTTAATAGCTGTTATTACTGTCAAATAAAAGTGTAAAACTTAACCTTTAACTTTAATAAATTATCTTTTTATTTTTAGTTATTATAAGTTATTTCATAAATAGCAAGTTATTTCATAATCATTTTTAAAATCTTTACTGAAAGAAACTAGGTAATTTTGCAGTTGATGGTTGGTATAAATGTGCTGAGTCACAAAGGAAACTATTATACTTACACCTATAGCTTAAGATATTAAACATATTACGTATTGAAATTATATTAATTTACATAATATTTTCCAGGTTCAAAACAATACTTCCGAGGCTGATAAAATTTGTAAGTGACCAATTTTGGAATAGAAAAATTATCAATGAGATATAATTTAAAATTACTCGTGGGGCGTTTGAGTCCAAAATTCAATAGCTTGGATCAATTTTAACGAACAAGCACTGCAAGGGATTCTTTGGTTTGTTTTACTAATACCTATTGCAACACATGTTCCATTTAACCTCCTTTTTGGAAAACATTCTTGATCGTCTAAGTAAATATATTTTAGTCGATGTTGTAATTCGTTTATTGCTTATAGTAAATTACAATTTTCTACTTGTAATACATAAATTTTTCTATCTACCAATGATGTATAACTGCACTTAAAGTGGCACAAAATTACATACATAAACATGATATATGTATTAATTATGTACAGTCTTTGAAACTACTAAAATCTTATTTATCTGCCAGTTGTTTTTTAAACAAATCTAGGAATTTTTAGCTAACGTAATCAATTGAAAAATTATTAAGGCCTGAAAAATAACATTTTTAAGAGATAATTATTTAGAATGTTAACCTTGCCAGACAAAATAAAAGGTAAAATTTCAAAAGCTACGCGGTCAATTGATATTTAATCCAAATTCCATTTGAAACCTCATACAGGATATCCATATATCTGAGTTTAAGCTGATAGCTTAATGCCGGCCAGTAAAGCTGTCGTATCATATGTCCATTTCCGGTTCAATAATAGCTTGTACAGATAATAGCCAGTACATGTAATAGTTACTTTTGAAAACAATGATTAGTATTTAGTAACTCGAAATACCGACAGGATTATGTCGGTACAGGACAGGTTTTATCGAACACATAAAACAGATAAACCATATATCTAAATATTTTTAAAAGTTATGATCCGATATATTTACTGTGTTTGATAAATACTAAATTTGCGATATTTCAATAGTAGCTTAAAATTCATAATCCAAAATCACAAATACAATGAAATTTGAAAATGCATTAAGTAATACTACCATAGATTAAGAATACCTAAGGAGTATGTTCAATCTATGATACTACTCTCCCATTTTTGGACTTTTAATCATAAAATCATAAAAATAATAGAATAGAATATGAAGTACTTAGAACACCTTAGTCAAATTACGCATACATCTCCAATGATTCAAACCACCCTCCCCAACAAAAGGTTGCAATAATCCAATCAATGATCCATAGATCCTGAAGAAACACCTGTAACAGGAAAATATCTGAGCGTATTTAATGGATATACGATGTTGTATTGTAATTGTTATGTTTTATGAACATAACAGCGTTCAATGGATACCCAAGAGAGTTAAAAGAAGTAAACGAATAATAAAAAAACAAGCCAATAAGTCAAGGATAACTTCAAATTAAATTGATGAAAAGGTATCAGTACTTAAGTAGATTTATTTTTTTTAAAGGTAAATTAATTTGATGGTTTTCTGCGTTAAAATACTTAGCAATTGTTTAGAAGAAAAAAAAACCCACCACGTTTTCCTCAAGCCATGAGACCCCTCTCGTGGGGAAGAGTCACCCCCTTTCACTGTTCATACTCAACCGTCGCTAAAGAATGATGACTAACTTTTTATTTTCTGTAACAGTTGTACTCGTTACTTCTAACTTTCAATTGGGTATTTTATTATTTTATTCATACATGGTTATGCTGTTTTTACAACAAATTAAAATATGTAAATGTAGATCAAAATAATAACTATTGAACTATAAAACAGATTACACAAG
Source organism: Allygus modestus (assembly GCA_963675035.1). NCBI lineage: Eukaryota > Metazoa > Arthropoda > Insecta > Hemiptera > Cicadellidae > Allygus > Allygus modestus. Next base: position 63,851,967 of record OY776112.1, read on the forward strand.
ATAACGTCAATTTAAAAATAAAATAGAATATTCATGTGTAAAAAGTGTAGGAATACTTATTATCTATAACAATGTGCAACAATATAACAAAATTATACAACCCAATGCACTGTGTAAAAATATTGGAATGATGCGATAACGAAATAAATATATGATATTATTAATGATGATGAGTAATGTGAAAATATGGACAAATATTGTACAAACAATGAAAATAATACTGTTAAGACTATGTTGAACAATATGATGTTATTCATATGTGGTTTCAAAAACTAACAGAATAAGAGTAGAATGACAAGCAATGACAATATTTCAACAGTAGGACATGCTTATATGACAATTATTGAAGAAAAAAACCTGAGAGCATGGATGTACAAAGCCTTTCTGGGAGAGGATATTGATTATGTAAAGACTAAAGAAAATAATAAAAACTCATCACACCACAGTTTTGACATCAACAACTTTAACTTACCTTTCACTGAACTTTGACTTTCAGAAAATAAATCAATCTCGTCATTGAATGAGTTACCAAGCCTCCCTGATAACTTGGCGGTATATAATAACAATACCTGACGTTTATAATTATTATTTAATTTGTTATCAACTTTGACTTACCTTTCACAGAACTTTGACATTCAGGAAATAAATCAATCTCGTCACTGACTGAGTTACTAGGCCTCCCAGATAGCCTGGCGGTATATAATAACAATACCTGACGTTTATAATTATTATTTAATTTGTTATCAACTTTGACTTACCTTTCACAGAACTTTGACATTCAGAAAATAAATCAATCTCGTCACTGACTGAGTTACTAGGTCTCCCAGATAGCCTGGCGGTATATAATAACAATACCTGACGTTTTTAATTATTATTTAATTTGTTATCAACTTTGACTTACCTTTCACAGAACTTTGACATTCAGAAAATAAATCAATCTCGTCACTGACTGAGTTACTAGGTCTCCCAGATAGCCTGGCGGTATATAATAACAATACCTGACGTTTGTAATTATTATTTAATTTGTTATCAACTTTGACTTACCTTTCACAGAACTTTGACATTCAGAAAATAAATCAATCTCGTCACTGACTGAGTTACTAGGTCTCCCAGATAGCTTGGCGTTATATGATAACAATACCTGACGTTTATAATTATTATTTAATTTGTTATCAACTTTGACTTACCTTTCACAGAAATTTGACATTCAGAAAATAAATCAATCTCGTCACTGACTGAGTTACTAGGTCTCCCTGATAACTAGGCGGTATATAATAACAATACCTGACGTTTGTAATTATTATTTAATTTGTTATCAACTTTGACTACCTTTCACAGAACTTTGACATTCAGAAAATAAATCAATCTCGTCACTGACTGAGTTACTAGGTCTCCCTGATAACTTGGCGGTATATAATAACAATACCTGACGTTTGTAATTATTATTTAATTTGTTATCAACTTTGACTTACATTTCACAGAACTTTGACATCCAGAAAATAAATCAATCTCGTCACTGACTGAGTTACTAGGTCTCCCTGATAACTTGGCGGTATATAATAACAATACCTGACGTTTGTAATTATTATTTAATTTGTTATCAACTTTGACTTACCTTTCACAGAACTTTGACATTCAGAAAATAAATCAATCTCGTCACTGACTGAGTTACCAGGCCCCCCTGATAACCTGGCGGTATATTAATCACAATTACAGGGGGTTACAGGTAACAGAGATGTGTGGCCATTTTCAAGGAGATGATTTGCGACATTTGATCTGTCCGGTTTCCAATTCTTCCATGCTAAAACATAATTAGTATATATTTTTACTAAATTAACAGTTTGACCAATATAAAAATTTTCGCAATTATTACCAATTTATTTTATATACACCGGACTTATCAAACTTGACAGAAACACACACAATCACAATCTTCAATCTTGGGATGCAGTACATTACTCATGGTGTTTTGCGTCTTTAAGGCTACGGATACTCCCTACTTCTTAAATCGATTTGCAATTTTCTGAGTTCTATCTCCAGTGAAGTTGAATGCTGCATATCTCGAACCCTCCTTCTCTTATTCGTTGCCCAGGGTTGTCATGCTTTGGAGACGTTCTTGGTTCTTCATCTTCTTATATATTGTCGTTCCCATTTCATCAATGAGTATAGAACTGTATCCGTTGGCATGCGGTATGAATTTGATTGTAGCTATTTCCTTCCTTTTGTTATTTTCAGTTGATCGGATCTTGTAAGCACTATGCAGCATCGAACGGAATGTAGCGGTCTTGTTGCTTGTTGGATGTATGGACTTGCTGTTGATGGTCGTATTCGTTTGTGTTGGTTTTCTGCATATTTATAATTGCAGCTCATACTTTCTCCTTGTCAGTGTTAGATCCAGGAAATCGATTTGTCCAATTTTTTGTACCATATTTTTTGTATATTTACCATCTTGTATATAAGTATAGTATAAGTGTAAATATAGTTTGTAGTGTTGTGAGACGTAGTTATATTTTATCCTGCCAGTTGCAACAACAAGAATTATGGCACTATAAAAACTATTCCTAAAAAATGTTATTTCGAAAAAACTATATAATTTAACTATACAAGAAGTAAATACTCAAGAAGTAAATCACCTAAACAAATTTTCAAATAGTAATAATAAGTTATTTTGTGAGTTGCTTTGTACCTCATAACTGTTATGGCAGAGCCTAAATGTTGTTAAGAATAACATCACTAATTGTAATAATAATCATTATAAGCGTGTTATACCAATGTAATCTATTAGTTTTTAAGTCCAATTTTTAATATTGTCATCATTATTAAGTTTAACTATTATTTTTTAACATTCGTGTTCACGGTGAACTCTGATGTGACATGGAGCCAATAGAAAAAATATTCCATTAAAAGTGTAGTGTTATACACTTTATTTAATATAATCACCATGACTTTATTTTGAGTACGATGAAGTCGCACAACGCTTGTTTCCCTTATTTCGCTCCCTCAGTGCACAGCCATAGCCAGCCTTTACTATTGAAGTTTTTTTTATAGCCAGATTTTTACAATTGTAAAATGTAACAGGTTCTGGAATAACCGTTTGAAACACTATTGAAACTAGCGTAATTATGTATAAACAGCAGTTGTAATGAAAAGTAAATGGTTAAAAAACATCGTCAAGAAATACAGTTGTTGTTGTGAAACATTAGAAACAATTTTGTTATGAAATCCTAAAGATATATATGAAGGAAAAGAGAAACCAGGTAGTTATTATATAGATTGCAATGATTTTAAACCATATACATAGGTGAAACACGATGACAACTAAAAACTAGACACAAAGAACATCAACTTGTTCAAGTATAAACACTCAGATAAACCAACAATCGCCAAACATGTCATTACAAAATAACCATTCAAAATAATACAAGAATGATGAAAACCTTGATTTTTAATAAATATTATTTATCGAAAAAGGTTAGCTTTTAACAGTTAATGGTACTGGTCTAAACCAAACTCCCCTCATAAACATGTATATATAAGTTACAAATATGCTATTAGCTTAGTGGTATAATGGCAATATAAAATGCGCCCTTAGCAGCAAACCTGCATACTCAGCGAATCTCCAATGCAAATATATGTAACTTAATACCATATAAAGCCACATACCAGGTTTCATCAATATACATTCATAAATAAACGATTTATGACATTTTAATTAAACTCCATAAAAATAACATGGCGGCTGAGTACGCAGGTTTGCTGAAGCAAGGAACACAAGAAATTGGGTTTTATACAATTATCAATATAACTCAAGTAGGTAAAGCCACAAACAAAATTTTATGTTCAAATTAATTTATGTTCATAATTAAGGGAGATAACACGTTACTTATTCTCCATAAGAGTAACATGGGGGATGAGTAAGCAGGTTTGCTGCTACGGGAAATATCGGCCAAAAAGATTTTTGAGTGCAAATATCAATAGACCACAATGATATGAAGCAATATACCAAGTTTAGTCAGGATAAGTTGATAAATAAGCAAGATATACAATTTTTATTATTCTCCATAAGAATAACATTAGACAACGTACTGCGTTTAGTACTTTCAATATCTCTGTAAGTAGTGTGGGTTTGCCGGTTTTGGACCGGAAGTGACGTCATCCGGTCACGTGACCGGATGCGCTGAGTCATGAAAGACGTCATCTGAGGCTGAGCCAGTGACGTAGGCGGTTTTGTGACGTAATGAGGGAAAGTTTAAAGTTCAAGGTCACGGGGAGGTAATTTTAAAATGTACTACCTCGCACGCGTAAAATCTAATTGTGATTCGATAGTTTAATCGATAAGAAATATCGAATGAAACAATCGAATGAAGCAATCGGACGATTCGAGTGCGAGGTAGTACTATTTCATTTACCTTTATTTTTTACTTTTCTTTTTATTTACAATAAGTTATGTTTACAATAATTTATGTTTACAATAGTTCCCCGTTGTTTGTCGTCATCGATGTTGTTGATCCGGAGTCGCAGCCGTCAGACGCAGTTTTCAAGTGTTGCGCTTGTTTGTCCAATCGGCCCATCCCGACTGTGTGTTCCTTGCCTATTTATGTGACCGCAGGGAACACACAGTCGGGACGAGCAGCTCGATGTTCACCGGTCGAGAGCCGGAGGTGTACTGGCTATTCACAAGCTAGCGTTGTAATCGTACTAAATGGTGGGGATAAAAGTGTGGTGGGGCGGAGCAGATGGCGGACGGCAGATGGCAGGCGGCAGATGGTAGGCGGCAGGTGGCAAGTGCGCGGCAGATGGTTGCTACTCCATTCGCCGCCAAAGTAATGCAAGCCGTCGCCGTAATTCTTGTATTTTATCTTGTCGGTTCATTTGATATGTTTTACATCTACATATGCAATAGCTGAAACACCTGCACTTACGACAAGCTTTCCCGTCAACTTGATCGCCTGGTATTTTAAAACATTGCAACTCGCAACAATATGTCTTCAAATTGTTATCGAATGATAAATTGTTCATCGGTGGCACCGACATGTTAGCTGCAGCGTGTGTTAGACAAGACTGAGACTAACTTCACTGCTCCCTCTCTTTTATACCTCTTCATAAGTTAACCCTGAATGAAAGTTCAAGGTCATCCGTTTGAATTTAAAAAAAAGCAACACAGCAGTATATAAAATAATATACTGCTATGTTGCTGTTTTTTTTTTGTTTTTTTTTATCTTTCTTTTTTCTTTTTTTTTAATAAACAAACATTTTACAATACAATAAGCTTAAGTCTAACATTTATGACTAGAAATACAAACAGAGAAATACAAATAGAGACATTATGTACAATGATGCATGATGTGCAGAGTGAGTTCCGTCGAGTTGTTGCCGCTTACACCGTGTGATACCAAATACAACGTCCCCGGTTGAATATCTCGCAAGTCTTCATTTTGTAGCAGTTGAACAAATCGTTTTGGAAGAAATACTTGAAACTTCGGCTCATCTCCTGGAGTCATAGGTCCTTCGCACAATGATACTAGAATTGCTTCTCCATGTGTGGTTTCCACTTTCTTGATGCTATGAATAATGTAATGTCTTTGTTCCTTTAGTTCTGAACATTTTTTAGTTAGCAGAAGGTTCGATTTTGAGTGAGTGTTGAATTGATCAACCAATGTTTGTAGATATTGTTGTGATGCCATCTTCGTCAGTGGTGGTGGTGTCTTCTGTGATGTTGCCTCTTCGGAGTCTCGAATAATACTCGTGCTGGAGCGGTGTTGTCTCCTCGTATTTATAGGCCCCACTACCCCCACCACATTTCTGTTCTCCGCTACCCCCACCACATTCCTGCGTTTGTTTCAAGTAAGCAGCCAAACGATATGCGTTGTACAATGCACAGTTTGTTTGACCGTGTTTAAGATCTTTTGCAGCGACACAAATATTACCGAGATTAATGTTAAAGTCCTTACTGATAGTTATATCGAAAACATTACCGTGCGTGTACTTTTGTATCCAGTTCTTTTTTTCTAATCCTCTTGTGTATATATGTGAATATTGTTTGCAAAAGTTAAACATAATACTGTGCAGATTACTGTAGCTTATAAATCCTTCATACCAATGTATGTGATGAAAGTAGTTTGTTATCCATTTGTTTGTACTTTTCGCTTTGGTGTTAAGTTTGTTAAAAGAAAAAGGAGCTTCAAACGTGAATGGGTAGACTACAAATGTAAGCAAGTCTAAAATTACTAATTCCTTGATAATAAACCTATCATCATTATTTCGAAATGCTTGAAATTCTATTAAACAAGGCTTTACACTCACTTCTTCATCCCCTCCGCTCATCATGGCACCTAGCGATGAACTAAACTGTTTTCCACACCACGGTAGGTTAAATACCAGGCCGTACAGTTGCAGGCGCGTTGGTGTATATTTAACGTGGGCACCGTCCCCAATAGGCCTACCCCACGTTTGTTCTTCTTTACTAAGTCAAACTTTAGTCTTTTTTAACTTCTTCTTCTTGTGTTTCGTTTTCTTCTTCTTCTTGTTTCTCCGTTTCTTCTTCCTGTGTTGTTTCTTCTGTAGCTTCTGTAGCGATTTCTACAAGTGGTTCAAAATCCTTTAACTTTCTCCACATGCAAACTTCATGAGGTATTCTATTAAAAATTGATGTATCCACAGCTCCATACACGATGGTGCTATCAGGTTGTTTTTCCAAAGTATCGACCAAATATTCTTTAATAATAGCGCTTGCAAATACCAACTGTCTCATGTACCTTGTAATAGGTTCTGTTGCGTAGTTTAAAACGTAGAATTCTTCACGTGACAGTAGAATCTTATTTTCATGTTGAGTCAAGTCTCTAATTCGCACTTGTAGTTGTCCGCGATGTTTAACAATATCGATTTCATTGTCACAATCCAAAAGTCGAATATGTGTTTTCCTTCCACACAAACTGTTAGTTAAATAACATTCTATTAAATGTACATGTTTCAAAAATGACTCCCAAGCATTTTGCGAAAATAAAACCTTTTTTGTTCCATGGTGTAGTAGTACTGTAGGGGAATAATCCAATGATTTCATCAATCCAACTGATACACTTTTACTGATGCATGCTGAGATGGGGTAAAAGATTCGCAGAAAAACTTCAGTTAAAATGTGAGGAGGAATATTTTCTTCAACTTTCTTCTTCCTCTTTGGTACTACCTTTGATGGGTCTGCATTAATTTCCTCCTCTCTATCTCTTTTACCAAACTTTAAAAATGCAGTTATTTCCTTGATGATTTCTGCTTCACTAGTATTATCACGTTCCAATAATGGTGCTACCTCTGCATCACCTTGTACAACAGATGGAGAATTCATTTTGTAGAAGATGTTACCCATGCGCCGATAGACGATCAACTGAAGACCTGCATTGTTACTCCGCTATTTATAGGTTAGCGACAGTGGCGGTGCCGGTGGTGGTACAACGTTTTACAATACTGTCTTTACAATACCGGTCAACGGTGTGTATGTAACAATTTTATCGTGCAAAATTAAACAATACGCAGATGTATTTGCAGGTACGTTTTCTTGAAATTCCATTTCTATTTTTATATCAACACTAGACGATTTTACAGATTCATTTTGTTTGGAACAATCAATTACAACAATCGGAGCTATCGATTCAAACTGTACGGGAGATAGTAGAGGTGTATTTGTTTTGCCGTAATATGAATTTTGGAACCTAGCGTACATGTCGTATAAAACACTGTATCTTTTTTTATCAAAAGAAATATTAAAGTTGTCGTAGGGAAAGAATTGTGAATTCAGGAACACTTTCCAGTTTGTTAATTTACAATGATCAAATTCACCAGCATTTTTAGTTATTATACTTTTCTTCTTCGTTTGTAATCCAAATATTACATATCTCGCTTTTTCCAAATGAGTAGAAGTTTTTACAGTCCATGTATGCCGTTGTGTTGTAGTCAAAACGGGGTATTCATGAAACTCCCAGCTTCTGAATGGCATTACAATGTCTCGATCTGATTTTAACTTTCTTAATAATGTAATCCTGTGTTCATCATTTAGTCGCACATGTGGTACTCTCCAAACAATCTTGTCTAATGTTAATTTCCAGTCTAAATTGGCATCAGTTGTTCCAGCAGCTGCTTTAATAATATCATTATCGTTTGATGATCTTAATAAAACTAGTTCTTGTTTTACATTTATTATTATTCCTCTGTAGTCTTCAGCAAATCCTAGGAGTAATCTTAAAGGTACGTAGAAATCAAAGTTTCCCGAAGAGTCAGGAGCGATTGTACTTTTGTCTGGTGCAACCCATCCTGCAACAGCTAAGAGATTCTTCTCATTTGGTGTTAAAGACGCTAATCCTTTCAATGTACTGGAAATTCCAACCTTTTTTGTTGAATCGACTGTATCTCCTGAAATTTCATATCTAATCTCGTCAAATAAAAATGCCATAGGATTATTTATGAACGGAACAGTGGTTCCAGCAGTACCATCAGTTTTTGTTACTTTTCCTTCAATATATAAATAACTTTCGCATGGAAGAGTATAAATGTCTTGTTGTTGTATAGGAATCCTAATTTCATCGTTATTGTTTAATTTGGACGAATCGTAAGGGTTGTGCGTGTGATATTCCTTTTCCCATAAGGTCTCGTCGAATGTTGGACCCTGCGCTATATCCAGTATATCCATTGTTAATGACCTTTAATCCAATTTCTTCTAGAAAACGAATGTTGTCACTTGTTAATCCTTCTACAGCTGATGAGCTACTGACCTCTTTGCTGGTTGGCTCTCTCTTTTTAAATGATAACCCCATTGTCTAAGCGGATGATTTTATATGTATTCTTACAGTAATAGCTTCTCCTCTAAAGTCAATAAGGTTTCCGTCTTGATCCACTATGTTCAGCACGATGTCTGAAATGAAACTGGTGTTTAACGGTAGGTACACAAGGTTTTGAGGCTTTTCTACTATCTTGAAACCTGGTGCAACTGATGGGTAGAATGTGTGTAATATATGACGATTTTCTCCATCTCTGTAGGATCCTTGTATAATGTTACATGTAATATCTATGCTGTTAACTTTGATGATCGTCACAGTTTTATTCCCAGAATGAGTTTTATTAGGTTCTAATACTTTTGTTTCCTTAGAAAACCCCAATAAACTACCAATTGAATGTTCTTGACTAAAATCAATATAATACTTAGACGTAATTTCAGCTTTGATTGTATTGTTATTGCCTTTTATCGTTATATTTTCTTTTCCCATATGTTTTTGTATAACTTCATTTATGTTATCAATTTTATAAGCTCCTGTTGGTAAACTGAATTCTTCCAAAGCTGAATACTTTCCTTTATCATCTTTTTTCTTGTAATAATGTATTTTGTTATTAATTCCTTCACTAACGTTTGGAATAGAGTTATATGTTGTTAAATCCAATAATGCGGCTTCCCATAGTCTTCCTTTTTGCAAACGTAGCGCTGGAAACAGAATACTGCGCAAAGTACATGAGTTACCGGTTAATGACACTGTATACGAAGACATCTTAAAGTTGACTAACACTTTTAGCTAAAAAGTCTGAACATAAATGACCGCAAATGGATGTATCATCAGGTTGTTTTCTTGTATGATTGTAAAAAACATTTTCTGCCGCACGAAAGTATTGTTGAAGTTCTTTCGGTGGTGGAAGGTCTCCAAAACTGTCGAAATAATAAATGGTTTTACCAAGTTTCTTGTAACACACCCAATGAGTGCCTAATCCTTCACTATTATCCAAATTTACAATACCAGTCTCATTTTTCCACATTTTAACCGGTAATTCATCTTTCATAAATACTCCTCTAAAAAATGGGATTTTCAAACAAGAAGCATATGTAATCAGTTCTTCATTGGTCAATTCTTTGTTTTTAATTATTAATTGCTCTTTCTTATTTAATACACACGATACGGTCTTAGGTATAATCCTCCTCCCTTTTTTATCATTGACCATATTGTTGGTTTCTTTTTAGCTTTACCACTGGTAGATCGACGTTTTCTTCTGATATTACCTCCTTGTTTCTTAGCGGGTTTTTTCCCACGCCTTCTTCTCTTTCCTCCTCCAAACGTAGTTTTTGCTTTCATTGCTGCTGTTTCTGCTAAAGACGCTGCTTTTCACCAATACTCGCGTCACTAGATTTTACTCTTTGCCAAGCTTTCTCAGCAAGTGCTTTATCCGCTATTGATCTATTTTTAGTATCACCAAATTTGGAATACGCTATATCGTGCTGTTTACAAGCCTGATCGAGCTTATTTATTCCAGGATCTCCTCTAGCAAGGCGTTTCTCTAATTTGGTTCCAGGACCACAATATTGATATCCTCCAGGTAAATGTAATTCCACAGGTAATAAATCAATCGCCTTGTTAACTATAGCTCCAACCGGTTTACTCAATAGAGAAAATGCTGTTGATGCTATTCCCCTTCCTCTCTGTAATCTCTCTCGATTATGCCTGATGCGTTTAACCCTCGACATGACTATTTATAGCAAAACCTACAATCAGTAGGTGCACTCTATAAATGTTTTACAATGAATGTAATATAAGTTTTGGTTTCTTGTATTATATACTGTTTAAAATCCATTTATTATATAGAAATGGATTTATTAATTAAATGTAGACATATTAAATAAAAGTAGTAAAAATAGAAATAAGGTGTAATTGAAGATGTTCCAGATGTTTCTCCGCTGGTGATGGTATCGTTGTCTTCGGTAAAATGAATAAACTTTAAATAGTTGGCATGTTCCCTTAGAAACTTGCCACTTAATCGTTGGTAATTGAATAACACATCCCAGTCTAGTTTATCTTTAAAATTGTCAATGTAATTCTCAGAGAGATTTTGATATTTACTTATTACTTCCCAACAGTTATTAAAATTTGGTGTCATCTCTACGAGGAAGTCTTCTGAAAACTGTTGTCTTTGTAAAATATGGATCCAGTTAACTCTGTGAAAATAAATTCTTAACATAGTCATTGTAAAGAGGTAGTGTATGGAAAGTTGTTCCCAATCCATATATCTATCAAACCGTTGAACAAAACCATCTGTCAACACTCCTTGGGGAAATCTCGGCTCTTGAGATATTAAACTCCACGCAGTAATATTGGATTCCATCATCCTCTCTGTATCGTCTCTCGAATATGACTGATGCTTTATCCCTTATCATGGGTATTTTAAATTCTTTTTTCTCTTATGTAATCTTCATTGTTTTCTGTTGGTTCATTAATCACATTCACTTTATCCTCCTTTCCTAATGTCTTGACTTTAGAAGGCTCAGACGGTTTATCTCGTTGATTAAGTTTTTCTGGATTATGTATATTTTTCCAGTCTACATAATTGTGACTGTCAACATCTGAAGCTGCATCTCTTCCTGAAGCCCGATGGATATAATGGAATAGAGCTGCACCAAACCTTTCCAAATGTTTTTCATATTCCGTAGTCCATTTCTTGTGTACAATATCAAACATTTTCTTATTTACAGCGTCTCCATCCTGCTCACAATCACCTACATTTGATAATTTTAATTTTTTTAAATCATAGCTTGTATCAGTTTTATTCTTTTTGTAAATCGTTAACAATTTTAGAGTAGCTAAATTTACTACTTCACCATCATAAATGGGATATTGTATATCGCTTAACCTTTTACCGGAAAACCCCCGATGATCTTCGTGTACAGTTGGGGTTCTTTTTTCATGTACTGTACCGTAACCGCATCAGACGACATAAGCGGATCACCAACATTTTGAATTACTTTTCCTTCAAAATTATAGTTTCCGTCAGGTGTTAACGGAAACCCAGCTCTTTTTTCACTATATCCAGATTTTATTCCAAACTCGGAATACCGTCCAAACTTGTCCACACTCTTGATGTAACTGAATCGCTATCGTTTAGGTTCTTATTATATATACGTCTACTGAACAATTATTCCTTGTTTTCGCAGTTCATCAACCAAAGCTACCCATTCGTTTTCTAAACCTGTGTGTCCGGCTTCCATAGCTTCATGTAATAACCTCATTCGATCAACTAACTTATTTATATCGTTGTAATATATTATATTAGTTTTATACAAATTTTTCAATAAACCCCTTCCAGATGTGGTAGGATCAGTTGTTTTTCTCTTTTTATGCAAAACATTTAATTCAGCAGAAGATAAAGCTCTTCTTTTAATTTGAGCCTTTTTTGATTTCGAGGGGAAAAGACTAGATATAATACTTGTATATTTTACTGACCGATTTCTATGAATAGGTAGGTCTTTGGAATACTTCTTTCTATGTGCATTTGTATACTCGAATATATTTTTAAACAATTGTAAATCCCTTTTAGTATATTTACCAGGATTATTTTTAAAGATGAGTTCAAACAAACCTTTAGTACCTTTATATTTCTTATCTCCAATAACTATATCATCATTTTCGTTTATATCTAACTTGCTATCTCCAATCATTAATCCTTTATCCTCTATTCTAGCTCCATAGGTATGATAATTTCGATTAGCATGTGCGGCGTGTAACATTTTTAACGTATATGTTCTTCCAAGTGTTCCTTTAAACATAATATCAGTGCCTAATTTGCTTAAGTTGGATGGGTTAATATCCTCTTCTTCTGCTCTTGTATCTTCTACACTTGTATCTTCTGTACTTGTATCTTCTGCAATGTCCTTTTCCTTTAAATCCTCTATATCTCCGCTTTCTTCATACTCGTCGCTTTCTTCAGATGTTTGTAACTGACCAAAACTTTCATCATTCTGAAATTCTTCTTCATATTTTGAAATTGGTAGCATTTTGTCTCCTTCGAAGCGAATTGAAGGTTTTTCCATATTTTGTGCTAATCGCTTTAAAGGTTCAGTAACAGGTTTGAATGTTGTTTCTAAAAATTGCTCTCTTTCATTTATACCTGATTTTAAAGCTCGGTTCTTTTGTCTAATAGAATCACTAAGTGATTTTATTTCCTTTAATAGCTTTTCCTGGTTAACCATCTTCACACCTTGACGACTTGTACAGTAATACCGCTAATCAGTGTATTAAAACAAATTTATCAAAACCTATTCTATAACGACCATCTTTTATAGCTTGATCTTTCATAATAACCAAAAATCCATACTTTTCCGCCCATGCTTTTCCACAAAGCTCTTTAAACTTTTCAAATGGCATATCCGCATTCACATGATCGTTATATATATATGTTTTAGGTTAGTATCATCTTGTTTGAATACAATTAGAATATTTGCATTATCTCTGATAAGTTGTTTTGGGATTTTGCTATAAGTTTGTCCTATATATATGCTGTCGATATTATTATGTCTTCCCATTGCAAAGTAGTTTCTAATAGTATCCTGATTTTCACAAGATACATCGTCAAATATAAATACAGAATACGGTTTCGCTTCGTTTGGTTGCATAATGCTATCACTAGCGTTAAATTTGTAAAAATTAACATCAGACACATCAGATAGGATTTTATCCAGCAATTTATACTTTGGTTGATGTAGAGACTTTGAAAAAATATATAGGTTATTAAACCTTAATCCCTGCGGATTAGTGATCCATTTAAAGACAACATTGGTCTTTCCACAGTTTGAGGGACCACTTACTATACATCGAACAGTGTTTGGAAGTAAACTACCGTGTTTACCATTGTTGATTTTAACGTTATCCACAGTTAAATCATCTATGTTATTAATATTGAATCAATCTTTATGGTGAATAATCTCCATCCTGCTCAAAGGTTAACGATGAAATGAGTTGCTTGCATTAAACCAAGTCCTTTATAGGTATCCATGAATCCTCAGTTTTGTTAAACCCTAACCACCGCACTTTAACTGCGTCCTTTTTTCTTTGTAACACTTTTTCAACAAGATATACATCACCTACTGTTGACTTTAACATTTCATGTCCATAAAATGCACCTTGCAACAAATCTCCTTTGTTATCTTTTAAGATATACGTTTCAGGTACAGTCGGTTGCACTTTATACACTGTAAAAACTTCATTCGTCCAACTGGGAAGGTATTTCTTGGTAAACACTCCCTTATATTTACTAATCCGTACTTTATCACTTACATTAAATTTTCTTGGCTGCATTTTTTCTACTTTAGGCTTTGTATTTTTCTTTATGCGTTTTAATACATCTTTTGCATTTCTTCTATTTACTTTGTTAGGTTTCATACCGATAGTTCTATGAAACCTGTTGTTATAATCATTTATTAATTGTGGTAAAACATCATACCATACGTAAGAACCTCTTTTTGAAAATTGTTTATACAGTGCTCCTTTTAAAGTTCTATTGAATCTTTCTACAATAGCTGCTTTTTTCTCTGAATTTGTAGAATAATGATTTATTTTATATTTATTCATTAACTGTGCAAAGTTTGTATTAAAGTATTCTGTTCCATCATCAGTTTGTAAATGTTTAATTTTGTTTTTATCTCTTTTTATGGCTATTTCCATGGCTTCTGTTACGCTTTTACCAGTCTTGTCCTTTAGAGGCAAAGCGTCTGCAACTTTTGTAAAACAATTAATAATTGTAAGTATATATTTGAATCCTTTGTTTATTCTGCTATGCGGTCGCATTTCAATTAAATCCGCTTGATATAGATCATTTATCCCTTTTACAACAGTATTTCTTCTTGGAAACTTTATTCTTGCAGGTTTGTGTAGTTCATTAATAATCTTCTCCTTCAGGTCTGACATGATGGTTTCACGAAGGCAGCTGATATGGTATTAAATATTCTTTGGTATAAATCTGCTTATATATATATAGTTCAAGGTCATTCAAAACTTGTGTAAAAAAAGGGGAAACACAGCTTAACATTGCTGTGTTTCCCCTTTTTTACGGAAAAGAAAAGGATAAAGGATCTAGGACGATGAAAAGGTTACTCGTCAATAGGGTTGAGGGAGTAGTGGCCGAATGGCAATGTGTTGATTTTGTCTGGAAGGGTTTGTCTTTTGTCGTCATTACAGGATAGCGCCTTTTTTACTTCAGTCACGCTGTACAGCTGATGGTTAAAACTTCTGATGGTGTTGAATTTAGCTGTAATGATGTTATCCTCAAATAAGCATTGCTTGTAGTGTTCAAAATGCACTTTCTTCTTTAAATATAAACTCTTTACACCTTTAGCTTTCTTAATATAGCTATTCTTCTTTTCTTCTTCTTCTTCTTTTTCATTATAGAGTTTCAAAGAATATAGTTTAGACATCAGTGCAACAATCTCTTCAAGTAGAACACCATTAGCCTCATCCTTGAATTTGCCTAGTACTTTTTTGTGTCTGCCATTGTCGTAGTTTGGATGATCTTTTGGATAATCGGAGAAATCAAAGTCGTTCTTGTAAATAAATGTACGTAAGTCTTTATACATGTCCAATGTTACTATGCGATATATGAAAGCGTCAGTGTCCATATATGTAATAGATATATTTTCTCTTCCGTAGAACGCCACCATTTTGTTGTAGTGAAAGTCGTACATGTGTGTTTTTGAGATGTCCAAGATTGACATGCCTATATACAAAGGACGATCCATCTTCACACTCGTCTTCTTCATGGACACTGCTACAAGTTTTTCATTAATAATTATAGATGTTCTAAAATTTGGCTGCTGTACTAGTTTCTGTAATTTTTTTGCGTCGGTAACAAGTTTAACATTTTTATGTCTTCTTTTGTTTTCCAATGTTTTTCCAAATATCGCATTATTCATTAATTTAAAGAAATCTTTTTGAAAGTCTGATGTAGCTGCTGCTCTTCTGATGGTATTTGAATCAATGTAGTGTTTCAACCAGCATGATTGAGAAAATTCCAAAACTCTATTAATTTTTGTTAGACGCAGTCCTAATTCGATAGCTTGTTGAAAAACCCAAAAGTGAGCCACGTAGCGTTGTTTATTATTTAATGTCATCATTAATTTGGGGTGTTTTCCAATTGGTGAAATTTCTGTTTTAGCAAGAAGTGGAAGGTCATAATGAAGATCATGTAAATTTTCTGGGTATTCAAAATCGCAATCCAAAATATATCCAGTGTCACCATGTTTCGGAATTTGTAAAATATCGCCAATAGAGTCGGGATTAATCCATTTAAAGTTATCAAAAGGAAGTGGGTTTGACATTGCCCATCCGTACAGGTTATTTGCATCGAAATATCCTAAATAGGTTGACGGTTTGGTTTCATCGTAATCGGGAAGGTATTTGTTGTTGGCATTAACATGTCTGGTAACACTTTGGGTCAATCCGCCTCTTACTCCAGCTTCAACCATTAAAACCATGTCAATGTCTGTTAAAAGTTGGAGTTTGCATTTTGTTTCTTTTAACATGGCTTTCCAAGCTAATCCTGGTGAAGTATACGAATGTAGAGGGTCCAAACCGTATGCAGCAAAACAGGTGTTTCGGAATTCTTCCATTACATCACAAAGAAGAGTTACATCTAGTTTGACATAAAAGTCCGAGTAATCTCCTAAGGTCTTCATATCTATTTCGTTCCATACTCGACGTGCGTGTTGATAGTCCTCAAGTGATATTTCCGAATCGTTAAGTTTGTTTTTGAAGTGTTCTGGTGGAGGTAGCGATGTTTCATCAAATCTATGCAGTCCATCGATGTAATCATAGGGGAAGACTCCTTTTCGAAGAACCAAATCCATTTTACTATTGGGTACAATTTTGCTTGTTTCTATCAAATCTGTTCTTCTTAGATTTTCAGATAATTTCATGAGGCTTGAAGGCATAAATCTAAATGAATCAACAAACCTTAATTTAATTTTACCCACCTTTTTTGAAAAGCTTATAAATTTTTCCATTGTCGTAGCCAAAACGTCTATTGCTCCATTATCTCTTCCTAGTTCAAAATTATAAAGTGCGAATCATAACCACTCAGATTGTGCAGAACTACGGGGATGAAATATGGCAGTTTGTAGTTCAAGTTGCAAGCGTTACAGGCTGCACCTCTGTACGCTCCCGTAAGATGATCGTGGTCACGAACTTTAACGTTATCCAGTGTAAAGGTGTTATTACACAGATAACACGTTGTTGTTGAATCATAATGTTGAAGCTCTTCTTCTTCCATAGGTGACATGGGTACCTTTGTTCCATAGAGTTCTTCTACCTTTGCAGCTATGTCATACAGATCATCGACAAAGTATTTGGCTGCTTCTTCACCGCGATAAATCTTTGGAGAAGATGATAGTCCATATTTTTGAAGATGGTCTTCAGTCAACGTGGATTTAATTAGTATGCAATAACTGTTTGGTGAATGAAGTTGGTATTTGCTTCTTCTTGTAACGTCCTCTTCTTGTTGTTCAAGTGGATGAAAAGAAGACTCGAAATCAGCGTAAACAGCAACAGGTACACGGTATTGTTGTATTACTTTGTCAAATTTTATCTGCGCTCTGCTAGGATGCGGCAATTTAATTCTTACTTCATAGTTTCCATTACATAATCGCTGGTGTTCTACTAGCCAATCTGACCCTCCCCTTCTTAGTTCTTTGTTCACGTGACAAAAACATCTTTTGCATATTGTCATTTTTTTTTCATGATTGGATAATTGTTTAGAAACAAGACTTTCAAATTTTTTGATATACACAAAGTGTGAAATATCGCCTTTAGTAATCAATAACAAATCGGTATGATCTCTGCGCTCATTTGGTGTTATACGTAAGGGGTACACATTGTTTGACGAATCCAATCCGAATAGGTTGACAGAAGCTGAAGGATTTTGTTTTTCAAATTTTGAAACGTCTGTTATAGCAACAGGGTAAGTTATCCCTTGAAAATTATATCTATGTTGTACTTCTTCATAATGGTGACTTGGTCTTACCGGATGGTCTGTTACATATTTGGCCAACATAGCATACTTAAAACACTCAGTATCTTGATTTTGTACGTTGACGCAGGATAAGGTATTTCTAATCTTTGTTGGTAGAGGGATGTAGCTACTTCCTCGAATTCCATAGCCGTGTTTGTGTACTCTTAAGTCTAGCCCTGTGATGCTTAACAAACTCCATCCAGAGCCTCTTCCTTCATGTTCTTGTATTTTCACCATTTGCTCATCAAAACATTCAGATACAGTTGAATCAATATCTGACGAGAACATAATAGTTCGGTTTTTTGTTAAGAAACCTCTCGGTGAGGTTTCATTTTGAATGTTTGTAAATAAAGTATCCAGTAATAGTCTAAATTTAATAAAATTTAATCTTTTTAATTCATTTTTCAGAGTTTTACTTACCAATCCTTTTGCGTTATTTAAAAATTCTTCAAGTTTCAATTTTGTATTGTCAATTTTAAAGTGGGTTACAACATTACCCGAAAGTGCTCGGGCGTGTAGTTCCACATTTACTGATGGTCCAGGCGCATAATGAATGACACTTGGTCTTGAAACTTCATTTTCTTCTTTTTCTTCATTTTCTTTTTTTCTTCGTTGTGTTCTTCTTCATTTTGTTCTTCTTGATGTTTTGCTAATTGTTGGTCGATTGAATCTAATTCTTCTTCATTTGGTTCTTCTGTATTTGTATTTGTGTTATGTTTCAATTCTTTATGAATGGTTAAAAGCCATTCATCTCTGAAAGAAGCTTTACAAATATCGCAGCGATTCATAATGTAGGCGTGCTCTTCACAAGGGTCAACGCAATAATGAAAAAAACACTGCAAATGCACCTCTATTTATACCCTAGAAAAAGTGGTGGGGGTACGTTTTAGGTTAAGTTTAAGTTTGTAGCTGGAGGCTACAAAATTCTGTATTTGGGTCAAGGACATTGAGCATATTTGCCAAAACGGGGAATAGAGCAGTAAATGATTTCATTTTAAACCATAAACTGATCTATTCCCCGCTTTGTATTTAACAAGGACAATTTTCTCCAACAGGAAAATTTAATATATTTTAAACTCGTAAATATTTTCTGTCTTGTAACTGGGTCAAGGTTATACAACGATATTACCAAAACGGGGAATAGAGCAGTAAGTAGTTCTCACTTTGACTACAAACTGATCTATTCCCCGCTCTATATTTAAAGTTTGACAGTTGAATAGAAAAAAACAACACTTAATCAGACTCATTTGATGAATCGGAATCAGTTGTATCAGAAGCATCGGAAAGAAATAGTCGTCGACGAATATGATATACCCC
Organism: Allygus modestus; assembly: GCA_963675035.1. Lineage (NCBI taxonomy): Eukaryota > Metazoa > Arthropoda > Insecta > Hemiptera > Cicadellidae > Allygus > Allygus modestus. Next base: position 63,871,080 of record OY776112.1, read on the forward strand.
TCGTGTGCTATCTAAACATAACCCATCCAAACTACTACTACTAGTGGTTGGAGTTTCATCATGTATTTCTTCAGAACAGAGAAGATGCAGATAGATTCTATAGGTTTCAGATTCCACGTCACTTAACGGTTCAATTTGTTCCATATATCCTGCTTCAAGATCATCACTGTCCATATCACTTAATAATTCAAGATCTTCCATTGCATCCATATTACTTAATAATTCAACATCTCCCAATTCGTCTTCATTTTCATCCTCACTTTCAATCACAATATGTTTTATATTTCCCACAATTGATTTTGCAGAAGGAAATATATTATCCTTTGGTGACATAGCTGCTATATATCCTAGTGCTAACACAAGTAGCAGAATGAGATAAGCACTGATGAAAAACCTCTTTTATACCCCCCGATTTAAGTGGTGGGGGTAATTAGTGATAGGGATGGGGTATTATTGTAACAATATATGAACAATTTAATACTAACAGAGTATAAAGTTTTGTAAGTGGGTCAAGGCCACCTTAAACTATTACCAGAACGGGGAATAAAGCAGTAAGTGATTCTCACTTTGACCACAAACTGATCTATTCCCCGTTCTGTCTTCCGCTGTTCAGTATTTCCAAAGACTCTTAGTTAGTTGAAAAAAGTTTTTCAATTTCTATTGCTAGCAATTCTTCAGGCAGTTGAAATGAAGTATTTTGTGACAACATTTCCAACATTTCAATGTATTTTATGGCGTGTGTTATAATAGAAAGTCTTGAAGCTTTTGGTTCAAGAAAAGGTACTTTTGTTCGTAATAAATTATAGGCTTCATTCAATATTGCAATCCTTCTTCTCTCTCTAGCACACCTTCTTTTCTCTCTATCATTCTCCTCCTTGCCTTTATCATCTAAGTTAGACGATCCTCCTGGGCTATCCATAGTTGAATAATAACTATACCCTGAAGCCGACTGCCTTATATCTGTTTACCCCCACCCTTTTACAATGAATATAGCTGGTTCGATGTCTTGTTCGGGAAAAGTCGCTAACTTAACGTGTAGTGTAATAAAGACACAAGACAAACCCCTATTGCAATAATCGGTAAATTTCTCTCTTCAAAAGGATTGGTGATGACCTCTAGCCTATGTGACCCTAGTTTTATTGTAGGAAATAAATATATCTTCCAATATCTTACCATACAAAAATTTTCTAAGTCCCGAAACCCGCGCCTATCTAGGTCAAGGTCGTTTTAATATTATAAAAAAAGTGTGGACAACCTATTTACCTTCTTCAGCATGCTACAGAATTTAAATAGGTTGTCCATACTTTTTTTTTTTTTATTTGGAAAAGAAACAAATATTTACTTAAATTTGGAAGATAGGTTTTTGAACTTTGATTTTACGGTAATGATTTCCACACAGTGACTCCCTTTTCGTTTCGAATTAAATAGTCTCGTCTGGTTGGGTTTTCAGGGTGGAACATACCCTTAGGTAATGCTAAATAGAACAGTTGGTCTGCGCATTTTAGAATCACCTTTAGAAAACCTTTCTTTTTAACAAAAAAGTAACGTTCGTTTTTACGAAGCCTATTAATTCGAAGTTTTTTGGGGTTCACTGTTGATATTGGTGAAGATCGAGAAACGCTAGTCTTATGTTTCAGTTTTAAATGATACCCGCATATTTCCTCATTTGAAACACAAGACCTGTGACAGCGTTCACCTTTCTTCGGACCTTTTTTGAAGATATATATACATTGACATTTTAATTGTTTTAAATTCTCAGAAGGAGATTGCGGGTTATTAAAAATTACAGACGGACGTGTAGAAGAGCCTGATGTAGAAGGTGGGTTCTCATCTCTGATTGGCTTCGGCTCCAGTGGAAGAATGTCTGCCAACGCCTGCTGAAGAATGGAAGGAGCTGGTGAAGCCAGAGATGAAGTAAGTGGTAATTGTCCAACCTTCCTCGGCGATGTAGATAATTTGGAAGAACTTGAACTAGCCGGAGAAGGTGGGCGAGAAGTAGCCGGAGAGGATGAAGAAGATGACGATGAAGACGATGAAGAAGATGAAGACGATGAAGAAGATGAAGAAGCAGACGGGGGAGCAACAGGGTTTGCTTGAAGTGGTGGCGATACGTCAAGAGCTGGCATCGAACGTGGTGCTGGCTCCGCAGGAACAACGCATGCCAGCATCAACGCCTGCCGAAGGATGGAAGGAGCTGGTGGAGCAGATGGAGAATGTTCAACCTTCCTCGGTGAAGATTGTTTCCTACGGCAGGACATGTCGGAAACTGAACTGCGCTCGGAAAGTGTAAGCAGCAGAATGATTTTACCACTGGTGGAAGCCCTCCTATATACCCATTTTACGAGGGGGGGGGTGTTAGTGATAGGGAAGGGGTATTATTGTAAGAGTAAATGTTTTTACCAAACAATAATTTTCTCTAAGTCCCGAAGTGGGTCAAGTTCATCTGAACATGTTGCCAAAACGGGGAATAGAGCAGTAAGTGATTCTCACTAGGACCACAAACTGCTCTATTCCCCGCTCTGTATTAGGAGAAGAGGACTAGTTTAAAGCTCGCAATTATAGGCAATAAACCTGATAACGGAACACTAACCTCTCCCCCGAAAAATTATTCACCCAACAAACAAACGATATGGTCAGTTTACAACAGTCGCGCACTCTGAAACCGCAAGGACGTTCATCACTGTCTAGGCGTCAGAGTACTACGAACCGAAGTACAATAATACCTGACCAAGGTCCCCTTAAGTTTATTTCTCCGAAGATGTATCCCCCAAGATAAGCAAAATGGTCAGTTAACAACAGTCGCGCACTCTGAAACCGCAAGGACGTTCATCACTGTGTAGGCGTCAGAGTTTTACGAACCGAAGTCCAATAATACCTGACCAAGGTCCCCTTAAGTTTATTTCCCCAAAGTTGTATCCCCCAAGATAAGCAATATGGCCAGTTTACAACAGTCGCGCACTCTGAAACCGCAAGGACGTTCATCACTGTGTAGGCGCCAGAGTACTACGAACCGAAGTACAATAATCACCTGACCAAGATCCCCTTAAATTTTACAGATATTTAAACAAGATTCCCTTAAATTTTACAAATATTTAACCAAGATCCCTTTAGATTTAACCAAGATAAGCAAACTAACTGAATCTGTTTCTCGTGAGTGAGGGCTAAGATAGGTAAAAAAAGTCATCCGGTTTTCATGCCGTAATGACTCAAGGTCGGTTTTCGTGCCGTACCATTTGTAAGGGGTTAGGAAAGGTGTTTATTTGAGAAACATAATCCCCCCTGAGATATTTAAAGACATAAGGTCGGGTTTCGTGCCATACCTTTTTGAATGGGAGCGTGGAAGAAAAGTACATATTTCATTAGTAAATAAAAACACTTCAAAGACACTTTAAAACCAACACCGAACTAACTACAGTTAAACTAACTACATTTACTAGCAGCAAACTACAAGCGTTATTCTAACATGCTTAATAATAAACAGACATGCCTTAAGCTAAGGTAGCATCTCTAATATACAGTGGTACCAACTCTATACTAGAGATACTATTGCGGACAGCGCGGGCAAACAGCTAGCTAGGCTGTCGGCCTGCGACTGCGAACCCTCTGCGGGCTGCTCCCGCTTTTATAGGAATATATCATGGTGGGGGGGGGGGGGGCAAGTACTTCGACAGTAGTTTGTTCCAAAACTGTATCGCATTCTCTGAATTGCTCCAAGTCCGGTAACTGGGTCAAGGACCCGTTAAAATATTTTGTAAAATAGCAAAGGTGTTACCTTTGCCATTTTACTTTGGAAGCAAGCTGTACTACGTTTAAACAAGGGAGACTATTATCCGTTTTACATAAAACTCCTTGCACGATCTTTTGATAAAATGTAAAAGATTAATGCCGGAGGGCGATTCCCATTCCACCAAAATACAATGCATATAATTTCTATGCAACGGTCTCAGCTCTATCTTTACTTTTAATTTAATGCCTCGGAACTCATAAGTAAGGATGGACATAAGTAAGGCTTCTGAAATAGCAAGCTCGGAAGGAACAAGCCAAGTGTTTACACCTACAGCTTCCATAGCGATATGATGATTTTTACCACGCTGTTGCAGTATATAAAACATTTCCCCCTCCAGTTTTTATTTTTAATACAACATTTTTGTGTCAACCTTGTCCGCATGAAATATCTCTAAGTCCACATTTCTTCCAATATTTGATCAAACGACGGTTTTTCTAAGTCCTGTCAGTAGGTCAAGGTCATCTGACATAATTCCAAAGCGGGGAATAGAGCATAACATACTGCTCTATTCCCCGCTCTGTATTGGGGAAGGGGACAAAAGACAACAAACAAGAGACTGATTTTAAACAAGAGACTGATTTTATATTTCACAAACGTTTCTCATGGGTGAGATAGGTGGTGTCAACCGGTTTGCATGGCCGTATTGATCTTATTGACAAGGCCGGTTTTCAGGGCCGAACCTTATTGTCAGGGGTTTAGGAAAAGGATGAGAAACAAGATACATTACTTTGAAAATAAAGACTTTACCAGCAACTATGTAAAAGAAACAAATTAATCAGTTAACGTTACTTTTACAAAAACAGCCGAGGTCGGTTTTGCAAAGGTCAACAGTATCACTGAAACCCGGTGGGACGTAGACCCAAAAACCCGGCGTCAGGCTGCTGCGAACCCAAGTTTTGACCAAGGTTGTTGAGGGACCTGTAGGGCCGGGAGTACATATGTTATTAGTAAATAAAACACTTCAAACCAATACCACACACTAACATATATATTAGACTAACTACATTACCTAGCAGCAAACTACAAGCGTTATCTAACATGCATAAACAAACTAACTAAACATGCAAGGGCGCGGATCTCTTAATTGCGCGTCGGGTCCAACGCACACTTAACAGACCTACGCTGCAGCAGAGTGCAACCCACTGGGACGTATATCCAAACAACGGGCGGCAAGCTACTGCGACGAGACTGCGGACTGCTCCCGCTTATAAAGGCAAAGTGACGTCACCGAAGCGGAAGGGGGGAGGTCGAAGGGGGGGGTGACCTTGAATATGACCCAAATCGGGGGGGGGGGTCCGTCAAGGGGGGGGGGGCTCGAGGGTGCTCGAGGGGGGGGGTTGACGTAACCAGTCCTCAGCTTTCTACCCATGTATGGATAGGGCAAGGTTTCACTTTACGACCTGCTTCACTCTGTCTGCCGCCTCATTCCGGCTTTGGTTTCCAACCAGTACACACGTGCTCTATCCAACTCTATCTTATCCATTTTCTCTTCCATCCTATTTACACCATGTCTTCTCCTCTGACTCCCGAAAAACTCCAGCGCTTAAAGGAATCTTTGAAGAGGTCGACGGAAAGAAGGAGCGGGTTTAAGAGACCTTCAACTTTGAAGTCTCTCAAACGGAATCTCCGTGGCCATCCGCTGTATTTTGAACAACGACCCTCGACTCAGCCTCGGCCTTCTACATCGGCTCAGCCTCGGCCTTCTACATCGGCGGCTCAACTTTCGTCTCCAACACCGACTGTCGATGAGGTGATGCAACGGACAATGGTGATGGGGCTGAACGACTTGGTGACGCCGTTTGAAGTCTCCAAGGTCGAGTTTCGAAATCTGAAGCGGATGACTGAGTATAAATATGTGGCAACCAACGGGGACCACGTGTTCCTGTTTCAACACACCGTCCACTACATCGAGGTGCGTCTGCCGCAGTCTCTCCCACCGCCACCCCCTCTGATACCCGACACACAGGAGTTATTCTTAACCAGAAAAGATGGGAGGGTAAAGTGGGTTTTGAAGAATAAAGTTTGAACCGATCCTTATCCCGACCATCCCTATCCCGACCAACCTTCAGCACGCAAACGGTCCTTTTCAGGACCACCCTAAGCATTTCAAGTTAGAGACTTGGCCTGTACATAGGCAGGAGATTTTGTTTGTGCAGCCCACTTTGTGAAAATTTCTAAGTCCCAAAGTCCTTGAACTTGACCTTGACCTTGAACATGACCCATGTTTGGGGGGGGTGGGGGGGGTACAAAGTTTTTCCAAAGTATGTCATGTGGGTACTCAAATTACGCGAATCGGTCAGACGAACAAGGAGGTGGAAACAGAATTTTGATCCGGCCAAGGGTATAGTAGCAGAAGCAAAAAAACTACAAAGTTTGTCCAAAGTATGTCATGTGGGTACTCAAATTACGCGAATTGATCAGACAAACGAGATGGTGCAAACAGAATTCAGATCCGACCAACGGTATAGCAGAAATAGCGAAAAAACCAATGTTTTCAAGGTTACATACTAATAGCTTCTTTATTATTGGGTTAAAGTATAGCGAGTGGGTACTCAAATTACGCGGGTTAATCAGACGAACAAGATGGTACGAATAGAATTCAGATCCGACTGAGAGTAGGGAAGAAAAGCGCGAAAACAACACTTTCAAGGCCTGACATAAATAAATACTTTGTTTATGGATTAAACTACGACAAGTTATTTATAGTTTAAAGTATACCGAGGTAACGTTGTGGTGCGGGTAGGTCGGGTGGGTATCATACACGCTAGCGCTATATCATTATACTTTCAGCTCTTGCAGGATTAACATCTACCTATAGAGTTTGTGTTATTCTAAAGATGTCACAGTTTTACAGAAATATGACGAAGGTGTCCTTCAACAGTCCGCCTGCCACCACCTTCTACTTCTCCGACTGTGAAGATAGAAGGTCTACGTTGTTAGTGGATTGTGAGCGATTTCGCCGTAGAATACTCCAGGCTGAAACATTCTTAGCAAGTTGTCTGCTACGCAAGATGCATCATATGAGTACATGCAATAAATTAGATCACAGTGACTGTTATGATTGCGTAAAAACAGTGTCGAGCAAGAATTGTTAATGTTTTCAGTTACGGAGCTCCGATCCTCACAGAGTCAGAGCTAGACCCTAACTAATGCATGTCCCGTAGTTATTGTGCGATGTGAAAACTTGGTGGGGGAAACTGGTGTGGTGGGGGGTAAAGGCGAGTGTCTATCCTACATGCTTGTATCACTTCAGTATACCTGCGGCTCTTGCATATTTTACATGGATTCGCAAATACAAGGCACTACTGTTTCTTCCACATGTTCTTCTTTTAATATTGAGCAAGCTGACAATACAAATGATGAAATACAAGTACATGAAGTTTCTAGCACAATATCTTCTGATGCAGAAGCAATAATGGCATCCCTAATAGGGTTTGATTAATGATGGTGGATGTAGTAGCAACCATCTGCCTCGCACCAGCTGCCACCTGCCGCCTGCCATCTGCCGTCCGCCATCTGCTCCGCCCCACCACACTTTTACCCCCACCATTTTGTTTGATACCAAAACGCTAGCTAGCGAATAGTCAGTACACCTCCGGCTCTTGACTAGTGTACATCGAGCTCTCTGTTAAAATGTCCATCAAAATTAGGTGTATTCATTATGACTCTATTCATCTGGTGACTTTCCAAGACCTCGAGGTTTTTAATGAAGAGTTAAGACTTCTCATTGCGTCCGGTTACGATTTATCTTTGGAACTTTACGCATCAAAAAACAACATGGACTCTGCGCAGGAATCGAAGTATCTACCGTCTTTCATCAGAAAGCGAAGTGATGGCCGCAACTCGTCCGGATCAACAACATCGATGACAACGAACAACGGGGAACTATTGTAAACACGAATTATTGTAAATAAAATAAAGTAATATTTGTAATAGTACTACCTCGCACTCGTATCGTCCGATTGCTTCATTCGATTGTTTCATTCGATATTTCTTATCGATTAAACTATCGAATCACAATCAGATTTTACGCGTGCGAGGTAGTACTTTTTTAAAATTACCTCCTCGTGACCTTGAACTTTAAACTTTCCCTCATTACGTCACAAAACCGCCTACGTCACTGGCTCAGCCTCAGATGACGTCTTTCATGACTCAGCGCATCCGGTCACGTGACCGGATGACGTCACTTCCGGTCCAAAACCGGCAAACCCACACTACTTCTGTAACCATTTGACGTAGAGCAATGATCAAAATGCCAAATTGTGCGTCTTTTTAAGCTGATTCTAATGGAAACATAAGATTTGACTTTTTCAAAAACTATATGTAAAAAACTCAAACATTTTTGTGGGTACAGAACCCCTCCAATATACCCCTTTGGATTGGTCGATATGTCTGGTTTACAAAATTAAAGTCATAAATGATGCTTTACACGTTTATACCAAATTTCGTCAAAATCGGGTTATTTTTACGAGAGTTATCGTGCTCACGAACACACATATACTCGTGTATACAGTTTTGAATGAATGTTGTTTTTAGCATCTGGGGACTTCAAAACGAAACTTTATCATAGTCCCGGGCCTAGGTCTTACCATGCCGACTACGGTTATAGCTAAACTTCCCCTACAGGGGAAATTCGTTAAAAATGAGATAATACTGATTGAGGCATTTTACAATGATGGTAAATTTATGTACAATTCCAAAACTGTACATAAACAATTACTTTTATTTACTTTAAAAGCCTTAAAAACATTCTAAGTTTATATAAGCCACGGTCAAATTATACAAAGAATAAAATTGTTCTTTAAATAAAGCTTGCTAAACGTCAGTACTTGTTGTAAGTAGGGTCCCAATATTATATTTTATTATTGCAAGACAAAGTATAAAGGACTTTAATATAAATCGTTGTTTGTGCAATAGATGCCTGTGCACTATTGTTACATTACAATTTAGTTTGATCTGTATTGTAAAGTTATTCCTTGTGCGAATAGATAATTGTCATGTCCATTATATTTACTAAAATCCACTTACCTTTAGGAACTGAAACTAATTAATCCAAAATCATGTAAATTAAATAACATTACAAAAAAATTCAAAAACTGTTTAAGGTTTACTTAACCATACAAACATTTATTGTTAAAGGGACGTTCATATTATCAATTAATAACATCTTACTTTATAAATAAAAGTAAATCAGTCGTTGTCAAGGAAATATATAGATTTTATTTAAATTTTACTACAAAAAGCAGGGGTTTACAAACTTGACAAAAGTAAATAAGCGACCTAGGGATTAGGCAAAACTAAGCTTTTAAAGGAGGTAAGTGAATGCAAATTTAGTTAAGCCATAGTTGTTTATATAAGAAGCCGACGTTGTGGGTTTAACTTGTTCCAGTAATGCCATGGTTTGTGTATGAAACAGATTTATCAAAAATATTACAATATTTCTCTAAATTATATTAAAACCTAAATTTATGTTAATGAATATTAAAATTGTATTAATGTTTTAATTTATGACGCTCCTGTTGTGTGTAACCTGCGTTTAAAGATAAAGATTATAAATTTTAAATTTTTAACAGAATATTGTTTGAAAACCTAAATACATTTTGTATCATGATATTTTGGCTAAATCTAACCTCTAAAATAAATATAACTCTCTTGTTAGCATTTTGGGCCAAATCAACTGATTCCCATCACAGCAAACAAACCAGTTAACACGATTTTTCCTAACTGTCGTGTAAATTTTTCTATTAAGATTAATTTTTAATGTATACTGTTTTTGTGTGGCAATGTAATATGGTTATCTTCAGCAATTTTCATGAAGACAGTTAGACCTATATTATATGTCGTCAGGGTTCAAATGAGCTAGCTACTAAGGGTCAACTTGAGCATCTTCGTCTGATAGCAAAACCTAGTCATATCATATTAACATCTCAATCAGATGTATATTTCTAGCTAAATTCCTTTATACGCCTAGAATTACGTCTTTAATTTATTTATATAAGCTAGTAACAAGTGTACTGAATGCAAAACCTAGAAGTCCTGTTAATTCTTGCTAACTTGTTTTGGTTTTACAGCAGATCAATATTATGATTCAAAATGTGTGTCTTAAGTTTGAATGACGTGCCTTGAATAACACTTTACATATAACACTATGTAGGGGTTACTGAAAGAAATTAACAAAATAAATATTTAAGGATCTGCACATTTTTATGGAATATACTTTTGCAAAGTGGTATTTATTACTAATGCTGTAACAATAAGACTTTTTTGACCTAAACATTAATCCTCTCCATTATATAAAATAAACCACACATAACAATTTTAAAATTCGTTAAACGAATAGCTTTTTCATCATGAGAAGCACTTCTTATTGGAATTTACTTAAATTTAAAATTGTCTGAAGATGAACATAATGTGTTTGAGAGGCTTGCCAAAATTACTATTAATTTATCTGATTATTTAAAGTTTTCAGTTTTAAATATAAATATAGTTTTTAATTTATTTGACTTAAATTAGTAAGCAATAAAATCTTTTTTTATCTACCAACTTTGTCTTTTTCTTTTGATTGTTACTGAATGTTTAACAGACTTAACAAAATTAGAATGGCTTATTGCAATAACAAAAAGGGACACTTTGTGATAAATAATTGAACGATTTAAATAAAAAAATACATACCAGATAAACATAAATACCACAGTAACAACCACAAGCAATAAAACATTTTGGCAAATCAAATTTCATAACAAATCTATGGTAAAAGTGGCGTACTACATAAAATCACACTTAAACAATGTGATGCAAATATCATTTAAGTAATAGTTTGTAAATACATATCAATTTTCAAATAATAATACTTATAAACCGAAGAGTCACATTACCAAGTCAGCTCACTGTTTCTCATTAGCTCTTTGTGACGTTAACTCATCAATGGTGGTGGAGAGGGGGGGTGTTTGGAGGTTTTCAGGGGAGTAGTGGGGGTTTGCGGGTGCTGGCTCACTTGATTTATGGCTTCCGGTCACGTGACCGGAAGCGCTGAGTGATAAAATACGTTATCTGAGGCTGAGCCAGTGACGTAGGCGGTTTTGTGACGAAATGAGTTAAAGTTCATAGTTCAAGGTTACGGGGAGGTAATTTTAAAAAAGTACTACCTCGCACGCGTAAAATCCGATTGTGATTCGATAGTTTTAATTCGATAAAATATCGAATGAAAATTATCGAATGAAGCAATCGAATGATACGAGTGCGAGGTAGAACAATTACAAATATTACTTTATTTTATTTACAATAATTCATATTACAAATATTACTTTATTTACAATAATTCATGTTTACAATAGTTCCCCGTTGTTGGTTGTCATCGATGTTGTTGATCCGGACGAGTTGCGGCCAACACTTTGTTTTCTGAAGAAAGACGGTAGATACTTCGATCCCTGCGCAGAGTCCATGTTGTTTTTTGATGCGTAAAGTTTCAAAGATAAATCGTAACCGGACGCAATGAGAAGTCTTAACTCTTCATTAAAAACCTCGAGGTCTTGGAAAGTCGCCAGATGAATAGAGTCATAATGAATACACCTAATTTTAATGGACATTTTAATACAATGTTTTACGTTTGTGAAGAGCACTCGATGTTCACCAGTCGAGAGCCGGAGGTGTACTGACTATTCGCTAGCTAGCGTTCTGGTATCAAACAAAATGGTGGGGGTAAAAGTGTGGTGGGGCGGAGAAGATGGCGGACAGCAGATGGCAGGCGGCAGGTGGCAGCTGGTTGCTACTACATTCGCCGCCACAGTAATGCAATCCTTCGGCGTAATTCTTGTAGTTTATCTTGTCGGTTCATTTGATACGTTTTACATCTACATATGCAATAGCTGAAACACTTGCACTTACGACAAGCTTTCCCGTCAACTTGATCGCCTGGTATTTTAAAACATTGTAACTCGCAACAATATGTCTTCAAATTGTTATCGAAAAATAAATTTTTCATAGGTGACACCGACATGTTAGCTGCAGCGTGTGTTAGACAAGACTGAGACTAACTTCACTGCTCCCTCTCTTTTATACCTCTTCATAAGTTAACCCTGAATGAAAGTTCAAGGTCATCCATTTGAATTTTAAAAAAAAGCAACACAGCAGTATATAAAATAATATACTGCTGTGTTGCTGTTTTTATTTTTTTTTTATTTTTTTATATTTTCTTTATTAAACAAACATCTTACAATACAATAAGCTTAAGTCTAACATTGATGCCTAGAAATACAAACAGAAAAATACAAACAAAGACATTATGTACAAGGATGCGTGATGTGCAGAGTGAGTTCCGTCGAGTTGTTGCCGCTTACACCGTGTGATACCAAATACAACGTCCCCGGTTGAATATCTCGCAAATCTTCATTTTGTAGCAGTTGAACAAATCGTTTTGGAAGAAATACTTGAAACTTCGGCTCATCTCCTGGAGTGAAAGGTCCTTCGCTCAATGAAACTAGAATTGCTTCTCCATGTGTGGTTTCCACTTTCTTGATGTTATGAATAATGTAGTGTTTTTGTTCTTTTAGTTCTGAACACTTTTTAGTTAGCAGAAGGTCGGATTTTGAATGAGTGTTGAATTGATCAACCAGTGTTTGTAGAAACTGTTGTGATGTCATCTTCGTCAGTGGTGGTTGTGGTGTTGCCTCTTCGGAGTCTCGAATAATACTCGTGCTGGAGCGGTGCTGCCTCCTCGTATTTATAGGCCCCACTACCCCCACCACATTTCTGTTCTCCGCTACCCCCACCACATTCCTGCGTTTGTTTCAAATAAGCAGCCAAACGATATGCGTTGTACAATGCACAGTTTGTTTGACCGTGTTTAAGATCTTTTGCAGCGACACAAATATTACCGAGATTAATGTTAAAGTCCTTACTGATAGTTATATCGAAAACATCACCGTGCGTGTACTTTTGTATCCAGTTCTTTTTTTCTAATCCTCTTGTGTATATATGTGAATATTGTTTGCAAAAGTTAAACATAATACTGTGCAGATTACTGTAGCTTATAAATCCTTCATACCAATGTATGTGATGAAAGTAGTTTGTTATCCATTTGTTTGTACTTTTCGCTTTGGTGTTAAGTTTGTTAAAAGAAAAAGGAGCTTCAAACGTGAATGGGTAGGCTACAAATGTAAGCAAGTCTAAAATTACTAATTCCTTGATAATAAACCTATCATCATTATTTCGAAATGCTTGAAATTCTATTACACAAGGCTTTACACTCACTTCTTCATCCCCTCCGCTCATCATGGCACCTAGCGATCAACTAAACTGTTTTCCACACCACGGTAGGTTAAATACCAGGCCGTACAGTTGCAGGCGCGTTGGTGTATATTTAACGTGGGCACCGTCCCCAATAGGCCTACCCCACGTGTGTTCTTCTTTACAAAGTCAAACTTTAGTCTTTTTTAACTTCTTCTTCTTCTTGTGTTTCGTTTTCTTCTTCTTCTTGTTTCTCCGTTTCTTCTTCCTGTGTTGTTTCTTCTGTAGCTTCTGTAGCGATTTCTACAAGTGGTTCAAAATCCTTTAACTTTCTCCACATGCAAACTTCATGAGGTATTCTATAAAAAATAGATGTATCCACAGGTCCGTACACGATGGTGCTATCAGGTTGTTTTTCCAAAGTATCGACCAAATATTCTTTAATAATAGCGCTTGCAAATACCAACTGTCTCATGTACCTTGTAATAGGTTCTGTTGCGTAGTTTAAAACGTAGAATTCTTCACGTGACAGTAGAATCTTATTTTCATGTTGAGTCAAGTCTCTAATTCGCACTTGTAGTTGTCCACGATGTTTAACAATATCGATTTCATTGTCACAATCCAAAAGTCGAATATGTGTTTTCCTTCCACACAAACTGTTAGTTAAATAACATTCTATTAAATGTACATGTTTCAAAAATGACTCCCAAGCATTTTGCGAAAATAAAACCTTTTTTGTTCCATGGTGTAGTATTACTGTAGGGGAATAATCCAATGATTTCATCAATCCAACTGATACACTTTTACTGATGCATGCTGAGATGGGGTAAAAGATTCGCAGAAAAACTTCAGTTAAAATGTGAGGAGGAATATTCTCTTCAACTTTCTTCTTCCTCTTTGGTACTACCTTTGATGGGTCTGCATTAATTTCCTCCTCTCTATCTCTTTTACCAAACTTTAAAAATGCAGTTATTTCCTTGATGATTTCTGTTTCACTAGTATTATCACGTTCCAATAACGGTGCTACCTCTGCATCACCTTGTACAACAGATGGAGAACTCATTTTGTAGAAGATGTTACCCATGCGACGATAGACGATCAACTGAAGACCTGCATTGTTGCTCCGCTATTTATAGGTTAGCGACAGTGGCGGTGCCGGTGGTGGTACAACGTTTTACAATACTGTCTTTACAATACCGGTCAACGGTGTGTATGTAACAATTTTATCGTGCAAAATTAAACAATACGCAGATGTATTTGCAGGTACGTTTTCTTGAAATTCCATTTCTATTTTTATATCAACACTAGACGATTTTACAGATTCATTTTGTTTGGAACAATCAATTACAACAATCGGAGCTTTCGATTCAAACTGTACGGGAGATAGTAGAGGTGTATTTGTTTTGCCGTAATATGAATTTTGGAACCTAGCGTACATGTCGTATAAAACACTGTATCTTTTTTTATCAAAAGAAATATTAAAGTTGTCGTAGGGAAAGAATTGTGAATTCAGGAACACTTTACAGTTTGTTAATTTACAATGGTCAAATTCACCAGCATTTTCAGTTATTATACTTTTCTTCTTCGTTTGTAATCCAAATATTACATATCTCGCTTTTTCCAAATGAGTAGAAGTTTTTACAGTCCATGTATGCCGTTGTGTTGTAGGTAAAACGGGGTATTCATGAAACTCCCAGCTTCTGAATGGCATTACAATGTCTCGATCTGATTTTAACTTTCTTAATAATGTAATCCTGTGTTCATCATTTAGTCGCACATGTGGTACTCTCCAAACAATCTTGTCTAATGTTAATTTCCAGTCTAAATTGGCATCAGTTGTTCCAGCAGCTGCTTTAATAATATCATTATCGTTTGATGATCTTAATAAAACTAGTTCTTGTTTTACATTTATCATTATTCTTCTGTAGTCTTCAGCAAATCCTAGGAGTAATCTTAAAGGTACGTAGAAATCAAAGTTTCCCGAAGAGTCAGGAGCGAATGTACTTTTGTCTGGTGCAACCCATCCTGCAACAGCTAACAGATTCTTCTCATTTGGTGTTAAAGACGCTAATCCTTTCAATGTACTGGAAATTCCAACCTTTTTTGTTGAATCGACTGTAACTCCCGAAATTTCATATCTAATCTCGTCAAACAAAAATGCCATAGGATTATTTATGAACGGAACAGTGGTTCCAGCAGTACCATCAGTTTTTGTTACTTTTCCTTCAATATATAAATAACTTTCGCATGGAAGAGTATAAATGTCTTGTTGTTGTATAGGAATCCTAATTTCATCGTTATTGTTTAATTTGGACGAAGCGTAAGGGTTGTGCGTGTGATATTCCTTTTCCCATAAGGTCTCGTCGAATGTTGGACCCTGCGCTATATCCAGTATATCCATTGTTAATGACCTTTAATCCAATTTCTTCTAGAAAACGAATGTTGTCACTTGTTAATCCTTCTACAGCTGATGAGCTACTGACCTCTTTGCTGGATGGCTCTCTCTTTTTAAATGATAACCCCATTGTCTAAGCGGATGATTTTATATGTATTCTTACAGTAATAGCTTCTCCTCTAAAGTCAATAAGGTTTCCGTCTTGATCCACTATGTTCAGCACGATGTCTGAAATGAAACTGGTGTTTAACGGTAGGTACACAAGGTTTTGAGGCTTTTCTACTATCTTGAAACCTGGTGCAACTGATGGGTAGAATGTGTGTAATATATGACGATTTTCTCCATCTCTGTAGGATCCTTGTATAATGTTACATGTAATGTCTATGCTATTAACTTTGATGATCGTCACAGTTTTATTCCCAGAATGAGTTTTATTAGGTTCTAAAACTTTTGTTTCCTTAGAAAACCCCAATAAACTACCAATTGAATGTTCTTGACTAAAATCAATATAATACTTAGACGTAATTTCGGCTTTCATTGTATTGTTATTGCCTTTTATCGTTATATTTTCTTTTCCCATATGTTTTTGTATAACTTCATTTATATTATCAATTTCATAAGCTCCTGTTGGTAAACTGAATTCTTCCAAAGCTGAATACTTTCCTTTATCATCTTTTGTCTTGTAATAATGTATTTTGTTATTAATTCCTTCACTAACGTTTGGAATAGAGTTATATGTTGTTAAATCCAATAATGCGGCTTCCCATAGTCTTCCTTTTTGCAAACGTAGCGCTGGAAACAGAATACTGCGCAAAGTACATGAGTTACCGGTTAATGACACTGTATACGAAGACATCTTAAAGTTGACTAACACTTTTAGCTAAAAAGTCTAAACATAAATGACCGCAAATGGATGTATCATCAGGTTGTTTTCTTGTATGATTGTAAAAAACGTTTTCTGCCGCACGAAAGTATTGTTGAAGTTCTTTCGGTGGTGGAAGGTCTCCAAAACTGTCGAAATAATAAATGGTTTTACCAAGTTTCTTGTAACACACCCAATGAGTGCCTAATCCTTCACTATTATCCAAATTTACAATACCAGTCTCATTTTTCCACATTTTAACCGGTAATTCATCTTTCATAAATACTCCTCTAAAAAATGGGATTTTCAAACAAGAAGCATATGTAATCAGTTCTTCATTGGTCAATTCTTTGTTTTTAATTATTAATTGCTCTTTCTTATTTAATACACACGATACGGCCTTAGGTATAATCCTCCTCCCTTTTTTATCATTGACCATATTGTTGGTTTCTTTTTAGCTTTACCACTGGTAGATCGACGTTTTCTTCTGATATTACCTCCTTGTTTCTTAGCGGGTTTTTTCCCACGCCTTCTTCTCTTTCCTCCTCCAAACGTAGTTTTTGCTTTCATTGCTGCTGTTACTGCTAAAGACGCTGCTTTTTCACCAATACCTGCGTCACTAGATTTTACTCTTTGCCAAGCTTTCTCAGCAAGTGCTTTATCCGCTATTGATCTATTTTTAGTATCACCAAATTTGGAATACGCTATATCGTGCTGTTTACAAGCCTGATCGAGCTTATTTATTCCAGGATCTCCTCTAGCAAGTCGTTTCTTTAATTTGGTTCCAGGACCACAATATTGATATCCTCCAGGTAAATGTAATTCCACAGGTAATAAATCAATCTCCTTGTTAACTATAGCTCCAACCGGTTTACTCAATAGAGAAAATGCTGTTGATGCTATTCCCCTTCCTCTCCGTAATCTCTCTCGATTATGACTGATGCGTTTAACCCTCGACATGACTATTTATAGCAAAACCTACAATCAGTAGGTGCACTCTATAAATATTTCACAATGAATGTAATATCAGTTTTGGTTTCTTGTATTATATACTGTTTAAAATCCATTTATTATATAGAAATGGATTTATTAATTAAATGTATACATATTAAATAAAAGTAGTAAAAATGGAAATAAGGTGTAAATGAAGATGTTCCAGATGTTTCTCCGCTGGTGATGGTATCGTTGTCTTCGGTAAAATGAATAAACTTTAAATAGTTGTCATGTTCCCTTAGAAACTTGCCGCTTAATCGTTGGTAATTGAATAACACATCCCAGTCTAGTTTATCTTTAAAATTGTCAATGTAATTCTCAGAGAGATTTTGATATTTACTTATTACTTCCCAACAGTTATTAAAATTTGATGTCATCTCTACGAGGAAGTCTTCTGAAAACTGTTGTCTTTGTAAAATATGGATCCAGTTAACTCTGTGAAAATAAATTCTTAACATAGTCATTGTAAAGAGGTAGTGTATGGAAAGTTGTTCCCAATCCATATATCTATCAAACCGTTGAACAAAACCATCTGTCAACACTCCTTGGGGAAATCTCGGCTCTTGAGATATTAAACTCCACGCAGTAATATTGGATTCCATCATCCTCTCTGTATCATCTCTCGAATATGACTGATGCTTTGTCCCTTATCATGGGTATTTTAAATTCTTTTTTCTCTTATGTAATCTTCATTGTTTTCTGTTGGTTCATTAATCACATTCACTTTATCATCCTTTCCTAATGTCTTGACTTTAGAAGGCTCAGACGGTTTATCTCGTTGATTAGGTTTCTCTGGATTGTGTATATTTTTCCAGTCTAAATAATTGTAGCTGTCAACATCTGAAGCTGCAGCTCTTCCTGAAGCCCGATGGATATAATGAAATAGAGCTGCACCAAACCTTTCCAAATGTTTTTCATATTCCGTAGTCCATTTCTTGTGTACAATATCAAACATTTTCTTATTTACAGCGTCTCCATCCTGCTCACAATCACCTACATTTGATAATTTTAATTTTTTTACATCATAGCTTGTGTCAGTTTCATTCCTTTGGTAAATCGTTAACAATTTTAGAGTAGCTAAATTTACTGCTTCGCCATCATAAACGGGATGTTGTATATTACTTAACCTTTTACCGGAAAACCCCCACTGATCTTCGTGTACAGTTGGGGTTCTTTTATCCATGTATTGTACCGTAACCGCATCAGAAGACAAAAGCGGATCACCAACATTTTGAATTACTTTTCCTTCAAAATTATAATTACCATCAGGTGTTAATGGAAACCCAGCTCTTTTTTCACTATATCCAGATTTTACTCCAAACTCGGAATACCGTCCGAACTTGTCCACACTCATGATGTAACTGAATCGCTATCGTTTAGGTTCTTACTATATATATATATATATATATATATATATATATATATATATATATATACGTCTACTGAACAATTATTTCTCGTTTTCGCAGTTCATCAACCAAAGCTACCCATTCGTTTTCTAAACCAGTGTGCCCGGCTTCCATAGCTTCATGTAATAACCTCATTCGATCAACTAACTTATTTATATCGTTGTAATATATTATATTGGTTTTATACAAATTTTTTAATAATCCCCTTCCAGATGTAGTAGGATCAGTTGTTTTTCTTTTTTTATGCAAAACATTTAATTCAGCAGAAGATAAAGCTCTTCTTTTAATTGAAGCTTTATTTGATTTCGAGGGGAAAAGACTAGATATAATGTTTGTGTATTTTATTGACCTGTTTCTATGAATAGGTTTTTCTTTGGAATATTTTTTTCTATGTGCATTTGTATACTCTAGTATATTTTTAAACAATTGTAAATCCTTTTTAGTATATTTACCAGGATTATTTTTAAAGATGAGTTCAAACAAACCTGTTGTACCTTTATATTTCTTATCACCAATAACTATATCATCATTTTCGTTTATATCTAACTTTCTATCTCCAATCATTAATCCTTTATCCTCTATTCTAGCTCCATATGTATGATAATTTCGATTAGCATGTGTGCCATGTAACATTTTTAATGTATATTTTCTTCCAAGTGTTCCTTTAAACATAATATCTGTGCCTAATTTGCTTAAGTTGGATGGGTTGATATCCTCTTCTTCTGCTCTTGTATCTTCCGCACTTGTATCTTCTGTACTTGTATCTCCTGCAATGTTCTTTTCCCTTAAATCTCCTATATCTCCACTTTCTTCATACTCGTCGCTTTCTTCAGATGTTTGTAACTGGTCAAAACTTTCATCATTCTGAAATTCTTCTTCATATTTGGAAATTTGTAGCATTTTGTCTCCTTCGAAGCGAATTGAAGGTTTTTCCATATTTTGTGCTAATCGCTTTAAAGGTTCAGTAACAGGTTTGAATGTTGTTTCTAAAAATTGCTCTCTTTCATTTATACCTGATTTTAAAGCTCGGTTTTTTTGTCTAATAGAATCACTAAGTGATTTTATTTCTTTTAGTAGCTTTTCCTGGTTAACCATCTTCACACCTTGACGACTTGTATAGTAATACTGCTAATCAGTGTAGTAAAACAAATTTATCAAAACCTATTCTATAACGGCCGTCTTTTATAGCTTGATCTTTCATAATAACCAGAAATCCATACTTTTCCGCCCATGCTTTTCCGCAAAGCTCTTTAAACTTTTCAAATGCCATATCAGCATTCACATGATCGTTATATATATGTTTTAGGTTAGTATCATCTTGTTTAAATACAATTAAAACATTTGCATTATCTCTGATAAGTTGTTTCGGGATTTTGCTATAAGTTTGTCCTATATATATGCTATCGATGTTATTATGTCTTCCCATGGCAAAGTAGTTTCTAATAGTATCCTGATTTTCACAAGATACATCGTCAAATATAAATACAGAATACGGTATCGCTTCGTTTGGTTGTATAATGCTATCACTAGCGTTAAATTTGTAAAAATTAACATCGGGCACATCAGATAGGATTTTATCTAGCAATTGATACTTTGGTTGTTGTAGGGACTTTGAAAAAATATATAGGTTATTAAACCTTAATCCCTGCGGATTAGTGATCAAATTAAAGACAACATTGGTTTTTCCACAGTTTGAGGGTCCACTTACTATACATCGAACAGTGTTTGGAAGTAAACTACCGTGTTTACCATTGTTGATTTTAACGTTATCCACAGTTAAATCATCTATGTTATTAATATTGAATCGATCTTTATGGTGAATAATCTCCATCCTGCTCAAAGGTTAACGATGAAATGAGTTGCTTGCATTAAATCAAATCTTTTATAGGTATCCATGAATCCTCAGTTTTGTTAAACCCTAACCACCGCACTTTAACTGCGTCCTTTTTTCTTTGTAACACTTTTTCAACAAGATATACATCACCTACTGTTGACTTTAACATTTCATGTCCATAAAATGCACCTTGCAACAAATCTCCTTTGTTATCTTTTAAGATATACGTTTCAGGTACAGTCGGTTGCACTTTATACACTGTAAAAACTTCATTCGTCCAATTGGGAAGGTATTTCTTGGCAAACACTCCCTTATATTTACTAATCCGTACTTTATCACTTACATTAAATTTTCTTGGCTGCATTTTTTCTACTTTTGGCTTTGTATTTTTCTTTATGCGTTTTAATACATCTTTTGCATTTCTTCTATTTACTTTGTTAGGTTTCATACCAATAGTTCTATGAAACCTGTTATTATATTCATTTATTAATTGTGGTAAAACATCATACCATACGTAAGAACCTCTTTTTGAAAATTGTTTATATAGTGCTCCTTTTAAGGTTCTATTGAATCTTTCTACAATAGCTGCTTTTTTCTCTGAATTTGTAGAATAATGATTTATTTTATATTTATTCATTAACTGTGCAAAGTTTGTATTAAAGTATTCTGTTCCATCATCAGTTTGTAAATGTTTAATTTTGTTTTTATCTCTTTTTATGGCTATTTCCATGGCTTCTGTTACGCTTTTACCAGTCTTGTCCTTTAGAGGTAAAGCGTCTGCAACTTTTGTAAAACAATTAATAATAGTGAGTATATATTTAAATCCTTTGTTTATTCTGCTATGCGGTCGCATTTCAATTAAATCCGCTTGATATAGATCATTTATCCCTTTTATAACAGTATTTCTTCTTGGAAACTTTATTCTTGCAGGTTTGTGTAGTTCATTAATAATCTTCTCCTTCAGGTCTGACATGATGGTTTCACGAAGGCAGCTGATATGGTATTAAATATTCTTTGGTATAAATCTCCTTATATATATATATATATATATATATATACACACATATAGTTCAAGGTCATTCAAACCTTGTGTAAAAAAGGGGAAACACAGCTTAACATTGCTGTGTTTCCCCTTTTTTACGGAAAGGAAAAGGATAAAGGATCTAGGACGATGAAAAGGTTACTCGTCAATAGGGTTGAGGGAGTAGTGGCCGAATGGTAAAGTGTGGATGTTGTCTGGAAGAATGTGTCGTTTATCGTCATTGGAAGAAAGTGCTTTTTTAACTTCTGTTAGGCTGTATATCTGATGGTTAAAACTTCTAATTGTATTGAATTTAGCTGTAATGACTTTATCTTCAAATAAACATTGCTTGTATTGATCAAAAATAACTTTCTTTTCTAAATATAATTTCTTTACACCTTTAGCTTTTTTAATATAGCTATTCTTCTCGTCTTCTTTTTCATCATATAGTTTCAAAGAATACAGTTTTGACATAAGTGCAACAATCTCTTCAAGTAGAACTCCATTTGCTTCATCTTTAAATTTGCCCAGTACTTTTTTGTTTTTGTCTTGATCGTAGTTAGGATGGGTTTTTGGGTAGTCAGAAAAATCGAATTCATTTTTGTGAACAAATGTACGAAGATCTTGATACATATCATTTGTAATAATCCAATACACAAAAGCGTCTGTATCCATGTAGCTAATGCCGATGTTCTCTCTTCCATAGAAGGCAACCATTTTGTTATAATGAAAATCGTACATGTGTGTTTTTGAGATGTCCAAGATTGACATGCCTATATATAAAGGACGATCCATCTTCACACTCGTCTTCTTCATAGACACTGCTACAAGTCTTTCATTAATAATTATAGATGATCCAAAGTTTGGCTGCTGTACGAGTTTCTGTAGCTTTTTTGCGTCAGTAACAAGTTTAACATTTTTGTGTCTTCTTTTGTTTTCCAATGTTTTTCCAAATATCGCATTATTCATTAATTTAAAAAAGTCTTTTTGAAATTCTGATGTAGCGGCTGCTCTTCTGGTGGTGTTTGAATCAATGTAAGGTTTTAACCAACATGACTGAGAAAATTCCAAAACTCTATTAATTTTTGTAATACGTAGTCCTAATTCGATGGCTTGTTGGACTACCCAAAAGTGAGCCACGTAGCGTTGTTTATTATTTAGAGTCATCATTAATTTAGGGTGTTTTCCAGTTGGAGAAACTTCTGTTTTAGCGAGGAGTGGGAGGTCGTAATGGAGATCGTGTAAATGCTCCGGGTATTCAAAATCGCAATCTAAAATATATCCAGTGTCACCATGTTTTGGAATTTGTGAAATATCGTCAATAGAGTCGGGGTTAATCCATTTGAAATTATCATATGGAAGTGGGTTTGACATAGCCCATCCGTATAAGTTGTTTGCATCGAAATATCCCAAATAGGTTGTTGGTTTAGTTTCGTCGTAATTAGGAAGGTATTTGTTGTTGGCTTTAACATGCCTGGTAACACTTTGAACCAATCCACCTCTTACACCTGCTTCAATCATTAAAACCATGTCAATATCTGTTAAAAGTTGGAGTTTGCATTTTGTTTCTTTTAACATGGCTTGCCAAGCTAATCCTGGAGAAGTATACGAATGTAAAGGGTCCAATCCATATGCGACAAAACAGGTGTTTCGAAATTCTTCAATCACATCACAAAGAAGGGTCACATCTAGTTTGACATAAAAGTCTGAGTAATCCCCTAAGGTCTCCATATTCATCTCGTTCCATACTCGAAGTGCATGTTGATAATCTTCAGGTTTTATTTCTTCATCATTAAGTTTGTTTTTGAATTTATCTGGTGTAGGAAGTGATGTTTCATCAAATCTATGCAGTCCGTCAATGTAATCATAGGGGAAGACTCCTTTTCGAAGAGCTAAATCCATTTTATCATTAGGCACAATTTTGCTTGTTTCAATCAAATCTTGTCTTCTTAAATTTTTAGTTAATTTTGCAAGGCTAAAAGGCATAAATCTGAATGAATCAACAAATCTTAGTTTTATTTTACCAACTTTTTTAGAGAAGCTTATAAATTTTTCCATGGTTGTTGCCAATACATCTATTTCTCCATTATCTCTGCCCAATTCTGGGATTATAAAGTGGGAGTCGTATCCACTAAGATTATGTAAAACAACGGGGATAAAGTTTGGAAGTTTGTAGTTTAGATTGCAAGAGTTACAGGCTGCACCTCTGTAAGCTCCTGTTAGATGGTCATGGTCTCGCACTTTACTGTTGGTCAGTGTAAAAGTGTTAATACACAAATAACATGTTGTTGCTGAGTCGTGTCGTTGAATTTCATTTTCATTCATAGGAATCATCGGTACCACATTTCTGTACATTTCTTCAACTTTCGCAGCTATGGTATATAAGTCATCGACGAAGTTTCGAGCTGCTTCTTCACCGCGATATATCTTCGGTGTTGTGGTTAATTCATATCTTCGCAAATGTTCTTCAGACAGTGTTGATTTTATCATCAAACAGTAGCTGTTTGGTGTGTGCTGCTGGTATTTGCTTCTTCTTGTTACGTTTTCTTCTTGATGTTCGAGCGGAAGTAAAGACGCCTCAAAATCAGCATACACAACAACAGGTAAACGATATTGTTGTATTACTTTATCAAATTTTATCTGTGCTCTGCTAGGATGCGGCAATTTAATTCTTACTTCATAGTTTCCATTACATAGCCGTTGGTGTTCTACTAGCCAATCTGACCCTCCCCTTCTTAGTTCTTTGTTCACGTGACAAAAACATCTTTTGCAAATTGTCATCTTTCTTTTATGCTTAGATAATTGATTAGAAACAAGACTTTCAAATTTTTTGATATACACAAAGTGTGAAATATCACCTTTAGTAATTAATAACAAATCGGTATGATCTCTGCGCTCATTTGGTGTTATACGCAAGGGGTACACATTGTTTGACGAATCCAATCCGAATAGGTTGACAGAAGCTGAAGGATTTTGTTTTTCAAATTTCAAAACGTCTGTTATAGCAACAGGGTAAGTCATCCTTTGAAAATTATATCTATGTTGTACTTCTTCATATTTGTGACTTGGTCTTATCGGATTGTCTGTTACATATTTGACCAACATAGCATATTTAAAACATTCAGTATCTTGATTTTGCACATTGATGCAGGATTTGGTATCACTAATCTTTTTTGGTAAAGGGATATAGCTACTGCCACGAATTCCATAACCGTGTTTGTGTACTCTTAAGTCTAGCCCTGTGATGCTTAACAAACTCCATCCAGATCCTCTTCCTTCGTGTTCTTGTATTTTTGTCATTAGCTCTTCGAAACATTCAGATACGATTGAATCAATATCTGAGGAAAACATAATAGTTCGGTTTTTTGTTAAGAAACCTCTCGGTGAGGTTTCATTTTGAATGTTTGTAAATAAAGCATCCAGTAATAGTCCAAATTTAATAAAATTTAATCTTTTTAATTCATTTTTCAGAGTTTTGCTAACCAATCCTTTTGCGTTGTTTAAAAATTCTTCAAGTTTCAATTTTGTATTGTCAATTTTAAAGTGGGTTACAACATTACCCGGAAGTGCTCGGGCGTGTAGTTCCACATTTACTGATGGTCCAGGCGCATAATGAATGACACTTGGTCTTGAAACTTCTTTTTCTTCATTTTCTTCTTTTTCTTCGTTGTGTTTTTCTTCATTTTGTTCTTCTTGATGTTTTGCTAATTGTTGGTTGATTGAATCTAATTCTTCTTCATTTGGTTCTTCAGTATTTGTATTGGTGTTATGTTTCAATTCTTTATGAATGGTTAAAAGCCATTCATCTCTGAAAGAAGCTTTACAAATATCGCAGCGATTCATAATGTAGGCGTGCTCTTCACAAGGGTCAACGCAATAATGAAAAAACACTGCAAATGCACCTCTATTTATACCCTAGAAAAAGTGGTGGGGGTACGTTTTAGGTTAAGTTTAAGTTTGTAGCTGGAGGCTACAAAATTCTGTATTTGGGTCAAGGACATTGAGCATATTTGCCAAAACGGGGAATAGAGCAGTAAATGATTTCATTTTAAACCATAAACTGATCTATTCCCCACTCTGTATTTAACTAAGACAATTTTCTCCAACAAAAACATTTGATAAATTTTAAACTCGGATGTGAAGTTGGATTGTACACATTGCATCTTGATCAACTAAAAATTTCATAAAACAATAGGGATCTTCAGTTGTAGATTCATCTTTAACATATTCAATAGTCAACATTGCCGAACGAAGATCTTGTGGAATTACGTCGACTTTTATGAGTCGCCTTTCGAGTTCAAACCGTTTTGTTATTGATGTAAGTTTTATCACATCATCGATATCGATGAGGGGAAAGCTGTAGCAAACGGAGTTTCCTGGTGGGTTCATCATGCCTATATGATAAATATACACTGTTGCATCGTCTTTAAATAGACGTTCCCCCACCATTAAATGTATAAGTTACCCCACTTTTTTAATCATGTAAATGGGTCAAGGTTATACAACGATATTATCAAAACGGGGAATAGAGCAGTAAGTGATTCTCACTATAACCACAAACTGATCTATTCCCCGCTTTGTATTTAAAGTAAACTATTTGAAGACAACAAAAACTTATTCAGATTCTTCCGATGATAATGATGATGATGAGCTCGTATCACTAAATAAGCGACGACGAACACAAAAGTTCCCTGTGACTGGATCTAGAACTACATCATCGATATTAATACTGCTTGGAGGGGTTTCACTATCAACAAGGTCCATTTCCTCCAAGCAAAGCAACTGATGATAAAATTCCGGTTCATTATTATCGACATCGTCGTCGTCAGTCAACAGCTCCATCTCTCCAAGATATGGTTCACTGCTAGCAAACTCACTCAGTAGTTCAAGATCACTAAATAGTTCACCTTCACTAAATAGTTCACCTTCCATCTCTGAATCGTCTTCGTCTTCATCTTCGTTTAAATTTAATGGAATATTTTTAATCAATTCTAGTATAGTCTTCTTAGAAGGGAAAATGTTATCTCTGGGCGACATGATTCCAAGTAGCAGACTGATTTACTACTAATACGAAACCACCTTTTATACCTGATTTCGGTGGTGGGGGTAAGTGTTGAAAGTGCAAGTGGTAGGGAAAAGTGATAGGGAAGAGGTATTATTGTAACACAAATGATTAAGTCCTGTAAGTGGGTCAAGGTCACCTTATCCTATTACCAGAACGGGGAATAGAGCAGTAAGAGATTCTTATTCAAACCTCAAACTGATCTATTCCCCGTTCTGTATCCCCCCCCCCCTTTGGTGTTTTATTTAGTTTATGAGGTTGTGTAATAAAGGCACAGTGTGTAGCCTTCTTGTAATAATTGGTCAATTTTTTTCTTCAAAGGGATTGGTTTTACATCTATTTTTACTTCTTCTGTTCCACGAATACCCAATCCTTTGACCTGAACATGATGGTACTCCGTTAACAGTTGGTAAACACGCTGGATAAAAGTATCCGCTTTAGCAGTAGAGTCAATATAGTGGAGGTATACCATGGTAGGTGCTCTCTTGACGCAATTCAGAACCAAAGTGATAATTGTCTCTGTAACATCGGGCTTATATACCCATCGTTTTTTTTTGTTTTTTGCTTTAATTACAGGTTTGGAACAATATAAAATGTTATATTAATGTTCCATCCATTATTGACTAACCTTACCATATTACCAAAGATTTTATATAACTTTCTACTGTAGTTTATTTCAAATGCTTCATTTTCACTACTATAAACTTCACCTGTTGGTCTCCACATGCACAATTGACAACTAACCTCTATATCAAGTTACCGTAGCAGTAATCTCCTTACAGCAAGCAACTGATCAATGTTTTCGACCCGTCTGCTAACTATTATAGTTGCTGCAGAGATAGAAGTAGTGGATGCATTCATTTTCAGCAGAGTACTAATTTTTACCAGCGATGGAGAACCTCCTTTATACTTAGTTTAGGTAGTGGTGGGGGTTAGGAAAAGATATTGTTGTTGTGAGAAATAAGAAGATCTTTCATTATTTTTTATCAAACGAATATTTTCTAAGTCCCAAGGTCATTTACACCAGTTGCCAAAACGGGGAATAGAGCAATAAGAGGTTCTCACTTTGACCTCAAACTGATCTATTCCCCGCTTTGTATTTCAAAGGACTTTAGTTTTTTTAAGATAGTTACTCGTCCTGATCTTCATCCATGAGGAAGATTTGTTTGTAAGCTGAAGGTTCTTCAGCGAAGAAATGTTGGTCCGCTAACTCATCCTCTTTAAGAAAAACAACTTCAAAAGGTGGAGGGTTGTGTAAATCTTCTTTGTGAATTAAGGACGGTTCTTGAAGCTGCGACTGAAGGTTTGAAATGTGTTTTATTGACTTTTGTATAGTGGTTAATTTAGAATCATACGGATTGGAAGATGGTAATATGCGTCTTAATACTTTATAACAATCAGCGATCCTTGTTCTCATTTTTCGAGAACTAGCATTGTTTCTCTCGGTTTTGAGAGATTTCGAGTTTAAGTTTGGCGAAGTATTACTAGTCTCTGGAAAAATGTTGGATAGAATCATAGCCTGGACAAGTATCGATGGGGCAGCAGAAGATGAAACAGTACAAGAAGAGGCGTCAGAAGTTGGTTTTCTGATGTGCTCCATGGTGTCTGAGGTGGGCGAATACAAGCAGCAGACTAATTTTACCATCGATAAGGTGTCTCTTTTATACCCAATGGAAGTGGTGGGAGTGCAAGTTTTAGGGAGGGGATGTTTTTGTAAGAAATATATATTTCAATATTTTTTTTTTTTTTTTTTTACCAAACAAAATTTTCTAAGTCCCAAGGTCATCTGAACAAATTGCCAAAACGGGGAATAGAGCAGTAAGTGGTTCTCACTTGGACCTCAAACTGATCTATTCCCCGCTCTGTATTTCTTAAAGTAAACAATAAATCTTCACACTATTGAGCAGCCTTTGCTCTTTGAAGCTCAAGTTCTAAGTCTGCAACCAGGCGAAAGTCTGCATCGTGCTCCTCCCATTGTTCAGGAGAACGCGGTTGTCCACACCACTTTGTAAAGGCGTACCTCATTGCCTCATTATACTCCTCCAGGATAACATGATAGGGTCTTGGTTGCTGCGTTGTAGACCGCATCGATGATGTAGTTTGTTGCGGTTGTGACTGGGCATCATTTTCCGCAACCTTATCAATCTTAGAAACCTCGGTAATTTCAGCAGCCTCAGCAATCGCGTACAACTCCTCTTCGCTAATTTCCTTTCCCCATGTGTTGCTGTTGACGCTCATGATGATACAACTAATAATTATATTCCGAATCGCTTGCTTAAATACCCGCTTACCCCCTCCCTTCTTCACTGTTGAATAATATCTTTAGTATAATATTTCTCCTTTTTCCTTTTACGTTTATCTTTGTCTTAGTGTAAAATATCTAAGTCCGTTATCTAGGTCAAGGTCGTTGTAACATTGTAAAAAAAAAGTGTGGACAACCTATTTACACTTTGCAGCATATGCTACAATTTGTAAATAGGTTGTCCACACTTTTTTTTTTTTTTTAATTTGGAAAAACTTTATTTAATTTGGAAAGAATGTTTTTTTTTTTTTTTTTTTTTACAATTTATTCCACACAGTGGTTCCTGAATCGGCTCGGATTAGATAGTGCTTTTTTGTAGGGTTTTTGGGATGACGCATGCCTTTAGGTAATCTTAAAATGTAAAGGCGGTCTTCACATTTTAACATGACCTTCAGGAATCCCATTATTTTTACAAAGACGTATTGTTTGTTTTTAGCTAGCCTATTAATCCGAGTCTTAGCCGGTTTCACTGTTGGATGTGGTGAAGAAGGAGAAGCGGTATTTTTTAAATGAAGATTGCACAGTTCTTCATTTAAAGTACACTGTTTTGCACAGCGTTCGCCTTTCTTTGCACCTTTTTTGAAGATATAATTACATAGTTGTGCACGACGTATGCACCTTCTATGCAATGACTTTAATTGATTAAATTTCTCTGAAGGAGATTGAATATTTGTGCAAATTACTGAAGGTCTGGTTGAACTAGTGGAAGGTGAAATTTCAATTGGGGGTTTTGTAGATATTTTAGAGCTTGATCTCGAGGTGGAGCTTGATCTTGAGGTGGATGATGAGGAGCTCGAAGAAGACCTTGATCTCGAGGTAGATGATGAGGAGGAGGAGCTCGACGAAAACCTTGATCTCGAGGATGATGGTGAAGGAGAAGTTGGTCGATCCATAATGGGTGGTGAAGTTGTCTTCTCAGGGATGATAAGAGACATTAAAAGAGCCTGACGAAGAATTGAACCAGCAGCCGAAGTCAAGGGTGATGCAGAAGTCGAGGGTGATGCAGAAGTCGAGGGTGATGCAGAAGTCGAGGGTGATGTAGAAGTAGAGGGTGATGCAGAAGTCGGTAGTGATATCGGGTGTGACTCCATAGTTCTGAGTTGAGCAAGCACAAGCAGCAGAATGATCTTACCAGTAATGGGAAGCCTCTTTTATACCCAATATAAGTGGAAGGGGAAAGGGGAAAGGGGAAGGGGGATAGGCTATGGTTTAAAATATTAATTTTCCTATATGTAACCAGACAGAGGTTTTATAAGTCCTGTCAGTGGGTCAAGGTCATCTGAACTTGTTGCCAAAGCGGGGAATAGAGCACAAATTGGTGCTCTATTCCCCGCTCTGTATTAGGGGACAGGGAATTACAAGCAATGATTTTAATAACAAAAAATAAAGAAAAAAAAAACCCCAAAAAAAAAAAGGAAAATCACAACAGTTTCTCAGGCTAAGAAAGGTAATGTCAACCGGTTTACATGGCCGTATTGACAAGTCCGGTAGAGCACAAATTGGTGCTCTATTCCCCGCTCTGTATTAGGGGACAGGGAATTACAAGCAATGATTTTAATAACAAAAAATAAAGAAAAAAAAACCCAAAAAAAAGGAAAATCACAACAGTTTCTCAGGCTAAGAAAGGTAATGTCAACCGGTTTACATGGCCGTATTGACAAGTCCGGTTTTCAGGGCCGAAACTTATTGTCAGGGGGTTAGGAAAGGGATGAGAAACAAATTACATTACTTTGAAACAAACTGGTCAGTTAGAGTTAACGTTAATTTTACAAAGAACAATCAGTATCACCGAAACCCGGACGGACGTAGATCACGAACGGGCGTCAGGATACTGCGGTCAGTTTAACAAGGTCACAACAGCAACACTGAAACCCGGACGGACGTAGATCAACGAACGGGCGTCAGGCTACTGCGAACCAATGTTTTGACCAAGGTAGTTTACAAAGACCGGCATTTAAATTACTTTGATAACAAACCCCACGGATATAAAGACTTTACCCAAGGATAAGGATCTGTAAGAAAGGTACATATTTCATCATTAAATATTTACAAAGACCGGCATTTAAATTACTTTGATAACAAACCCCACGGATATAAAGACTTTACCCAAGGATAAGGATCTGTAAGAAAGGTACATATTTCATCATTAAATATTTACAAAGACCGGCATTTAAATTACTTTGATAACAAACCCCACGGATATAAAGACTTTACCCAGGGATAAGGATCTGTAAGAAAGGTACATATTTCATCATTAAATAAAACACTTAAAACCAACACCAACATTCATTAAACTAACTACATTAATTAGCAGCAATCTACAAGCAATAATCTAACAAACAAACTACCATGCTTAACAAACTACCATGCACATGCAAAGGCGCGGATCTCTTAATTGCGCGTCGGGCCCAACGCACACTTAAAAGACCTACGCTGCAGCAGAATGCAACCCGGACGGACGTAGATCACGAACGGGCGGCAGCCTACTGCGAAGAGACTGCGGACTGCTCCCGCTTATAAAGGCGGCGGTCAGTGGTGGGAGGTGACTCCGCCCCGTGACGTCAGGGGGGGGGGGATGACCCAAATGGGGGGGGGGGGACATGACCCAAATGGGGGGGGGGCATGACCCAAATTGGGGGGGGGGACATGACCCAAATGGGGGGGGGACATGACCCAAATGGGGGGGGGGGACATGAAGGGAAGGGGAACCGGTTCTTAGCTTTCTACCCGTATATGGAAGTGTCAAGGTTACACTTGGCAAGCCGCCAAAAACCTAATCAACGAGATAAACCGTCTGACCCTTCAAAAGTCAAGACATTAGGACTCATTCCAGCTTTGTCTCTCGAACTAAAACTACGTGCCGATCAGCAGCGCTACGATGACTTCCCCTGTGAACCTTGAGAAACTGCGACGTCTGAAGGAATCCCTGAAGGAGACGGTTGAGAGAAGAAGTGGTTTTAAGAGACCAACTTCTTTCAAGGCCACAATAAGAAGAAATTTTAAGAACCATCCGCTCTACTTCAACCAACATCCGTCATCTGAGCATCGACCTTCGACTTCGACTACAAGTCAGCCTCGACCTTCAACTCCACCTCTCACCGTGGATGAGGTGATGGAGCGGACGAGGGTGTTGAAGGAAGAAGAATTAGTCACTCCTCTAAACTTCAAATCACTTAAATTTAGAAAACTAAAAACAAATATCAAATACAAGTTTGTGGCAAGGCTCAGCGGAAACAGCTATATTTTACAACATGAAGATTTTCACTTCAAGGTCCAACTGCCTCATTCCCTGCCGCAACCGCCTAGAATCCCATCCAAAAAGGAACTGTTTTTCGTCAGACAAGAGGGCAAGGCGCATTGGTTAATGAAATAAATTGTCACAGCCCTTGTCCATTTCCTCCACCTCGACTAACCGCAACTCCTTCAGGACCCCTCTTCATGGCATCAAAAACGGTCCTTTTCAGGACCACCCTAAGCATTTCAAGTTAGGGACTTGGTCTGTATATAGGCAGGAGACTGTTAGTCTTATGTTTGTGTGCAGCCCACTTTGTAAAAATTTCGAAGTCCCAAGGTCCTTGACCTTGACCATGACCATGACCCAAGGGGGGGGGGGTATAAAGTTTGTGCAAAGTATGTCATGTGGGTACTCAAATTACGCGGATTGATCGGACGAACAAGTTGGTGCAAACAGAATTCAGATCCGACAAAGGGTATAGAAGCAACAGTGAAAAAACTACTATTTTCAAGGATAAACCTAAATAACTTCTTTATTTACGGTTTAAAGTATATTAAGTGGGTACTCAAATTACGCGGATTGATCAGACGAACAAGTTGGTGCAAACAGAATTCAGATCCGACAACGGGTATAGCAGCAACAGCGAAAAAACACCTATTTTCAAGGACAAACCTAAATAACTTCTTTGTTTTTGGTTCAAAGTATAACATGTGGATACTTCAATTACGCGGCTTGCCAAGACAAACAAGAAGGTGCAATTTAAATTTAAATCTGACCAACAGTATAGCATCTGTAGCGTAAAAACGATGGTTTGAAGGACAAGGTAACGTTGTGGTGGGGGTTAGGTGCCTATCATACATGATAACGCTCCATCATTATTCTTCCAGCTCTTGACGGATGAACATCTACCTAGAGAGTCTGAAAAATGTCGCAGTTTTACAGGAACATGAGGAAGGTGACCTTCAGTAGTCCCCTTGACACTACTTTCTACTTCCCTGACAATGAAGACAGAAGGTCTACACTTTTAGTGGACAATGAGCGGTTTCGTCGAAGAATAATCGAGGTTGAAACACTTTTAGCTAGTTGTTTGCTTCGCAAAAAGAACCATATGAATACATGCACCGGTTTAGATCATAGTAGCTGTTATACTTATACAGCGTTGAAGCGCAAACATTATTGAAGTTTTTAGTTACGGAGCTAAGGTCTTGACAGTCTAAGAGCTAAACCCTAACTAACACATGTAAACTAGTTATTGTGCGATGTAAAACTCGGTGGGGAGACTGGTGTAGTGGGGGACTGGTGTAGTGGGGGGGGGGGGACTACCATCTGCCGCACACTTGCCACCTGCCGCCTGCCACCTGCCACCAACCATCTGCTTCGTTCTACTACACTTTTACCCCCACCATTTTGTTTGATACCAGAACGCTAGCTAGCGAATAGTCAGTACACCTCCGGCTCTCGACCGGTGAACATCGAGCTCTCCGAGACGCTCTTCACAAAATAACAATATCATTTCACTCAAGGTCTGATAGATGTTTCTATTTCATTGCCGTCACGTATTATTTCCTCCTGACAGCAATGAAATGCAAACACCTAACAGAACAGATAGGTGTCAAAAACACAACATGGACTCTGCGCAGGGATCGAAGTATCTACCGTCTTTCTTCAGAAAACAAAGTGATGGCCGCAACTCGTCCGGATCAACAACATCGATGACAACCAACAACGGGGAACTATTGTAAACATGAATTATTGTAAATAAAGTAATATTTGTAATATGAATTATTGTAAATAAAATAAAGTAATATTTGTAATTGTTCTACCTCGCACTCGTATCATTCGATTGCTTCATTCGATAATTTTCATTCGATATTTTATCGAATTAAAACTATCGAATCACAATCGGATTTTACGCGTGCGAGGTAGTACTTTTTTAAAATTACCTCCCCGTAACCTTGAACTTTGAACTTTAACTCATTTCGTCACAAAACCGCCTACGTCACTGGCTCAGCCTCAGATAACGTATTTTATCACTCAGCGCTTCCGGTCACGTGACCGGAAGCCATAAATCAAGTGAGCCAGCACCCGCAAACCCCCACTACTCAGGGGGAGGGTAGGGCCAGTTAAGGATGGTACATTTTTATTTACATATAAACAGGCTTTTTCCATCAACAATTATCCATCATTAAATACATGGATAATTAATGATGATACATCGAAATTAACACTCCTCCATTAAGCCTTAATAATTTCCCCATAGAATAGAGCCACATTAATAAGTACAAATATCCTAGCCAATCCTTTATTGAATTTTAAACATAAGTGTTTGATTTTACTTTGATATTTTATTTGCGGGTGGTAGGTAAAAATTGCATTCAACTTGAGGTAAAATTAAGTTTATTTTAATTTTAGGTTTCATACCTTTAATATGTCTAAAATATAGAATAAGTGTTGGTAAAGGATTGGGTCTGGAGAGAGACACCTTAGTTTTAATAAGAAATTTGTATTTAATCCAGTTGAAGGGGAATCGGGGTTGTATCCCTTGACTTGTTGTTTCCTAAGCTTTATGTTGGCAAAGTTTAAATGTATTGTATTGATTTTGTGACAAACATTGGATCATTTGATGTTTGCTTGATGATCCACATGTTGCAAAAATGGCAAAACTACATTATCTAAAAAAATTGAATATTTTAGAAAAAGGAGTAAAAGAAACAAGTTGCCGTTTATGATTTTTTTCTCAACTATTCAAACTCCCTTTACTAACAAAAAATACTAATTTTGGAATAAATACTTTTGGTTTATTAATAGTTCAATACCTACTTTAATAAAGGTTGTAATAATTTAAGTTTAAAGCAGGTTAATGTGCATAATACTTTGACGTATGTAAAGTAAGTTTACGTAAGTATGTAAAGTTATGTAAAGTAAGTTATGAACAATAGTCTTATCATCTATGTGGTAATTCATATAATAAATAAAATTGGACAGCCATACAATTCAGTTGTTAAAAAACTGTACAGCAGATATAGTTTTACAACTGATATTTATGCCAGCCTTATAAATCTGCATCATTAATGATTTGAAGTTGTAATAATCATTAGCATATTTTAGTTTGCTTCATAATCGTATTAATAATTCTAGTGGATAGCGAATCGTTCTAGTTATGTTTTAGGTCAATGACGTCTATTAATGTATCAGTAATATGTGGCAAACGGTTATTCAATACCAATTCCATTACGTCAGTTTATTCGGCCTAAGTAATGTTCATTACCAGGAGCACCAATCACTAATGGATGCAGGGGTACTTTAGATTCAATGCGTATCACTTGTAGCAATATATATCATGAATTTTGACATCCTTTGTTTACCATTGAATTTTGTTACCAAAATATGGAATCCTTCCATTTTAGGATCATATTTTCCAATACTGTGTTCGTTAAGAATTCATACCGCAGTTTAATTTGATTATAAATAAAAAACAAAACTGTATGTTTAATGTTTATGTTTAAAAACAATTTATTGGGGTATAAAGCTCGGATTAGCATTTTATCAATAGCTAGTACAAATGCGGCCCGTGACCTACATATTTTAATATACCATTGTTAAAATCAGTTGTTGTACTAATGTTATATAAATCAACACTGGGATTTAATAGTATATTTCGTTACTAGTCCGGAAAAGCGCTCTTTTCCAGTGCAACATCGTGTTTTCGAGCGAGACGAAATCGAGCACGGAATTTAGATCAAGCACTGGCATAGAGCTTTTTGGACGAGTATTGTACGAAACTTTTCGTCATACTACAAAAAAGTCATAAAATTACAAACCAAGCAAATTTTATTCTAGAATCAAGGTTTATGTAACATCAATGAGAGGTTAAATGTGGCCAATGATTTGACAACAATGAAAGTCAGCTTTTGCGTCGCGTTTGTAACTTCTAAAACTGATCGGAAAAGAACTATCCGGCAAAAATAGGCTTTCACCATAAGATTAACATGTAGCTAATTTTAGTGATCGGAAAAGAAGTGATCGGAAAAGACAACAAAGGAACATATGTTATTTTAAATGAAAACAGCAAGTTTCCAGCCGCATTATAGTATTGAAAGTAATATGTTCGGGCGTAGTATGATGAAAATGTATTTCTCGTACTTTATTAGTTTCTCAGTGATCTTACTACGTGCTTACAATTATGTCACTATCCACTGATAAGGTAGTAGTAGATAAGGTAATTGTAATGTTTCTTTTCCAGTGATTGTTCCGGCCTGCTTTCACAGAACGTCAAGCCTCATGGTTGTTATTCAGAACATCAATTGTGTTGGAATCAAAGTCTTAATTTACTCCGTACTCTCCCATTTCATAATTTAAACAGTTGGTGGTAAGGAGTTTGAGTGTTTGAAGACCTCCTCGATACTATCGAGCTCTGCAATGACTGTTTTATCTACAGTTTCATCTACATTAGGACACAATGCTATAAGAATTTAAGGTTATACCAATGCCACAAATGCTGTTTATGTAGCAAGACCTGAAAAGTTCTTCTTATACTGTTAATGACGATTTGACATATTGTGCCTACCTTAGTCGTTTGATAAAGGTTACACCATCGGTTAGCAATTGCATTTCAATGTAAAAACAATCTTCAGAATTGTATATCCTGAATTTAACTAACATAAAAATGTGTATACCTGTTTTAAGGTAACCTTAAGTTGGACTTAGATAGTTTTGTGTTTGTAATTTCTAGATAAAAATTGAACAGTTGACTCCAGACTTCAATTTGTTACTAAACTGTAAGTTTCCAATGGGATTAAAAATGTGTATTGGACGAATATATACTACTAACATACTTTAGTTTCAAGTTCAAATGGGGCAAACCATATTTATGAGTCTCTTTCTCTAATTATATTCTTGGAGCCTACGATCCTCAAAAAATAGACAATGACAAAATAAAAGTTAGACCTGTTATTTTGGGGTGTTTTAAAGGATACATAAAGAATTTTAAATCCTAACTATTACAGTTTACATAAAGTTTAACATGTAAAATCCTATGTTTCCTGGACAAAGTCCACCTTGTACAAAATACATTAGTCTCAATTTACTTTTCACTAGGCATACTTAAAATAGACATTGAGAAAACAATAATCAACTACATAGATCACAGCGTGCGCACCCGATGGCTTCAGTATGTTACACTTCGTCTACTGGTCACTGTAAGTAAAACCCAGACAATCCATAACTGTACAATAAATCCGTTACAAAAGTCAAATTTTAATGTTAGAAGTTTGAACAAGTTTATAAAATAAATCCACAGTTGGTGAAATTTTAAGAGGTATAATTAGTAGTGGGGGAAAGGGGCTTTTGGACCGGAAGTGACGTCATCCGGTCACGTGACCGGATGCGCTGAGTCATGAAAGACGTCATCTGAGGCTGAGCCAGTGACGTAGGCGGTTTTGTGACGTAATGAGGTAAAGTTCAAGGTCACGGGGAGGGTGTTTTAAAAAAGTACTACCTCACACGCGTAAAATCCGATTGTGATTCGATAGTTAATCGATAATAAATATCGAATGAAAATAATCGAATGAAACAATCGAATGATACGAGTGCGAGGTAGTACTATTACAAAATAACTTTATTTTATTAACAATGTTTGTTCTTAATTACAATACGAAGCTTCCGCCGATGTTGGTTAAAATCGAAGTTGATGATGCCGACGAGTCGCGATCATCGTGTTTTTTCCTGATGAAAGAAGGTAGATACTTCGATCCCTGCGCAGAGTCCATGTTGTTTTTTGTTGCGTAAAGTTCCAAAGATAAATCGTAACCGGACGCAATGAGAAGTCTTAACTCTTCATTAAAAACCTCGAGGTCTTGGAAAGTCGCCAGATGAATAGAGTCATAATGAATACACCTAATTTTGATGGACATTTCAACAGAGAGCTCGATGTACACTGGTCAAGAGCTGGAGGTGTACTGAATATTCGCTAGCTAGCGTTTTGGTATCAAACAAAATGGTGGGGGTAAAAGTGTGGTGGGGCGGAGCAGATGGCGGACGGCAGATGGTTGCTACTACATTCGCCGCCACAGTAATGCAATCCGTCGGCGTAATTCTTGTATTTTATCTTGTCGGTTCATTTGATACGTTTTACATCTACATATGCAATAGCTGAAACACCTGCACTTACGACAAGCTTTCCCGTCAACTTGATCGCCTGGTATTTTAAAACATTGTAACTCGCAACAATATGTATTCAAATTGTTATCGAATGATAAATTGTTCATCGGTGGCACCGACATGTTAGCTGCAGCGTGTGTTAGACAAGACTGAGACTAACTTCACTGCTCCCCTCTCTTTTATACCTCTTTATAAGTTAACCCTGAATGAAAGTTCAAGGTCATCCGTTTGAATTTTAAAAAAAAAGCAACACAGCAGTATATTATTTTATATACTGCTGTGTTGCTGTTTTTCTTTTTTTTCTTTTCTTTATTAAACAAACATCTTACAATACAATAAGCTTAAGTCTAACATTAATGACTAGAAATACAAACAGAGAAATACAAACAGAGCCATTATGTACAAATATGCGTGATGTGCAGAGTGAGTTCCGTAGAGTTGTTGCCGCTTACACCGTGTGATACCAAATACAACGTCCCCGGTTGAATATCTCGCAAATCTTCATTTTGTAGCAGTTGAACAAATCGTTTTGGAAGAAATACTTGAAACTTCGGCTCATCTCCTGGAGTGAAAGGTCCTTCGCTCAATGAAACTAGAATTGCTTCTCCATGTGTGGTTTCCACTTTCTTGATGTTATGAATAATGTAGTGTTTTTGTTCTTTTAGTTCTGAACACTTTTTAGTTAGCAGAAGGTCGGATTTTGAATGAGTGTTGAATTGATCAACCAGTGTTTGTAGAAACTGTTGTGATGCCATCTTCGTCAGTGGTGGTTGTGGTGTCTTCTGTGATGTTGCCTCTTCGGAGTCTCGAATAATACTCGTGCTGGAGCGGTGCTGTCTCCTCGTATTTATAGGCCCCGCTACTCCCACCACATTTCTGTTCTCCGCTACCCCCACCACATTCCTGCGTTTGTTTCAAGTAAGCAGCCAAACGATACGCGTTGTACAATGCACAGTTTGTTTGGCCGTGTTTAAGATCTTTTGCAGCGATACAAATATTACCGAGATTAATGTTAAAGTCCTTACTGATAGTTATATCGAAAACATCACCGTGAGTGTACTTTTGTATCCAGTTCTTTTTTTCTAATCCTCTTGTGTATATATGTGAATATTGTTTGCAAAAGTTAAACATAATACTGTGCAGATTACTGTAGCTTATAAATCCTTCATACCAATGTATGTGATGAAAGTAGTTTGTTATCCATTTGTTTGTACTTTTTGCTTTGGTGTTAAGTTTGTTAAAAGAAAAAGGAGCATCAAACGTGAATGGGTAGGCTACAAATGTAAGCAAGTCTAAAATTACTAATTCCTTGATAATAAACCTATCATCATTATTTCGAAATGCTTGAAATTCTATTACACAAGGCTTTACACTCACTTCTTCATCCCCTCCGCTCATCATGGCACCTAGCGATCAACTAAACTGTTTTCCACACCACGGTAGGTTAAATACCAGGCCGTACAGTTGCAGGCGCGTTGGTGTATATTTAACGTGGGCACCGTCCCCAATAGGCCTACCCCACGTGTGTTCTTCTTTACTAAGTCAAACTTTAGTCTTTTTTAACTTCTTCTTCTTCTTGTGTTTCGTTTTCTTCTTCTTCTTGTTTCTCCGTTTCTTCTTCCTGTGTTGTTTCTTCTGTAGCTTCTGTAGCGATTTCTACAAGTGGTTCAAAATCCTTTAACTTTCTCCACATGCAAACTTCATGAGGTATTCTATTAAAAATAGATGTATCCACAGGTCCGTACACGATGGTGCTATCAGGTTGTTTTTCCAAAGTATCGACCAAATATTCTTTAATAATAGCGCTTGCAAATACCAACTGTCTCATGTACCTTGTAATAGGTTCTGTTGCGTAGTTTAAAACGTAGAATTCTTCACGTGACAGTAGAATCTTATTTTCATGTTGAGTCAAGTCTCTAATTCGCACTTGTAGTTGTCCACGATGTTTAACAATATCGATTTCATTGTCACAATCCAAAAGTCGAATATGTGTTTTCCTTCCACACAAACTGTTAGTTAAATAACATTCTATTAAATGTACATGTTTCAAAAATGACTCCCAAGCATTTTGCGAAAATAAAACCTTTTTTGTTCCATGGTGTAGTATTACTGTAGGGGAATAATCCAATGACTTCATCAATCCAACTGATACACTTTTACTGATGCATGCTGAGATGGGGTAAAAGATTCGCAAAAAAACTTCAGTTAAAATGTGAGGAGGAATATTTTCTTCAACTTTCTTCTTCCTCTTTGGTACTACCTTTGATGGGTCTGCATTACTTTCCTCCTCTCTATCTCTTTTACCAAACTTTAAAAATGCAGTTATTTCCTTGATGATTTCTTCTTCACTAGTATTATCACGTTCCAATAACGGTGCTACCTCTGCATCACCTTGTACAACAGATGGAGAACTCATTTTGTAGAAGATGTTACCCATGCGACGATAGACGATCAACTGAAGACCTGCATTGTTGCTCCGCTATTTATAGGTTAGCGACAGTGGCGGTGCCGGTGGTGGTACAACGTTTTATAATACTGTCTTTACAATACCGGTCAACGGTGTGTATGTAACAATTTTATCGTGCAAAATTAAACAATACGCAGATGTATTTGCAGGTACGTTTTCTTGAAATTCCATTTCTATTTTTATATCAACACTAGACGATTTTACAGATTCATTTTGTTTGGAACAATCAATTACAACAATCGGAGCTTTCGATTCAAACTGTACGGGAGATAGTAGAGGTGTATTTGTTTTGCCGTAATATGAATTTTGGAACCTAGCGTACATATCGTATAAAACACTGTACCTTTTTTTATCAAAAGAGATATTAAAGTTGTCGTAGGGAAAGAATTGTGAATTCAGGAACACTTTACAGTTTGTTAATTTACAATGGTCAAATTCACCAGCATTTTCAGTTAATATACTTTTTTTCTTTGTTTGTAATCCAAAGATTACATATCTCGCTTTTTCCAAATGAGTAGAAGTTTTTACAGTCCATGTATGCCGTTGTGTTGAAGGTAAAACGGGGTATTCATGAAACTCCCAGCTTTTGAATGGCATTACAATGTAGATTTTTCGGCATAGGGTACATGGGATTTTAGATGTTTAAACCCTTCAGCTAACCTTTGTACCCTTTTTCTTTCTGACTCGTTCCTTCTTTTTATTCCAATTTCTTTCATGGTGAATTCCATTGCTGAAGCTGGCGGAATAATGATGTCTAACACAAAATGAACAGGGTTATATAGACACCCCCCACCACCTTTTTAAATATATATCAAGCTGTTTGAAAATTGCTCAAAGTCCTTGATTTAGGTCAAGGACACTCAATGGTAATACAAAGAAGGGAACATATTAAAATGTGAATAGCGATTAATTTCACATTTTAATATGTTCCCTTCTTTTATTTAGGAACAAACAGAATAAGTAATTACATTTATCAATGGATGTTGTCTGCAGAAGAAAAATAAAGGAGGGCAGATCTAGAAGTTTTATGGAAAGGTGTTTTAATCATTTTGCAAGAAGTGGGTGAAGTTGTAAAAATACTCTTCATCAGGGGTTAGCATTCGGTATTTGTTAAGGAAGTACAGTTCACTCAGTAAAAGATGATCTCCATCTCGTAGTTCATCATCGGTAAATTGTTCTACGTCCGGAGTGATGTAAAGATCTATAGGTAATACTCCAAGCATCGTTTCTTCTTCTTTGTTATCAACTTCAGGCAAATAATACATGTGGTTTACAATAAGGAATCTGCTAACATTTGTTAGTATCCAAAGACCTGAAGTGAACATGGTATGTATGTACATCCACGCAGGCACCAAAACAATCGATGTCTCTGAAGTTTCGATCATGAACTTCTTCTTCATGGGTTTGTCCCCCAGCCTCTAACACATGAAAAAACAAACTAGTTCCGGATCGAGTTGATAAACGTTCCCTGCTAAGTGCCCCCATGGTTAAAGTAAAATTCAACGTTCGTATTTGGTTATATAGGGTATACTCCCCACTCTTATCCCCACTATTGTAGGGTATACTCCCCACTTACTATGGGTAGGAGCTATATATACAGGTAGCAATTGGTCAGCCAACCATTCTGCTTTCTGAACCACACCAACTATGAACCCCTGCGAGAGGAAACAAACCCTTCCCTCTAGACCAGTCGCTCCAAAAGGACAAAGCTCAATCCTTCACCAAGCACTAATGGGTATTGTTGAGGAAGAAGTAAAAAAGAAAGATGAACCCTTGCAAAAATCTTCTTCAAGCTTATCTTCAAGGTCTTCTTCTTCATCCTTGTCTTCAGTATCTTCTCCAAAAAAATCGACATCGCCTCCTCCAAGACAATCTACATCCCCTCCTCCTCCAAGACAATTTACATCACCTTCTTCAAAGCAACCGTCTGAAAAATTATTAAAACTACAACTATCAAGGAAATCATCGTTTTTACCTAGAGCGCAGTGCGCATATATTTTTAAAAAAGGGGGAAAGAAAGGTGAGAGGTGTACAAAGTCTTGTAGTTCAGGTGACAAAGTGTGCTACCTACACACTAAGCTGAAATGCAAGAATATTCCGCCTCAACAACCTAGCAACAATTGTAAACCTGAAATTGTAAATACACAACGTCTCAGAATAAATCGTTTGAAGAAGAACAAAAAGTACTTGTTTGTTCGGAAAACTGGAAACAAAGAGGTAATTCTAAGATGTGATGAGCAGCATTTCATCTTAAAACTACCTAGAGGTCTCAAAATTCCCGATGGGGGTTGTAATTATTTAAACAGAAATTCATCTGGTAAATCTGTTTGGTCTACTTAAAAATTCTGAGACATTCTTTTTTTTTTTTTTTTTTTTTTGTAAAAAAATAAATATATTAGTTAACAACCTATTTGTTAACTAATATATTTATTTTTTTACTACTATAATGTGACCTTGACCTACTAATGACTTTAAATTCAAAACGTTTAAGTCCTCAAAGAAGGATAAGGATATCTTACATTAAGCGACCTGTCTTTTCTTCCTAAAGAGGGAAGCTTAGAACAAAACGATCCAGACTGCAAGCTCTATTTTATATTTGTGGATATGACATTAAAATGCTTGTAATAATTATTTTTCAGCATCTGTGTACTCATGTACAATCTCCGAATTGGCTTTGTCAGCATACAATTTGATGGTATACCCCTTACCCACAAGCTCAAACATTTGGACTTGGTGAAATACCTTAAAGATTTATTTCTGTTCTCAAACTAATTTATGAAACGTGAGCTGGGTCGCAGGATGCAAGAAGCATAGGAAACACGGCTTATATATGGCTCGTACTAGGAGTATTAGAGAAAGACGTATAAGTAATCCAATTAGGTCAAGGTTAAATAATCATTTTACCAAAAAAGGGGACAGATACATAAATGATTAAATTTTAATCATAGATGTATATGTCCCCTTTTTTGTCTTCAATCTTATTTTCTTTTAGTAATTTAGGAAACGTTTGGATTAATATAAAATGTTATGTTGATGATCCATTTTCTTTGGACTAATGACTCCATTGTCACGAGCATTCTCGTTAGCTGGATAAAACGATGATCATAGCTTGTCATGTATGGATCCTGTTCACTAGTGTACACGTGACCTGTAGGCTTCCACATATACATGTCGTAACCAACCTCCATGTCAAGAAACCTTTCCAGTATTGTTCTTAA
This sequence comes from Allygus modestus, assembly GCA_963675035.1. Classification (NCBI taxonomy): domain Eukaryota; kingdom Metazoa; phylum Arthropoda; class Insecta; order Hemiptera; family Cicadellidae; genus Allygus; species Allygus modestus. Next base: position 63,915,049 of record OY776112.1, read on the forward strand.
GACGATTAACTGATGGACATTCTCAATTTTTCTGGTTACTACAAGTGTTGCTGCAAGAGTAGACGTACTCATTTTCAGTAATCTACCAACTATATGTTTGCTTTGTCATCCTTACAAAGCTTTATATACCCTGTGATCACCCCTTCTACCACATATTCTAACTGGGTCAAGGTCATTTCTGATTAAAATGGGGGGTGGGGTGTGAGATTTGACAGAATCTCACACCCCGGAAACCTAAAGGGAAGTAGATATAATTTACAGTAAAGTCTGGCTAAAGTTCAAGCCACAATGAAAAGTTATTATTTTACAAATATAAAGTCACACAAATATTTAAATTGTACGAATCTAAAATAAAGGAGTCGGTGAGGAGCCTTAGGACCCCTCTCACCGAGGTCTAGCGAAAACCGGGGAAATGCGAAACCCCATCCGGTATGCAAAGAAGGTGCAGTGATCGGTTTGCGGGCCGTAAACACTGCAAAGCAAGAGCCGGTTTGCTGGCCGTACTCTTAAAAGCTAAGGAGAGCCGGTTTTCTTGCCGTACTCGCAAGGAAAGGAGATGGAGTTGAAGGGTGTTATTAATGTGTTTGTGTGTGTGTATGTGTGTATAAGATGTTAATAAATAAAAATAAAAAAATGTATAAATAATCTAGCCAAACTTTAAAGTAATTTAAAGAAAGGAGTTAGTACTATCTACAATACAAAATAAGCAAACAAGCAACCAAACATACAACATGCAACATGCAAAGGTATAAGGGATTAATAAAAAGTGTGCACATACTTAGTATTAACCCCTTATTTCTCCAGTTGTTCTTATAAAAAGAACAACTAGACAGTTGCACTGAACAGCGGAGATGGTACCATGTTAACACTCCACTGTACAGCAAGCAACTGATGTCAGTTACTGCATGGTTCGCTTATATAGGAGACGCGAAATTAACTCGGGTGAGTTTGATGAGGTTTTAATTTCGCTTTTATAGTAACTATGTACCATCAATCGACAACACTACACAAGGTTACATGTTTTTTTTTTTAAATATACATGTATAAAATATACATATATGTCTGAATGGAGGGCGCAACCTTGTTATAGGATGCCTGTATACCTGTACGTATTGCTTTGCTTAGCATAAATAACTATAGGGAAGATGTCGAATATTACAAGTAGTTAAATTAGGTCAAGGTCAAATAAACATTAGCGGAAAAAAGGGAGAACAGTTTTAGAACTGTTCTCCCTTTTTTCCTAAGGAAACAGGATAAAGAAAATTAGTACATATCAACCTCTAGGTAAATTTCGTAGCGATAGAAGATTAACTTGCAAATCAGTCGTTCTAGGTAGTCAAATTTGTTTGTGTGCATCTTTCTGACGAAAGGGTTTCTCCCAGGGTTTCTGCTGTTGGCTAGGAGTTCAACGTAAATATTACCACCCTCACGGATGTGAATTTCAATTCGTTCAAGTATGATACGAGCTCTAACCATACTGTCAAATATCTCAAACCAACGAGCAAGGGTTGTATGACAGGCCATGCTGGGGATCAGAGGGTACATGGTGGAAAGGTGATGAGCAAAGAGTCAAGCAGTTTATATACCTTCCACAGGAGTGGGGTTAAGCTCACTATGAAATAAAAAATAAAAAAAGAATAAAAATTGTAGACATAACAATATATATATATATATATATATATATATATATAATTTAATAAAAAAGAGCTATAAAGAAAATTGGAAGAATTCTAAGTCGCAAAAGTGGGTCCAGGACTAATGGATTATTAAAGATTTTCAAAATTAAGGAAATAAAGAGCTACAATGTAGATGGGAAATACGCTAAGTCGTCACAGTGGGTCAAGGTCGTTCAAATTTAAAAAAAATTAAACTACTAAAGCAGCATACTACAATACAGTTAAAAAAGCAAAGACATGCGGAAGATTTTAAATACAAAAGCTGAACTACTAAAGCAGCGAAGCTAGTATGCAAGAAAAGAAAGACAAGGAAGAAACTAATTACTATAGCCAGACTAATAAAGCAGCAATATAACATGCAGGAAAAGACAGAGTGAAAGAGAAGGAGAAGAGATAAAGAGAACCCAGGTAGCGAGATCTTACGAGGGGGGCGCCCTCCCCCCGCATTACCCCGCTACTGCAACTGGCCTCGCACTTTGGTACGCAGGACACTTGCATGGGAGCAGCCCCGACTTAGGTCGGCGACTGCTAAGGAACTGTCCGGAGCACTCGCTTATATGCCCGCGGGAGGGCGCGGGTAATTTTCCCGACACAGGGTAATTTGGTTGGGTATTTTGTTGTGTAATGCATGCAGATTTAGTGGGGGTTTTAATTTCGCGTGTAACAGCTGGCGCGGGGCGTTCCCTTGACAGCTTGATTTAATGGCTTGCGTACCGGCTGCATTCTACTAGGTAATAAACTTTCGCACTCGTTTTGTTTTGCTGAACGCTAGTACAGGATGGGAATAAGTTCATTCCTTGTCGAGCACTCCAACATGAAGGTGTTTATAGTGGATGGAGAGAAGACAATGGATGTTACAGAATTGCATAAAAACAACCCAACAGCAAAAGTTAAAAGTATTATAAATATGAAGAAAAAAGAAGAAGATGAAAGCAATTTGAAGAAAGTAGTATTGAAGAAAGAAGAATCAATGAAAAAGAAGGACAGGACAGACCAGAAAGTGCAGAGAGTTTTGGAAAAAATGCGGATTCCTGTAGTACCGATTATGCCACTTTCAAGGAATATAAAATTTCAAAATTTGAAGAAAGATCGAAAATATAAAGTCTGGAGGAAGAAAGGAAATAATTACAGTATCTGGAGTTTGGAAGGAAACGAAATTTTAATTGTACAGTTGCCTAAATCAACACCTCCACCACCTTCGGCCAACCATATACACTTAATGGTTAGGTCAAAGGGAGAGAAAAGAATTACTTTTGTTGAGTGAACAAAGGTAATTCATGGAATTACTTTTGTTCTCTCAACTAAGTAATTCTTTGATCAATAAAAAAAAAAAATACTAAACGAAAAAAAAATTATAAAACAAAACTTAAAAAAAAAAAAAAACTGTCATGTGAGTGACTTCAATGTCTAGCTCCATCTGATGAGACTCAATCAAGTCGAAACAGTTTTTAAAACAGTTGGACAACATTAAAAGCATTATTTTCCTTTTATAGTTGTCAAGTCAAAACCTCTGTTTAAAATTCAACTTTTACTTACACGTCTTTTAGGAGAATAGTTTATAAACTTCTCTCAAAGACAATTCAAAACTGTCTGAATTTTCACAGCATTATATTTAACAAGAAATTAGACTGTTGCCACCGCATTCAAAGTAATTACACAAGCAACCGCTCGTTACAACAGACGTAAAAAACTTAGCGTCGACCGCGAGCGTCTGAGAATGCTCGTAAAAAACCAGTCGCAAAAACCCGTCTACATCACATTGTACAAAAAATGTTGCCAGCAGCTTCGGATGATTCAAAGTCGTATCATTATCACTATTGTCATATCTTAGATATCACTAAACGATTGACAAATATCAACTTTGTATGGAACTTGACCTAATATCGCATAATACAAGTATAAAATCACATAGGCGAAGTATTAATACGTAATGTGTGAAGAGTCCTATACCAAGTTTCGTCAGTATACGTTCATAAATAAGCGAGATATTACATTTTACTTTTCCTCCATAAGAATAACATTAGACAACGTACTGTGTTTAGCACTTTCAATATTTTGGAAACCAACTGACGTAGTATAATGTATAAGCTATTTGCTTCCAACTTGGAAAATAAAATGACATTTTTAAGACGAGATCAAATTATGAATAATGGATTTTTTTTTTTTATATACATTCTTACATTAAAAATGTTGGCATTCTTCAAAGTATGAAAATATGAGTTTCTGTTTAATGTATTTCTTATTTCAGTTTAGGTCAGCAAAATGCATTTTCGTATTAAATTTTAGCTTATATTTTTATGTAAAAGAACTGTTTAAATCTCATTAAAGCTTTAAAAATTAGAAACGTGTGTTCAATAAAAATTTTCATTTATTAAAAAATTAAATAGTTATAACAAATAAATAAAAATGCTATAAAAATTGATATATAAATAAGCAAAACATACATTACACTCAGTTTACTGACGTGTTGTTATGTAATGCTTTGAAAAATTATACTTCTTAAAAACACCATGCAAGCTAATTAGAGCCCCCATCCGGTATTACTAACTAAAAGCTATAAACAAATTTAATCGTCAACTTATTTGAAAAACGTGTACGGAAAATGATCTATAGTAATGTATGTGTCTACAAATTATTAGGTTTTACATACAAAATGTGTGCAGTTTAAACATTTATCATAGTACAATAATCACAGTAACATAGCTTACAATATGCCGCGGTGTTTCTAAGACATAAAAACAAAATTCTGCTGATTTAGAGGGGTTTTTAATTTCGCGGGGCGTTCCCTTGACAGCTTGATTTAATGGGTTGCGCACCGGTTGCATTCTACTAGGTAATTAACTCTCGCACTTGTTTTGTTTTGCTGAACGCTAGTACAGGTTGTGATTCTTCATTCATATTTAATTTAGGTACCTTTTGTTGTAACTAAAATAATTATGTTGTGTAGCTAGTTGAGGTATTTTGCATTTACGTATCCGTATTAGCGAATTTTCCCTATAGGGAAGAAGCTATTACCGTAGGTCTCATGGTAAGACTTAAGCCCGAGACCATGATAACTTTTCATTTTGAGGTCCCCAGATGCCAAAAATACCATTCGTTCAAATTTGTATATATGTATATATATATATATATATATATTTATATATATATATTTATATATATTTATATATATATATGTGTCCGTAAGCATGATAACTCTCGTAAAAAAGGCCCGATCTTAATGAAATTTGGTACAAATATGTAAAGTACCATTTATTTGAACGAGTTCGAAAACCAGATGAATCGCACCATCCGAAGGGGGGTTTTTGGGGGGTTTTGTACCCCCCAAAAATGTGTTTTTGGGGTTTTCACAGGTAATTTAAATTTAAATCAAATTTTAATTTATACCATTAGGTTGAGCTTAAAAAAACAAACAATTTGGTATTTTTATCATTGTTCTACGTCAATTGGTTACTGAGATATTGAAAGTGCTAAACACAGTACGTTGTCTAATGTTATTCTTATGGAGAAAAAGAAAAATTGTATATCTCGCTTATTTTATGAACATAAACTGACTAAATTTGGTATATGGCTTCATATGGTTGTGGTTTATTGTTGTTTGCACAAAAAACTATTTTTCGCCTATGGTTCCTGTAGCAGCAAACCTAGGTACTCGGTCCCCTTGTTATTCTTATGGAAAATACTTAAAATGTTATATATCGCTTATTTATGAATATATATGGATGAAACTTGGTATGTGACTTCACATACATGAGATCTATTGGTATTTGCATAAAAACCCATTATTTTGTGTGCCTTGTTGCAGCAAACCTGCGTACTCATCCCCAATGTTATTCTTATGGAGATTAATTAATATTTTAAATATCGCTTGTCTGTGAATACATTTCTTACGAATCCTGTGAAGTGTTTTAATGTGTTATGTTATATGTTCATTCGAAATTCGCTGAGTATGCAGGTTTGCTGCGACGGGGGTATTATTACTTTAGTGTGAGCTGCCCCCCATTATATATCATTGTGAGATACGATCAAGACGTCGGACGTCGCCTATACCAAGTTTCGTCAGTATACGTTCATAAATAAGCGAGATATTACATTTTACTTTTCCTCCATAAGAATAACATTAGACAACGTACTGTGTTTAGCACTTTCAATATCTCGGAAACCAATTGACGTAGAGAAATTATCAAAATACCAAGTTGTGTGTTCTTTTAAACTGAATCCAATGGACAAACTACAATTTGACTATTTCCAAATTTATATGTAAAAAAATGAAGAGTTTTGCAAACAACAAGATTAGTTTTGTGGGACGTTAAAAGTATAAACTGTAAATACCCCCGTTGCAGCAAACCTGCACACTCAGCTAGTTTCAATTAGTTTTGTGGGACGTTAAAAGTATAAACTGTAAATACCCCCGTTGCAGCAAACCAGCACACTCAGCTAGTTTCAAATGGTACTTCACTACCTCATAAAGTCACTTACCAACTTTCATCAAATCACCTTCATAAACTAGCGAGATATTAATTTTTATTTATTCTCCATAACAAAAACATCAAGTACCACAAAAATCAGATATTTATTTAAATACCAATGTATTACCGCTAGATAAAGTAACATACCAATTTATGTTCATAAACAAGCAAGACATCACAAGTTTCTTATTCCCCATAAGAATAACAATATAGCTGCTGATTACGCAGGTTTGCTTCTAACTAAAAGCTATAAACAAATTTAATCGACAACTTATTTGAAAAACGTGTACGGAAAATGATCTATAGTAATGTATGTGTCTAAAAATTATTAGGTTTTACATACAAAATGTGTAAACATTTCTCATAGTACAAGAATTACAGTAACATAGCTTGCAATATGCCGCGGTGTATCTAACTACGCCAGTAAAACAGACAACGTACTGTGTTTAGCACTTTCAATATCTCGGAAACCAATTGACGTAGAGAAATTATCAAAATACCAAATTGTGTGTTCTTTTAAACTGAATCCAATGGAAAACACTACAATTTGACTATTTCCAAATTTATATGTAAAAAATGAAGAGTTTTGCAAACAACAAGATTAGTTTTGTGGGACGTTAAAAGTATAAACTGTAAATACCCCCGTTGCAGCAAACCAGCACACTCAGCTAGTTTCAAATGGTACTTCACTACCTCATAAAGTCACTTACCAACTTTCATCAAAGCACCTTCATAAACTAGCGAGATATTAATTTTTATTTATTCTCCATAACAAAAACATCAAGTACCACAAAAATCAGATATTTATTTAAATACCAATGTATTACCGCTAGATAAAGTAACATACCAATTTATGTTCATAAACAAGCAAGACATCACAAGTTTCTTATTCCCCATAAGAATAACAATATAGCTGCTGATTACGCAGGTTTGCTTCTAACTAAAAGCTATAAACAAATTTAATCGTCAACTTATTTGAAAAACGGTAAAGTGATTTACGGTCGATAGCTCTCCACGTTTCAATTATTTTTTTAACGAGATGTATGGAAATAACCTCTCCAAAGTTAACAGCATCAACAATGGGATTAATTAAAGTAGTAAGCACCCAGAACCACCGGGATGACTTCTCCTCTGGTGGCCCGAAGTTATGGTTTAACATATACCAAATGGATACTCAACTTGCGGATTGATCAGACGAACGTGTAGTTGTTTTTACGCAAGAAGCAGCACATGAATACATGCACTGGTTTAGATCATAGTAGCTGTTATAATTATACAGCGTTGAGCAAACATTATTGAAGTTTTCAGTTACGAAGCTGAGATCTAAGGATGTGAGTAATGTACAGTGCCCTGCGGCAGAGAAGTCCGTTAGTGGCGGAGCCTGCAGTCGGCGATTCTAGCTCTTTACAACTTAAACAAACAAAATATTATCAATTGATCTATGGCAACGTCTGAATGTGTTAACAATTGGATAGGGTAGAAATGTGAATATATGTATGTCTTACAAGTAGGGCTACATTAATATCAAAATGTATTGCCTGTTATTACAAATATTACGATTCATAATTTAGTAAGACACACTATAATGGACAAACTTCAAAGTACTTGAAAGCATGTCTTAACTACCTAATCTTAAACAAAACAAAATATTTCGTTGAACTTTCCTCATTAGATAAAAACACAATACATGCCATTTTCTGTGCAATGTATTAAGCTATATATTTACTTTTAATTTAAATTTTCGAATAAATAAAAACTACCTATCCACCGCATTAATAAAGCGCAATTTAATCCACAAATATTGTATACCTTTTTGAAGATGTATAATATCCAATCACATTTTTATACACTGAAAACCCAATACAATTATGAATGTTTATACTGGCACTAACAACAAACAAAAAAAAAATTGTATCACAAAATAAAATTTTATCATACAGATCAAACTACATACATGAGCTGTAAAACCGCAAGTCGGAAAGCATGCTGAACGCGCAACACACTTGCACTACAGACTAAAGGCTGAGACCCAGTTCAGTCATATCGGTCCGTAAAAGTTGATTATACAAGGTCATTTGTACCGCACAATATCAAAGTCAAACCACTCACTGGGAGCCGAGGGACCGAACACCGCTTTTATTAACACATTTTTAACACTCGTTAACAGGTCGCTACCAAGGCCGAAGCAAATCGTACGTCTTTTTGCGGAGTGAATTGGTAACCGGATTGGCTGACCGTGCGCGGCGCCGGACGTAGGAGATGTAATCTTAAAGACCATCAAAAAACTGTAAATGATTATTTTTAATTTGGTAAAGGGCCATAAGAATAATGTAGCAGTAGATAAACCCTGCCAACAATTATTTCGAGATCTAAAATTAATTACCTTACTATGACTGTACGTATGAGAATTGTGTTGGTATTTCATAAAGTATAAACAATCATTTAAACAATCATTTTCCGCATATTCAAAATACAAGACTAACTTTTTAATTTATCCACTCACTTAACCTCAAAATTAAAAAAAATCATCCAAACTACATGACTTGTAAAATCGTGAACATGTTTATGTTATTAGAGGGATTATTTTCAATAGTTTTTTAAGAAAAATTAAAGAATATTTGTTTAATAATGCACTTTGTTGTCTACATGATTTTTTTTTTTTGAACAATAATATTAAGTTTATCTAAGTTAAGAGGCAAAACTGTACATCATGTAAATCTAGTTAGGCTTAGTTTTGACATTTCTTTATGCATAAAATTGTATATTTTTTATGGAGAAATAAAATTCTGATTATGATTCAGTCCAATTAATGTCTTATTGGTTTAACTAGTTTAACTAGTTAATTCATTGTTTTTTTTTACGTTTCATACTTGGAGGTCGAATAGGTTTACAGTCTGGCATACTGAATCTTTTTTTTTTTAAAGACATTTTGGATGTATTTTGATTGATTGATTTGCTGTAATTTATCCATCTTTGTAGTGAATCTGACAGTTCCAATACAGTGGTTTAGTTAGCCTAGTTCAGTAGTGGGTAAACTAGGGGGGAGGGGCCACTTTCGGCACTTTTTTCCCATGTTATTCTTATGGGGATCAGTTTTTGAACACTTGCCCGATCCTACCCTACAAAAATTTCCTTGTTAGCCTGTACTAATGTCCAACCCTTGCCTATGTTAAATATATTTTCCCAATCCCCATCCCTCCTCTATATTTTTTAAAATTAATTTTCAAATTCAGGCTAAAAAACTATCTTTAGTGTTTATAGTCCGATTTGTCTGCAATTTGGATATGTTATTGTCCTAGGCAAGTGTTTTAATAAATTTCACTTACATTTCTCAAATTCACTATTACGGTCAAATTAAAAAATATTTTTGAAAAATACTGCCAATTGGCAACTTCTTTATTTACTGTGCGATTTATTTAGAATTTGGATATGTTATTGTCCTAGGCAAGTGTTTTAATAAATTCCACTTACATTTCCCAAGTTCACTATTACGGTCAAATTAAAAAAATATTAATTTTCAAATTCAGGCTAAAAAACTATCTTTAGTGTTTATAGTCCGATTTGTCTGCAATTTGGATATGTTATTGTCCTAGGCAAGTGTTTTAATAAATTTCACTTACATTTCTCAAATTCACTATTACGGTCAAATTAAAAAATATTTTTGAAAAATACTGCCAATTGGCAACTTCTTTATTTACTGTGCGATTTATTTAGAATTTGGATATGTTATTGTCCTAGGCAAGTGTTTTAATAAATTCCACTTACATTTCCCAAGTTCACTATTACGGTCAAATTAAAAAAATATTTTTGAAAAATACTGCCAATTGCCAACTTATTTATTTACTGTCCGATTTGTATAATCATTGCTCTACGTAAATTGGTTACTGAGATAGTGCTAAACATAGTACGTTGTCCAATGTTATTCTTATGGAGGATAAGAGAAGTTGTATATCTCGCTTATTTATCAACTTATCCTGACGAAACTTGGTATATTGCTTCATTTCATTGTGGTCTATTGATATTTGCACAAAAAACCATTTTTTGGCCGATAGTTCCCGTAGCAGCAAACCTGCATACTCAGCCCCATGTTATTCTTATGGAGAATAAGTAACGTGTTATCTCCTTTCATTATGAACATAAATTAATAGCACTTGGTACAGTATGTGGCTTTACCTAGTTGAGTTGAATTGATATTTCTATAAAAGCCCATTTTTAGTGTTCCTTATTTCAGAAAACCAGCATACTCAGCCGCCATGTTATTCTCATGGAGAATAATTAAAATGTCATAAATCCATTATTTATGAATGTATATTGATAAAACTTGGTATGTGGCTTTACGTGGTATTAAGATAAAGTAATATGCATTGGTTTGCTGAGTATGCAGGTTTGCTGCTACGGGGGTATTAATTTACTAAGAAGAGTTGTGTGAATTACACTGTCAAATGCTTTTGACAGATCCATAAAGATCCCTAGGCTTGGGTCCCCTGCATCAATTGAGTCAATTATTGATTCTTTAAAAGAAACATTTGCTGTAATTACTAATTTTCCACAACAGAAACCATGTTGAACACTATCTACCAAATGGTTTTTTCCAGGAATAGGAATTCTGTTAATGGAGTAGCTGTCGGTAGGAGAGCAACAGCTTCACAACAGTTCCTTTCATTTCCAGATATAATTCCTAATTGAGATCAAAAATAGCTTATTATTTAATACGGGGAGGTGAAGATAACCGTCATATTATAGCTATTAATTGTGCCCCACGTTTTTAGTTGTAAATCTTACAAGTATTTTCATAGCTACTAAATATTCACAATCACAAATGTTCAAGGCTATCTATATGGGGCTAGGATAAATTATTTTCTACTTTTTAGTCCGTTTTAAAAACGTGGTATTTTAAAAAGTATTTGTTATTTAATAAATTATTTATGAGTAATAATAATAATAATAATAATATAATAATTAATAATATTAATTAATAATTATTAATAATTTATTAAATAAAAACAACTTTTTAAAATACCACGTTTTTAAAACGTACTAATAAGTAGAAAATAATTTATCCTAGCCCCATATAGATAGCCTTGAACATTTGTGATTGTGAATATTTAGTAGCTATGAAAATACTTGTAAGATTTACAACTAAAAACGTGGGGCGCAATTAATAGCTATAATATGACGGTTATCTTCACCGTCATATTACCGTGTAAATTGATTTACAACAGACATTATTTCAATTAAATAATACTTAGTTTTTTGCTCAATCTATTGAAGATTTTCTAAGAGCACGGTGTACCAATTTAAGTGCTTGAAATAATTGTTAATTGACAATGAGTAGTATGCAAATATTCAATTGCTCTCTTTGTATAAGTGTTTAAATTTTTACATTATGACAAGAAAATAAAAACTCGCTTGATTCTATTTTTCCAAAAAATCAAATGTAATACGTATAAAATATCTAAAAAAAAAAAAAAAACTGCTCCAACGACATAGTTTACAATATTTAAAGATCTAATTTATGAACTAATAATTAGCGTATATTTAATAAAAGTTACTTCTGAACAAATTTAATTTCAACTAAAAATTACTTTTATTTTTTGATTTATTTGGACTTTACCTATCGCTTCTAGTGTTTAAAACTACACTACGTTTCGGGAGGTAAGGAAACTCCTCCCGTTATCAAGTGAACCCTACTTACATCTAAATATCAAACTCTTACACCTAACTAACCTACAGCTTCCCGTGTTTGCCCGTCAGCTTGGAGGCCACGATGCAGAACAGGTAATGTATTGTCAGTTTTTCATTTGTTCGTATATATAAATGTTGTGTTAGTGTATTGTATTCGATTTTTTGTATATATATATATATATATATATATATTTGTTATCTTTCTGTTAGTCAAATTAAATTGTAAAGGAAAATATTAAAAAAAAATGTAGGTTAGTTAGGTGTGTATATAAATTTTGTGTTAGTGTATTGTATTTGATTTTTTGTTATCTTTGTGTTAGTGTAAATTAGAATGTAAAAGAAAAATCAAAAAAATCCCAAAAAATGTAGGTTAGTTAGGTGTAAGAGTTTGATATTTAGATGTAAGTAGGGTTCACTTGATAACGGGAGGAGTTTCCTTACCTCCCGAAACGTAGTGTAGTTTTAAACACTAGAAGCGATAGGTAAAGTCCAAATAAATCAAAAAATAAATTCAAATCCATCGCTATTATGAGTTTTAAAAATTACTATTTTTAAACAACAATATTCTTTTGTTTTGACTTTAAACTCCACAAACTCAATTCCCAATTTTTTTTTAAATTCTCAAATTAGTTTTTCTAACATAGATAGATTTTCCTGGATATAATACCTGTCTAGAACTTATTTTAAACCCAGAAATTACTGTAATAATTAATTAAAAATGTTAAGGAATTTGTAAGATCTGCTTTTGAGATCAGAGTTGCAAACTTCACTCATGGTATAGGATATAGATCAATCTCTACAAAGGCCTTACAAAAAGATGTTTGGTCTTCAGAGCCTCAGACGGATGTTCAGTGACACTTTAAAGTGTTGCGATCGGATTCCAGACCAGACCAGCCGAGGGAGGGTCCGTCCACAAATGCCAAGGACGCAGTGAAGGTCGCACAGCCGATAGTGTTATGTCAGCGAAAGGTCGCAGGACAACCGGTCTAGCGAAAGTGTTAACTGGACTACACTGACGGCCTTTCTCTCTGTGGCGTGGCAACGCGTTTCTATCATATTAAGTTCCTGTTATTTTTTATTAATTTTTTTACTGCTTTGTAGTCTTTGGATACTACAGTGAGCGGGTGTTTCTCGACGAGGTTAATATATTTAAAAAGGTGGTGGGGGGTGTCTATATAACCCTGTTCATTTTGTGTTAGACATCATTATTCCGCCAGCTTCAGCAATGGAATTCACCATGAAAGAAATTGGAATAAAAAGAAGGAACGAGTCAGAAAGAAAAGGGTACAAAGGTTAGCTGAAGGGTTTAAACATCTAAAATCCCATGTACCCTATGCCGAAAAATCTAAATCTAGATTACAAACTATTATGTTGGCTGTAAAGTATATTAAGTTATTAGAAAATCAATTACAGGAAACCCAAATGACGCCTCAGCTACCTCCAGAGACAACACTAGATATTGATGAAGTAACTGAGGTTCTCCATAACTTAAATTAATCAATATAAATGAAGAAAACAAGGAAATTCTCGGCTACGTTAGAACCATAATTCTTATAATTGTTAAACGTGAAGAAAGGAAGGGAACATATTAAAAGGTGAAAACAGTTGCTACTCACCAATTAATATGTTCCCCTCCTTGTAATACTGTTAAATGACCTTGACCTAAATCTATGACTAAGTATTTTTAACATATCATCAAATTAAAGGTTTATCCTTTTTTTATGCTTAAATAAGCCTATAAAAAAGGGTGCATCATGTTAGCTTTATTATTGACGTGCTAACCTATGAGGAGAACATGTAAACAGGACAGATATAATTACACTATAGGCATATATGTGTTGTGGAGTAAATATATGGATATTGTATATAAACATAGGCGAGCGGTAAGTATAACATGTAAGTGGACACCTAGACCCATGTGCAAATATGAAATACCCACTATTAATATAATTCCAAATTCGACTAAATAAGTTTATAGTCTCAATATAATTAACATATTAACTAACGGTGTCATCCCGCATTAGTACCCATATTGTCCAAATTCTATAATTTACTGGGAAATTCATTAATAACGTGGCTTCCAAATTTTAAAAATAAACACATGCCACTAGTCATTTTCCATCAGCATTGCAGTGGTCCGAAGCCTGTGCATACCGCTGATGTGCACTGCTCGTCGATTCTCCATTTGCCCCAATGTATCAAAGAACGCGCCGCTGCGTCGACTGCGACACGAACGACCTTGTGGAATCAACATTGTAACCGGTCTGGTCTACCCATGAAACGGGCTGTGAAATCTTTGCTGTTTTCTATAGCCAGCGGTGAGTTTTACGTTGTATTTTTACGTTTGATTCTTATGGTAAATAAAAAAATAAAATTGTAATTTTCCCTTTAGTTTACCCTTTAAAAAATAATGTTTTGGTCTTTGTTTTTCTACAGGATATAATTGTAATAAAAAAAGGCTCACAAAACTAAATAAGAAAAAATACTTGTGTATCTCTGAATCCTGCTGCAGGATTCTTTTAAACTTTTTGAAAAGGAGCGTTTACGGTCCGTAGAAACCGACTACGGTAATATCTACAAAAAAAATAAGAATTTTGAAGATATTCGCCTAAATGACAAACATTTTATCATCAATTATAATTTGTCTCATTGTATGAGGTACTAGTAGAAGGTGATAGAGTTTGATTGTAAGGCTAGCAAATGGAGTTCTTGGATGTTATTTTGATTTTGTTTGATGTACTAAACGTACTATAAAAGTACTATTTCTCGTTATAATCCAAATTTAAACCATTGAGGCAATTACTTTCCCTATAAATCTCTGAACAATGAATAAAAGTAGGGCGACGGGGTATTGTACTTATATCCGACACTCGGTTTCCAAGAAATCTACCGATCGTCACGAGAATAAGTCAGATAACAGTTCATGTTTTGGACGTCGATTTTAATTTAATTTGCATTTGTACAAACTGTGTTACACTAGTCATATAATGCTTTATGCTTTATGCTTTTTTATAATGTCATATAATATGCTTTAAGATCAGTTCTACGTTTTAGTTAATATTGAGTGTTATATGGTAGTTGTGTGTTATATGGTAGTTTAAAGTATATCGAGGTAACGTTGGGTGGGTATCATACACGCTAGCGCTATATCATTATACTTTCAACCCTTGCAGGATTAACATCTACCTATAGAGTTTGTGTTATTCTAAAGATGTCACAGTTTTACAGAAATATGACGAAGGTGTCCTTCAACAGTCCGCCTGCCACCACCTTCTACTTCACCGACTGTGAAGATAGAAGGTCTACGCTGTTAGTGGATTGTGTGCGATTTCGCCGTAGAATACTCCAGGCTGAAACAATCTTAGCAAGTTGTCTGCTACGCAAGATGCATCATATGAGTACATGCAATAAATTAGATCACAGTGACTGTTATGATTGCGTAAAAACAGTGTCAAGCAAGAATTGTTAATGTTTTTAGTTACGGAGCTCCGATCCTCACAGAGTCACAGCTAGACTCTAACTAATGCATGTCCCGTAGTTATTGTGCGATGTGACAACTTGGTGGGGGAAACTGGTGTGGTGGGGGGTAAAGGCGAGTGTCTATCCTACATGCTTGTATCACTTCAGTATACCTGCGGCTCTTGCATAGTTCACATGGATTCGCCAATACAAGGCACTACTGTTTCTTCCACATGTTCTTCTTTTAACATTGAGCAAGCTGACAATATAAATGATGAAATACAAGTACATGAAGTTTCTAGCACAATATCTTCTGATGCAGAAGCAATAATGTCATCTCTAATAGGGTTTGACTAATGATGGTGGATGTAGTAGCAACCATCTGCCTCGCACCACTTGCCGCCTGCCATCTGCTCCGCCTCACAACACTTTTACCCCCACAATTTGGTTTGATACCAAAACGCTAGCTAGCGAATAGTCAGTACACCTCCAGCTCTTGACCAGTGTACATCGAGCTCTCTGTTGAAATGTCCATCAAAATTAGGTGAATTCATTATGACTCTATTCATCTGGCGACTTTCCAAGACCTCGAGGTTTTTAATGAAGAGTTAAGACTTCTCATTGCGTCCGGTTACGATTTATCTTTGGAACTTCACACAACAAAAAACAACATGGACTCTGCGCAGGGATCGAAGTATCTACCTTCTTTCATCAGGAAAAAACACGATGATCGCGACTCGTCGGCATCATGAACTTCGATTTTAACCAACATGGGCGGAAGCTTCGTATTGTAATTAAGAACAAACATTGTTAATAAAATAAAGTTATTTTGTAATAGTACTACCTCGCACTCATATCATTCGATTGTTTCATTCGATTATTTTCATTCGATATTTCTTATCGATTAACTATCGAATCACAATCGAATTTTACGCGTGCGAGGTAGTACTTTTTTAAAACACCCTCCCCGTGACCTTGAACTTTACCTCATTACGTCACAAAACCGCCTACGTCACTGGCTCAGCCTCAGATGACGTCTTTCATGACTCAGCGCATCCGGTCACGTGACCGGATGACGTCACTTCCGGTCCAAAAGCCCCTTTCCCCCACTACTATAATTGTCTAACTTCGTCATATTTTAGACGATATAATTTTCAGTTCGATCCCTAAGCCATCAATTGTTGGCGATTCTAAGAATAATTTACCTCTTCAAAGGTCACCCCTGCCATTGCTGGCTGGAATATTGCATATTCAGATATCTTTGTGGCACTCGTGCATATAAAATTGGGAAAAAGCTTTTCTTCGTGGTCTGTTCATATAACCTAGTTCATATAACCTAGCTGTGTCTGGTATTTTAAATAAAAATTTAACTAGTAAACTTACCCTGGATTTTACTTGAACGGTTTGATTTATTCTAAATTCCTTTTGAACTATGTTGTTCTTATTTTATTTATTTATTAGCTGTGTACCCGTCCTTCGTACGGGTTTAAATTCGTGAGATATGAATTTGCAATGATTTATCTGTCAAATCAAAAAGCCAAATTTAAACATTGACCAATATACAAATTTGAAAACCTTCTATAATTTTTAAACCGACTAATAGATTAATTAAAGAAAATAATAACCAATTTAATTTTACAATATTTAAATTATATTTTTTCTTTTTACTGTACAAAAAGTTGATGAAATATACTGGCAGATGGTTCTGGAACTGTTGCTAAGACGAGGAACTCTGTCGGGTAATGAACACGGGTCATGGTTAAAAGAACGGTGTTAAATTTATATGTTCGTTCCTCGCTTTGGAAGAGACCAAACTTTGCGTTGATCTCCGTTGCTTGTTCATTGGTGTATGTGAGGATGGCACAATCACTGAACCAGGCAATTTCCAGACACTTTCCAAACATTTTTGTAACAGGAATCGGCTTGTGTTTTGTTCTGATGTATTAGTTATGTTCCTACCGAATTTCAATTTAAAAGGTCCAATATACTACTAATAATTCCATAAAAGTAAATGAGAGCAGAGCCCTATAGGATTTTTGTCAGTATTTTTACTATAGGATTGTACATGTGTAGCATAAGGGAACCACCATGAAAAATGTCATTATCATAGACATTGTCGTTTTTTAGTTAAGGTGATCACTGTGTCAGTGAGTGAATGAGCCTGACAAATATAGATTTAGATAATATATCTGCTCTGTATACTTATGTTTTATCTTACAAATCTTCACTAAGCGTTTTAAATAAGAACTACAACATCTGTTTATGGAATAATAAACACTATTAGTCATCATCTGGTCAATATAAATTAATGCTTTGTCCATAAGAATAACATAGGATCTTTAAAACCCCGTGGGACAGAGTAGTGGGGGTTTATTTTTGAAACGGGAGAGTGGTGAGTCAGTCAACTCACCTACTTGCTGATTTTAGCATTGTTTAAATTCATGAGATATGAATTTGCTATGATTTATTTGTCAAATAAAAAAGCCAAATGTAAACATTGACCAATATACAAATGTGAAAACCTTCTATTACTTTAGCTAAATCAATTAGTATAGTTTAAAACATTTACTCAATTTTTCAGCACTTTAATAATAAATCATAGGTTATTCAACTGTATATACACATTTTGTGTTGGCAAGTAAACATAACCTAGTTAGGCAGTTTACTATTGATTTCTCCTGTCATTTACTTCTAACATGAAGAAGGAGGTCATTTCTGGCGGTTTGTAAACATATTTTATTTTTTACTCAAGCGAAAGAGCAAGTATATAAAATATTAATACATTTTAGGTTAAACAGGACTATAATTAAATTACTTTGTTGTTCATTAATTACATTGTATTCGTGTAGTTGTATTTAAGCTGTTGTAATCAGTTCATCAGTCAAGGAGAGCTGACAAGTGGAATGCTGATTGGAGAGTGTTGGGAGGAGGGTTCTTTGGTGATTGGTGTCTAATTGAACGATTCTGTTCTTAAGGTAATTGTGATTAATGAGGTAAATCCAATACTGATAAGTTTCTGTCTATGTAAACTGTATTAAGAACACCACATGATTAATATGTCACTACTCGAGCACGGAAATCGTTCACCGTATTTAAATCTAATCTTTATTTATCACGTGCTCATCAACTAATTTATTTTTGAGAAATTCGTTTATCACGCAACAATATTTAAAGTGTAATTTACTTTGTATAAACACTTAGAAACAGTATGCAACGTATAATGTCTTATTCATATGTTATAAATGTAGTTTGTTATATTGCTTGTACTATTGATTGTACTTGCTTCGGCAGTACATATACTAAAATTGTTATATTGCTATTCCTACGTAACGATAAATAATCCTTGGGTAAAATATTCAATTCAACCTTTACAAAAAGCGCAGTAAACTTATATTTGGTGGATAGAAAGTTCATTTTGCTGTTAAATATGGTGTTTATCTCAAGTTTTAGGTAAGGATTAACTGCAGTTAAGTATACAAAGCTCTTTTCAAAATTAAACATTTTTCACAATCATACAAGTTATTATATACTATTAGCATTATTCAAGATAGAAATGTCCAAAGTATAATAAACTAGTAATGGATTAAATAAGTCTATTTCGTTTTTTTACATTTAGGATAACTCATTGAAAATCTATTAATGAAACTTATAAAGTCGGAAAAACAAAATAAATAACAAAACATAACGGCAAATAATACCAAATAATTTGAGGCGTTTTGACCACTTTCCCTTAGTATCGTTTGTAATGTGAACTGAGCAAAATTACCACTGGTGTTATAATACAATACCCCGTTGCAAAAACCTGTGAACTCAATGAATTTCGAATGGCCCTGTCACAAAAAGCCACGGGCTAAGTTCCATCAAAACATGTTAATCAATAAGCAAGATATGACATTTTATTTATTTTCCACTCTAAAAACATTAGAACTGAGAATGCAGTTTCGGTGCAACAGGTTCCACTAAAACCGGAGTTTTATGCAAATATATGTGGATCACGACTATGTGAAGTAAAATACTATTGTTATCAATATAAGTTCATGGATGAAGGTTCAAAAAAACGAACTAGTATAGTTCCTCTATTATTTATTTGTTAATTAAAAAAGGCTTAGTATATAGTTTAAACTATTGTATATTATTTTGGCGTAATATTCAGGAAATGTTACATACAAAAATGGTGAGAGTGGAGAGAAAGTTTGCATCTTAAAAACCTCCACTGCGTGTAGAATATGTCACCATAGTTATTGGATTGATTTGAGTAAAACGTCATAGAAAAATGTTTTCTATTCCATTTAGTTTATAGAGTTTTCAAATAACAAACAAAGTTGGTTATATACTACCTAAGACTAAGCTGTATGAGGGAAGTAAATAAAAGGGGTTTAGAAAGAAGAATGTAGCCTGTTTTAGCCTGTTTTATGTTGAATATATGGAGGACTTTTTACTTTCTCCCTTTATACTGAGTGTATGGAGAAAGTATTGTTTTCGTCAACATTTTCGATTTGAGTTGTTAGTGGAAATATTTGTTTTGGTGCTACCTGAACCCAAAAAAGTGATTTTTATGTGATGTCTGTCTGTCTGTCTGGATGTGTACAACACTAAAGCCCACACCAATTGGCCGATTTTGATTAAATTTCGGTATTTAGGTACTATACCACGATATCTCCAGGGATTTTTTAATTTTTTTGATTGTTTAAAAGGGTAATTATCCCCCAAAAACCACCAAAAAAAAAGGAAAAATCCGAATTTATCAAAATCGGCTCTAACGATTTTAATTAAACTTTGGTGGTTTGTAGAGCTTTACGTTTCCAACAAAATGACACCACCCGCATTCCTGGAAAAATTTGGGTAACCAAATCATAGGACTTAAAACTTACAAAATTTAGTTATTTTAATTTTCATAAAAAACCATTAATGTTAAAAAAACATTACTTTTCACCATTAAAAAACTAATAATTTAGTGTTCTGAATTATTACTCTACGATTGTTTTTTGTGGGGATAAAAATTTTCATTTTGCGGTAAACGCACATTGTCCAATGTTATTCTTACGGGGAATACAAAACTTACCACTTCTCTCTTATTTACTGATCAATTTCATTTAAACTTGATATGCAGGTCAAGTTAGCATTAACCAACAGAGGATTTTCTAAATATGTTGCAACTAACCCTGGGGGGACAAGGGGGCATTTCCCCTCTCAAAACCACTTTGTTTAGCAACGGATTCTGTAGTGCCTCCCAAAATTGGGCTTGGGTGGATATATCTGAAAAAACTGTGTTAGACAATTTTCTGTACATTCAACTGTACTTTATATTCTATATTTAGTAAATAAAAGTAATATATTCATGAATTTGCACTAAAAGGGAGAAATTATGTGTCAGTTTCCTGATACCGTTTGTTATTCTAACTACTAAAACGCGACATTTATTTTAACATTGTATAAATAAAGTAGAACATGTTTTGTATGTAACGTCTAGGATTTTTATGTACTAGACCTTACTAAAATCCCATCAATTTGGATTTCAGTTGATAAAAGTATGCTATTTTTAACATCAAACTGATAATATCACTTTATTAACAAATCTAAAAGGCATTTAGATGATTGATACAGTTTTTATAATGAATGTTTGTTTATTAAAATATACCGGGTGTCCCACGTAAGGTGTCTCAAATTGATTACGGAAAAACGGCTTAACGTACAAGGATGAAATAAAATTATTTCCGCTAAATCGACCCCAAGGAATAACGTAAAAATATTTTTAACTTTTTTCCGACACAGGGTGTGCCAAAAACTGAGGGTCACTAGTTCGAATCTCGGAATTTTCAAATGTAAACATCTGTCATGTTATACATTATTTTAAAGGTATTTAATAGACAAACATTTTGGCGAAAACAGAAATTAATTATCTTTTTCCGTTTCAAAATGGCGGCAGTTGTTTTGGGAAAAATCAATATGTTTTTAATACTCTGTGTTTCCTATACCAATGCACATAGCCCTTCTCCGGTTGAATTTTCTTACTCGTTATGAAATTAGCTTTACTGTGATATGCTACAAGTAACGGTTTTTTGAAATAATAAAAATTCCAAAAAAATTGATTTTTGAAAATTTGCAAATGCCCATTGTTCAAAATTTCCAAACAGCAACATATGTCAAGTGGCACATCATTTTATAGGTTTTTTGATTCTTAACAACTTTCTAATTTACACTTACTTCTTATCTCTTTTAGTTTTTGTGTAAATAACAAAAAACCTAATTTTCCTATATCAAATGCATGTTATTTGGGTTTAACACTAAACAGCTGATCATGGCCCCATTTCATTTAGTGTTAAACCCAAATAACATGAATTTGATATAGGAAAATTAGGTTTTTTGTTCTTTACCTAAAAACTAAAAGTGATACGAAGTAAGTGTAAATTAGAAAGTTGTTAAGAATTAAAAAAACTATAAAATGATGTGCCACTTGACATATGTTGCTATTTGGAAATTTTTAACAATGGGCATTTGCAAATTTTCAAAAATCAATTTTTTTGGAATTTTTATTATTTCAAAAAACCGTTACTTGTAGCATATCACAGTAAAGCTAATTTCATAACGAGTAAGAAAATTTAACTGGAGAAGGGCTATGTGCATTGGTATAGGAAACACAGAGTATTAAAAACATATACTTTTTGTTACTAATGAGGAAATAGATCAATTTATAAATGTAATCTGCCCTTTAATAATTAAATGTAAATGAATATTTTACATACGTTAAACTGAAGTAAAACCTTCAACAATCAAAGTTTTTAAATGTTGGTTAGTCATTTAACCAATGTTATAAAAAGTATTGAATACGTGTTTTATATCGACTTAAACCCCTTTTTAAATGTATTACATTGAACATGTTTGCAGGCACTAATGATAAATACCGTAACATGAAGGATACTATTCAAGGTAAATTTTGTCTGCTGGAATCTTGAACAAGGACTCTCGTTTTAATTAAGAGAGAGGTTTTTGAGTGGTTGTCACACCGTCATTTCCTGCTTTTAAAACTTTACTAACAACGCAAAACCACTTAGGCGTACCAACCACTTAAAGCATAACCACTTTTCAATATATATTTATAAATTATCCTTTAAAAAGGTTATTACGATATTGCAAGACAAAGTGGGACATATTTATCACAACCGTGCCTTTGTCATAAACATTTTTATCATTTAGTTTTAGGTTAAAATTGTTCGTTGTCAATGAATACATCAATATCCAAGACATATTTTTAATTGTAATTTTGATAAATCTTATCTGCATTTATGTCCTTTAAAAATTACAAAAATAAATAACTTTTAGGTCACATAAACAAATGTTAAAACCAAATGTGTATTCCAAAAAAATAAGATAATAAAACAATTGTGTTTTCAACGATCTTAAGTTTACTAACTTAAGTTACTAGGCGTCATAAGACTAACAGTAAATCAATGTAGTTTTAGCGAATTTCCCCTATAGGGAAGAAGCTATTACCTTAGGTCTCATGGTAAGACTTAAGCCCGAGACGATGATAATGTTTTGTTTTGAGGCCCCGAGATGCCAAAAAAACTATTCGTTCAAATTTATATATATGCATATCTCAGTCCGTGAATGAGATAACTTGAGTAAAAAACGTCCGATTTCGATGGAATTTGGATCAAATGTGTAAAGTACCATTATTTCGAACTTTGGTTCAAAACTTTACTTCGAAAACCCGAAAAATGAACCATGGGAAGGGGGGCATATGGGGGTTTTAAATTTTCCAACAATCAGTTGTTGGCATTTTTCACCTTAACATTTTTAAAAAACGTAATTTTTGGTTTGAACATGTTATAGAGCTTAAAAAAAATTGTATTTTGAATTATTAACCTAGGTTAAGTGGTTGCGGAGAAAATCCAAAAAACGTACTCATAAAATCCCCCATGTTAATCTTATGGGAAAAAGGTTTTGGCTTTTCCTCAGTTCATTTTAATGTAAACTTCACATTTGCTTTTACCAATCAGTTCAGCTCCAGAAAATAATCATTTTGGTGTTTAATTTGTGATTCTACACCCAACCATTGCATAGATATTCAAAGTGCTAAACACAGTACGTTGTCCAATGTTATGCTTAAAGAGAATAAATAAAATTTGATATCACGATTATTTATGAATGTATATTGATGAAACTTGGTATGTGGATTCACGTCGTACTGGTATATTGATATTTGCACAAAAAATTGATTTTTTGTTGATCATCCCCGTAGCAGCAAACCTGCGTACTCAGTCCCTATGTTATTCTTATGGAGAATAAATAAAATGTAATGACTCCCTCAATTATGAACATAAATTAATAATACTTGGTATGTGACTTCACCATGTTGAGTTATATTGATATTTGCATAAAAACCCATTTTTTGTTCCTTGTTGCAGCAAACCTGCCTACTCAGCCCCCATGTTATTCTTATGGGGAATAATTAACAAGTTGTATAGCGCTTATTTATGATTGAATATTGATGAAACTAGGTATGTGGTTTCGCCTAGTTAAATTCTATTTATATTTGTATAAAAACCAACTGGTTGTGTTCCTTTTTTCAGCAAACCTACGTACTCATCACCAATGTTATTATTATGGAGAATAATTAAAATTGTATGTTTCGCTTTTACAGTATATGAATATATTTTTATGAAACTTAGTATGCGGCTTTATGTGGTATTAAGACATATGTTATTTATTGGAAATTCAATGAGTACGCAGGTTTGCTGTGACGGGGGTATTTGAATATTTTTCTTAGCCACAAAGTGTTGTCTTTAAAAGTCCACAAACTTAAATGTCAGTGAAGCCCAAAAAAGGCCTTAGTCTCAAGATGATTCTGTGGCATATAACGGCTTCGTTTACTTATTGTTCAAGCTTCAATCTGTTAAATAATCCTTATACTATGTAAGAAGTGCTTAATTTTGCAAAATGAATATTTATAAAGACAATTGTACGTAACGAGAGGTTTTTATTACTACGCTTATACTCCAGCTCAGGAACTTTAAAATTGACTTATGTAAAATAGCTACTTACTTTCGTATCAAAAAATGTTTATAAGCGGTAGTAGTTCCTCAGCTAAACACGTTTGGGAACTGTTAGTATATTATATGTTTATTGCAAGTAAATCGTCCATTTATGAGAAACGAAAAATCAATAAGCAATCTATCTACAATATAAAACAACTTCTAGCTCCTACAGTTTTAAATAAATCATAAAATTAAAGTATAATTAGATGTATCATAGATAGTGATGTGGTAGTAGATATGAAGTGGTAATAGTGGTAGTTCTATGAAGTAGTGGTAGTGGTAGTGTAGTAGTGGTAGTGGTTTTGGTGGTGTGGTATTTAGTGGTAGTTAATATATAATCTTATATTATACTATATAAAAAGAAGTAGTAGTACATTTAATGGAAATCGGTACTCTATAGATTGTCTGAAGAGTAGTTTGGCTAGGGTCCCATTTAAAGCAACGGTTATTTGATGGTCCCTCTCCAGCCTTATGGCGCCCGTCGCCCGATAACATGAATGTTCATTGAATGTTAGTAGCCTCTCATGGTGCGTACAGTCACACACAAATACCCGAGGAGGGAAAGAGAGGGAAATATCTTAACATTTCGTATAGAGAAATATTGTTTTCGTATGTGAAACATACAGGCTTCTTGGCAAATACTTTAATCTAAGTAGTTCTTATCATTTATACAATGCTATAAAACTACGAACCATAAAATAAATAATATTATCATTATGAAAATTAAATAATTACAACATATGTTAGTGATGTCTTTAATTTGATATTGCAGAATTACTGTAATATTAATCCTTCTTTGTTTGTTTTTTATTTCTATCGTATAATAATCGTGAGCTTTTCAATTATTACCGGTGAAAATATTGGGGAAAACTTCAAATATTTTACTAAAATCCATATATTGGTTTTGACAGAGCTCGTTACTGTAATTTAATTATATTTAAGGTTGTTAGTTTGGTTTTCTTAGTAATATTTAATGTTGTTTATTGTATTAAATAGATAGTCCATAAATATTTGTTAAATATTTTATTGAACCTTTGCTGACGAAGGGTTTTGCTCTGAGCGTTAGGCCACCAATTACCAAGTTGGGGTTTCTAGCGACAAATCCCTCAAACGTCCCACCACATTTAACTACTGGAATAATGTTGCCTCATTGCTTTTGCAGTGGTGGGATCTGCAATACAATTAATCATTGAAACTCAAAACATAATTGTTTACTTTTAAAGTTTTTATAATAATTTAAAAGTTTATGTGTATGTTGCTTTATGTTTATGTGTCAGTTTTTGTACCAGTAGTAAACAAATAGTAAAGTAATTTGTACGTTAAAAGTAAAATTACTCCTAATATGTTCTTAAGAGCAGTAATCAATTTCTACTGAAGTAATAATGATTAAGTTAATTGTCATCGAATTAAATCAAATTTTACCGACTTACAGTATTAAATAATAACTTGTATTGCAATAAATGTTTACACTCAGCAAACCATTACTAATAAAGCTGAATAATGTTCTGTAATTGTAAATTTGTTGCAAAACTTATCAAAAGGGTTTAAACCGGAGAGCTGACAACAAATGTAGTAAATGACAAAGTGAAATATATTATGTTTATAGCTTCCTCGTTCAAGTTTAATAGACTATTACTAGTAAGGTTATGAACTAGTATTTCTAAAATATGGTCAGAGCGCATTGTAGATCATAATACGTTAATTGACATTAATTTTGTATGTTTTTGTTTAACAAACGTACAAAATTATTCGGTTTGAGCTAGTTAAAACCAAGAACACTGAAGATCGTAAAGGAAAGGCCCTGTTAGTTGTAAAAAATAAAGGGAAAAAGGTACATAAATGGTGCATTCTTTCAGGCACAACACCTAATGTAGCTTTACTCAGGATCGTGCTGTTATCATTATTGTTACTGTCTCCCTTGGCACATAGAATATTGAGAAAGTATTTTTTCGTCAACATTTTATTAATTGGCGTAAATATTTGTTTGGTTGCTCTCTGAACTAAACAAATATTAGTTTAGGGTGATTTCTGTCTATAAGGATGAGAACTGATATATATACAACACCAATGTACCGATTTTGATTAAATTTGGGATGTAGGTATATCCACGATTTCTTCAGGAGTTTTTTTACTATTTTATTTTTTAGTTCATTATCCTAAACAGAACAAAAACGGGAGAAAAAATGTGAACCTAGTTTTATAGGTGTTAAAACTAGTTTGGTTAAAATTTTATAATTATTATCTAAGGTCCTAAAAATAAACGGTATCAGGAAACTGACACATACTTTCTCCCTTTTAGCCCAACTTTAATGAATAAATTACTTTTTATTTACTAGATATAGAATACAAAGCACGGTCGAATGTACAGAAAATCTTGTGAACAAGTTGTTTTAAAAAACATCCACCCAAATCCCTGCTTTGGAGGCACTACAGAATCAATTGCTACACTTGTGGTTTAAAGAGGGGAAATGCCCCCTATTCCCCCCCAGGGTTATTAAGGGGCAACATATTTCGAATTAACTCTGTTGGTCAATGCTAAATTGACAAGCATATCAAGTTTGAATTAAATTGATCAGTAAATAAGAGAGAAATAGTAATTTTTGTATTCCCCATAAGAATAACATTGGACAACGTACTGCGTTTACCGCTAAATGAAAATTTCAATTTTCTCCGAAACCAGCAATCGTAGAATAGTAATTCAAAATACCAAATTATTTAGTTTTTTGAGCTCTTTTTAATGGTGAATAGTATTATTTTTTATATTTATGTATTTTTATGAAAAATCAAAAAAATTGAATTTTTGATGTTTTAAGTCCTGTAATTTCTGAACCCGAATTTTTACAGCAATGCGGGTGGTGTCATTTTGTTGGAAAACTAAAGTTCTACAAACGACTAAAATTTAATCAAAATCGTTAGAGCCGTTTTTGAGAAATTTGGATTTTTCATGTTTTTTGGCAGTTTTTGGGGGATAATTACCCTTAAAAATCAAAAATTCAAAAAAATGAAAAAAACACCTGGAGATATCGTGGATTAGTACCTACATACCAAATTTCATCAAAATCGGCCCATTGGTTAGGGCTCTAGCTCTGTACACATCCACACAGACACACACACACACACACACACACACACACACACACACGGACACAGACACACACACACACAGACAGACATCACGTAAAAACCACTTTTTTGGGTTCAGGGAGCACCAAAACGAATATTTCCACTAACAACTCAAATTCGAAAATTTTGACGAAAACAATACTTTCTCCATATACTATGTATAGGGGGAGAAAGTAAAAGGAAGCAACCACATGTCTAAGAAAATTCGGTGTCGGAAATTAAAAGTCTTAAAATCGTTTA
Source organism: Allygus modestus (assembly GCA_963675035.1). NCBI lineage: Eukaryota > Metazoa > Arthropoda > Insecta > Hemiptera > Cicadellidae > Allygus > Allygus modestus. The sequence goes on from OY776112.1 coordinate 63,942,739, forward strand.
AAATTAATACTTTGTGGTTTCTGCCTGGAACCATTACTTGTAATCAAATGCAGTAGATCAGAAAACTAATTAATATTTTGAATTATTACTACGCTTAATGGTTTTAAATCTTGTCGTTTTCGAGATAATAATTATGTATTCAGTTAACATTGACAACCTGCATGGTAACTATAAATTCATTTATTGACTAAAACACGGTTAATCAGGACAAAGTATGTGTCAGATTTCTGATACTGTTGTTTATTAAAATGTAACGTTTCATGAGATATTTAGTTATAGCAGACATAACATCATAGGAGATTTATTTTTGCAACTGATAAACTGAACTATACGGTTTCATGTAGTTTGTACACTAGGTGACAGCTGAAACTTTGCTTTCCCACCCACGCAAAAAAAATTAAAATCTAGGAAATATTTATTTGTTGATGACTGTTAGTGACCCTGTTGAGGTGCTGTTGTTTAATGGTATTCTACAAGAGAGTGTCTGGCAGTGTAATCCCTGGGGAAAAGTTAAAGAAACGATGTCAACAATGCAGGTTACGCCTCTGTCTGCGTCACGATACACTCGTAAATACAGTGTGCTGCTTTCCTTATAATTATTAAATATTTGTTTAATTATATACAAATTTTTCAAAATGGGTCTGTAATACCACATTAAAACTCATGGTTGGATAGGGAAATGTACATAAAGTGAATTAAAATTGGACTACCCAGAACCAAATAGTACTGTAGTGCTTCACAGTACATGACATTTGTAACTGTTATAACTAAGTTAGTTTTGGAGACATATCATGGTAATTTACTTGCAGTTTTATATTCAGGTAAAAGCAGTAACATAAACCATCATAGATATAATTTTGAAGCTAAGGTGTTGATTTTACTCAACATTTTGTTACACCATTTATAAGCTTTTTATAACTCGTTAAAAATTGATAAAGATTAAAGAAGCTTTTAAAATCAACATAGCTCTCAAAGGAATCATTATGTAATATAACAAATGTAGAGCTGCTATTTTATTTAGGTTGGTTATCTTCGTATTATAACGTTTCTTGTCTCACATATACATTTTAATGAGGTCCATTCACCAATGGGATCGTATTTATAAACTTGAACTAATCCTCAGATAACAACCCCCTAAGATTAAAATCATTAAAACTGGCAATTCGTGTTGCAATTCTGCATGTTTGGAAAAATCCCCGCCAAATTTATATTTATTTAATATAAAATACTGTATTTTTGAAAGGGGTAGAGGGAATTTAAATTGTTTTAATTAAAACTATTACAGATTATTTCCGTTTTAATTGTGAGCTAATGTGTAGAAAATATTTGATCACATAATTGATTATGTATTACAACAGCGTCGTTTAACATAAAAGTAAAACAATTTAGAGGTATAATTGGATAATCGAACGAAGTGAATTAATCCTTATACATAACTTTACTGCTTAGACTGGTAAGAGAATCAACTCAACTGGCGTGCCTGTGACCAAACTAACTCGAGAACGCCTTCACAGTTAAATTTCAAATTTTCCAGATCAACTTAACAGTACAAAATCTCGGTCGAGTTCGTTATTCAGATAATTTTGTTCAGTGTTAATAAAATTATCTTAAAACCAAATTTATGTTTTTCTTCATAAGAATAACATGGAAAGCCATTTTAGTGGGACTTGAATCATTAAAATTTATCCGACGTCTATGCTTCAACAACAGAGTAACAATAGTTAGTTTACTAGAGTATACTTTGGAATACCGGATAACAAAAGGTTTTTCACAACAAAAAAACAGAGAGATAAATCGAAGTATATGTAGCAATGAAGTATATGTTGTGAGCATATTTCTTATTTTATAAAATTATAAAGAGTACGTTATTAAAATAATATTTATACAGTTAATATTATCTTAGTATGCCTACTCTGTGTAAATGTCGACAGTCGTCGGAGGCGACGAGTAACAGTGGCAGACGACGCGTGTGGCAGATCGAAAAATTCTACATAATTTTTAAAAATAGATGACTGCAGATACTGAGATATTAACTTGACTTATAAAATAGTTTGTTTTATTACATTGTCTTAGACAGTTGGTAATATTGTGATTGTCATGTGTAAAAAGTAAAAAGCCTCAATTTGTCTAGAAAGCTTTGATCAAGTTAGTCACAGTAAGCGACCAAACTTAAATTTATTTTGTAGGAAAATTATTTGCTAGGTTATATTATCACTAAATAAATAATAAAATTCTCTACAAATACGTTACCAGTAATGTTGTAGCCAACCACAATAAAAGCTATAGACTATTCTAACCAAACAGCCTTTTTTGGAAGGTTATCTTGAATGATTTGACATATCCTAGGCTTGGATTACAGTGAGCTGTTTTCATCATAAACCTGGACCTATTGCTATGAAATGTAGGCCTATACACTTAGGTTACTTGCCATTTTAGAAGTTTCATGTACGGTCTTGGACCAACCCATGTATATCATTTAATTTCATGATTGTCTAGGCTTTTAAAACAATATGTTGAAATTTTATTTTGTCATCTAAATAACTAGACCTGACGAATTATTTTTAATCCTTATGGATATTTTGACTAGGCCTATAGAAATTGTAACATTTATTCAATCTCGCTGTTCTCTTAAAAGTTAAATTAATCACACTGCTAAAGTTACTGCCTAGCCCAAAATACCCTGTACTACGATAACGCACTCATGCCAATCCTAACAACAAGCCATGCCTGAAACGTACAATTTATTTAAAAAATAAGTAAATTTACTGATTTATACAACATTCCTTTGATAAAAACAAGTGATAAATGTATGAATATTTTTCTATGGATAAAAGGTGAGGCCTGTGACAGGATCCAACCTGCAACCTTTCGCCCTGAGAGCCAGTGCGATACCCATTGAGCTACCGCGAAAAGTGGTTTTTCGGGGAGAAGTGACTATTACTATAGCTATATAGAGATAAAACCCGGATTCTGGTGGCAGTTAAATGATACCGGAATGTATTCTGATGATGTTACTCAAATCTGATCTTGAATTTTTTATGAGACTCGATTTAAGTTTGATCATGTGTTTCGATTATCCTTATACGCGAGGAATGAGCGTAAACCTAGTATATACATTGGTGTCACTAGGATGTAGGATTGTTATAGTAGACATGTGAAATAATCGTTCTAAAAGGAAACTTTAGAGGTGAAGTTTCTTATCCGCCCATTCCCAGCTCCTAAATCCTTCCCCCGAACATCATTATCTCGTTCAGTTTTTGTAACATAAGTGATGTTGTTTTGATTAAAGTAATGCTGTTTTTACCACATATTTAGATGCACCTCTTAGAAATCACGTTGAACTCTTGGCAGGAGTCTTAATAATTTAAAAAATCCATAGCCTCAACCTAATTGCGTGTTTATAATCCAGTTATACTTATTATGACTTTTCTGTTTATTAAGTTTTCCTTTATGGACATCGCGATTCGCTGCATTTTCAGGGACATCAATGTGAAAAGTGGAAAATAAATCATCTGATTTTCAGTTTTGATTTTATTATGACTACAAAGCCTTTTAGGTAATTTTAACAACCATACCTAAATTTGCACCATACTCAAATACAAGGCATCAAATATAGGTAAAAGATGCTTAAGTTCTCTATACAAATGGTGGTCTCGAGTTACGTATTTTGTCGTTGCTGTGCTTTAGCTGTCTGTGGCTTTACACGGAGAAGGGAAATAAAACTTTATTGTGCCCAGAAATTTATATATTTACATTTAAGACGTCAATCACCAATCTATTTTGCCCTTTAATGACCCCCTCTGCATAAATAGTAAAGGTATCATTTGTTGATCTAACCTAAGGTTGACATTGACAGTACTCCACGCTTCATTGACTCATCTGCATATCACTGAACCAGGTTCAACAATATTCGTTAATCCTTCTAAGGTTGACATTAGTGGCGAAACCCTCCACGCTTTATTACCTTATAAGCATATCACTGAACAATATTCTCGATTGTTGAACCATCATATAATGACATGAGTGGCGAGCCCCTCTACGCTACATTACCTCACCAGTAAATCATTGAACAATGTTCGTAAATTGTTTAACCATCTAGATATTCGTCCAGATATTAACAACAAAAATGTCAATCACCTGCTGATATGCAATCAGTACGTGACTTAGGCAGATGTTTGTGTTTATTAAATGAACGTTTACTAGAGTCTCTATAAAAATCACTTTTTTTAACTAAATCGTTTCCTAGCTTGGTTGATTAATATAAGGTATTAAAATAATCGAAATATGGCTAGCAGGTTCATAGTAATATATTGAATAACCTAAATTCTATTTTATAATGCAATTATTGTAACTTAAAACTCCAAAACGAACCACTTATTTTTTATCACACTAACAATGAACACGCTATGCAACACGGAGAAAGATTTTTGTTTTACAGAGGGGATAATTTGATTTGGGATAGTTTAACTCTATCAATGTAACTCGGTAAGCAAACCTCTTTGAGACAACCAAGACAAAGTCATCAAGTTAATTTTCCAAGCTTCTCATCGTTCTTACATACAGAGTGTCCAGCCTAAAATGGTCCAATAGCTAATTTTTATTTTATATATGACAGCTAAATTCTTATAGGGGACCCCCTTTACTTATTTAGTCTCCATCTTAAAATGGATTTCATTTCATAAAATCTCCAGCCATTTTACTAATATGGAAAAGAATACCCCCGTCGCAGCAAACCTGCATACTCAGCGAATTTCCAATGGAGATATAAGTGTCTTAATACTACCTAAAGCCACTTAGCAAGTTTCATAAAAATATATTCACAAATACGCGATATATACAATTTTACTTATTCTCCATAAGAATAACATTGGGGCTGAGTACCCAGGTTTGCTACAACAAGGAACACAAAAAATGGGTTGTTATGCTAATATCAATATTACTCAACTAGGTGAAGTCGTATACCCGTTTTTAATAATTTATGTTCATAATTAAGGGAGACAGAGCATTTAATTATTCTCCATAAGAATAAGATGGGGGCTGAGTACGCAGGTTTGCTGCTATGGGAGGAGTCTTTGGAAAAAATTTTTTGTTACCAAATACCAATAGACCATAATGAGATGAAGCCGTATACCAAGTTTCCTCAGTATACTTTCATAAATAAGAGAGATATAAAAGTGTTCTTTTCCTCCATAAGAATAACATTAGACAACGTACTGTGTTTAACACTTTCAATATCTCGGTAACCAATTGACCTAGAGGAATGATCAAAATACCAAATTGTGTGTTTTTTTAAGCTGAATACAATGGTAGAATCTAAAATTTGACTATTTCAAAAATTATATATAAACAATTTTAAAAACCCATTTTTGGGATACAAACCCCCCCCCCAAAATACCCCTTCGGATGGAGCGATCTGTCTGGTTTTCGAACTTAGTCATAAATGTTGCTTTACACGTTTATACCGAGTTTCATCAAAATCGGATCATTTTTACAAGAGTTATCGTGCTCACGGACACATATATATATATATATATATATATATATATATATATATATGCAGAATCGAACGAATGGTGTTTTTGGGGTCTGGGGACCTCAAAACGAAAAGTTATCATGGTCCCGGGCCTAGGTCTTACCATGCCGACTACGGTAATAGCTTCTGCCCTATAGGGAAATTTGCTAAAAAATAAACAAAAAAGTAAAGAAAGACAAGAATAAAAACGTTTTAAAATACTACATAATCCATGAATAAAATGAGGGGTATGTAATAAGAAAAATGTAAACGGTTGTCATATTGAAAATATGGTGGGAAAATTTTTTAAATTAGATTTGACTTTATTAATAAATGGGTTATAAAAGATAATTTTAAAACGTTGTTACTCTTGGTGTTTCTTTCCTAAACCCAACGGTTTAGCCTCCAGAGCTACACCAAAGGTGAGCTACTCAATGCTAGAAACAAAATACCCCCGTAGCAGCAAACCTGCGTACTTAGCGAATTTCCAATGCATATATATTTATCTTAAAGCCACATAAAGCTACGTACCAATTTTCATCAATATACATTCATAAATAAACAATTTATGACATTTTAATTATTCTCCATAAGAATAACATGGCGGCTGAGTATGCAGGTTTGCTGAAGCAAGGAACACAAAAATGAGGTTTTATGCTAATATCAATATAACTCAACTAGGTGAAGTCACTTACCAAATTTCATTAATTTATTTTCATAATTAAGGGAGATAACACGTTACTTATTCTCCATAAGAATAACATGGGGCTGAGTACGCAGGTTTGCTGCTTTTGTCAAAAAATTGTTTTTTTGAGCAAATATAAATGGTCCACAACGAGATGAAGCCGTATACCAAGTTTTGTCAGTATACGTTCATAAATAAGCGAGATATAAAAATTTTATTTTCCTCCATAAGAATAACACTAGACAACGTACTGTGTTTAGCACTTTCTATATCTCGGTAACCAATTGACGTAGAGAAATGATAAAAATACCAAATTGTGTGTTTTTTAAGCTGAATCCAATGGTAAAAAATAAAGTTTGACTTTTTCCAAAATTTTATGTAAAAAATTCAAAAAACCCATTTTTGGGGTACAAAACCCCTCCAAAATACCCCTTCGGATAGAGCGATCTGGCTGGTTTTCCAACTTAAAGTCATAAATGTTGCTTTACACGTTTATACCAAATTTCATCAAAATCGGATATTTTTTACGAGAGTTATCGTGCTCACGGACACACATATATATATATATATATATATATATATATATATAGTTTCGAACGAATGGTGTTTTTGGGGTCTGGGGACCTCAAAACGAAAAGTTATCATGGTCCCGGGCCTAGGTCTTACCATGCCGACTACGGTAATAGCTTCTTCCCTATAGGGGAAATTCGCTAAAATCACTTGATTTAATAGGAAGGTGAAAGGCTAGGTTTAGTCAAATATTCAATGAATACAAACGTTTTCAAGTTACATTTCCTACCCGATAAAACTAAAATAAAATTAATTAATTAATTAATTAAATGTGGAGATTTCATAAGAAAACTAAAGTTGGCCGCCATATTGGAAAAATTAAGGGACATTTTTGGAAATTAAATGCGTTATAAAACGGTTATTAAAAAGATAAAGGGGGTTCCCCATAACAAATTAGCTGTCAGATATCAAATAAAATTAAAAAATTAGATATTGGGCCCCTTTCGGCTGGTCAGCCTGTATTTAGGAGCATATGTAATTGGAATTAAAGGTTTTGAATCGTTATGTTTAACATAATTTTATGTTTATATTTTTATTCAGTTCCGATCATCATATACTTTTATTAGTTGTTTGTTGGACCAATCTACACTAACATCTCCATCATCAGTAGGGGAATCGAAGATGGATGTTGTAAATGAGGTGTAAGCTCTCTCGTCTTACATGCAGTATAAATCTCAGGAGTTATGAAACTTTCCTTTGAAGGACTTAAAGAGCTTACAAAGGAGATTAGATGTTTTAAACAAAGTTTAACATTTTTGAAACTTCACTCCGTAAATTTATTCTTCATGTTTTTTTATTTCTATTATTTTTATACCGTATTTTTATTTTAAACTGATAGTGCTAGCGTGAAATAAATATGATGAGTATGAATGAATGAAACCTCCTAATATATTGTTGTTTCTCATAAGTTTTTTATTTGATTCATATTTGAAATAAATTTTCTCATCACAGTATAAAATCGCCTCGTTTTTACCATAGTAACAAATCGTTATCTATTCTAAAAGTGTTGCCTTTGGATACCGTTTTTTTATTTCTACATACCACTATATTTGTATTCTTCCTCATAAATTTTATTAAATTTGTACTTTCCCAATACTTTTACATTGAAAAAATAACAATGTAAATAAAATTTAATATAATTTACGTAGTGTAAACCTAAAAACGTGGCAATGTTTTATATAATTATTACCCTAATTTTTAAATTTTGTTAAAACTTTTTAATATCACCATACATTTTTGTATAGGCTCTCCCGGTTAATATGATTTATTATTTTCAATACAACTTGAGTACACTCTAGGACAACTTATTTATAACTGTTTAACGACCGAAGCTTTGGCCAATATGACTAGTTTAACATGGTATATATTTATACGTAACATTGTTGGTACTTAATTGAATTAGTTTGCTATTAAATACTATTGAAATCTGTACGTCTATACTTCCTGGATATTTTATACAGTTATCTTACTGCTTTCAATTCTAGTTTAAATTGTGCTTAAAAAAAGGATTTTAAAATAGGTTTCTCCAAAAAACTCGACTAGAGTATATAAGACAGAGTATAACTATCAATTTTGATTAGTTTTTATATCTGAAATACTAAGTCTTTTTATACCATTTTATAGAGCTTAAAAAAACAAATATTTTGGTATCTTGATTTACTAACCTCGGTTAAGTGGTTGCGGAGAAAATCTAAAAGATGTGTTCATTAAATCTCCCATGTTAATGTGAAAAAGGTGTTTGGCTTCTCCTAAGTTCGTTTTAATGTAAACTTCACATTTACTTTCACCAATCATTTCAGCTCTATAAAACAATCATTTTGGTGATTTAATTATGATTCTACGTCCAACTATAGCAGAGATATTCAAAGTGCTAAACACAGTACGTTTTCCAATGTTATCCTTATGGAGAATAAGTAAAATTTAATATCTCGATTATTTATGAATGTACACTGATGAAAATTGGTATGTGGCTTCACGTAGTATTGGTACATTGCTATTTGCACAACAGATTGATTTTTTCTGATTATCCCCACAGCAGCAAACCTGCATACTCAGCTATATGTTATTCTTATGTAGAATCTCCCTTAATTATGAACATAAATTAACACAACTTAGTACGTAGCTTCACCTAGTTGAGTTACATTGATAATTGCACAAAAACGTATTTCTTCTCTTTCTTTTTGCAGCAAACCTGCGAACTCAGCCTTAATGTTATTCTTATAGAGAATGAATAAACTGCTATGGATCACTTATCTATTTATGTATTTTTATGAAACTTGCTAAGTGGCTTTATGTGGTAGTGAGAAACATATGCATGGATTGGAAATTCGCTGAGTCCGCAGGTTTTCTGCGACGGGGGTATTTATTGTTTCTAACCACTAATATTTGAAATACCCAATATACATATATATATATATGTATATATATATACATATATATATATATATACACACACCCACAGCTATGATAACTCCATAAAATTTCATGTGAATGGATTTCTTCACAAACGTGGATTATTATTAAGGTTAAAAAACATTTACTTTCATACGCTCATATATTTACGATTAAAATTCATGTTTCTTACCAAATCTAGGTAATACCAATTTCAAATGTATTATTCTGTTATAAATTAGTATTAAGTAAGTAGAAATAGTATTATGAAGTACATTACATAGTAGGTATTACATTTTATGTTTCACACCAAATCTAGGAAGTAATCAATCAAAATATATTAGTCAGTTAGTAAGTAGTATTAAGTAAGTATAAGTATCAGTAAGTAGTAAGTAGATATTACTTAGACGGGAGTCCCACCGGTGTACGCGACACGCGGTCAGTTACCCAGCATAATCCCAGAGGCAGGTGCACTTCTTACCTCTTACATGATATTACATCGTAGGTAAGGTTCGTTATCCCTACTCTCTATCAATTCGCCTATTCGGAAATGTATTCTGGACATATAATGTTTATACAAATCTAAGGAGGTAAGTCTTGATCAAGCGTCAGACAGACAGCAGTGGAGGACAGTTTTTGGCGAGGCCAGAAACCTTCTGGGGCTTGAGGGGCCAAAGAGGTATGTAAGGATTTCTGTTGATATTCATTCAAAAATCATATATTTACCCAACACAATGTAATACACAATCGCTCAATATACATTATAGTTTATGGTTATTTAAGTGAATTATCAATTTTTGTTTTAGAAAGTTGTTGAAGCTAACCAAATATTACGTTTTTATTTTTTTAACCACCAAAATTTAAATATACCCATGCATATATATATATATATATACTGTAATATCTACGTTTGCTAAAAAATCGTTTGTACCTAAGAAACATAACAAGGGCATATGCGGCTGTATGGCTGAAACATTTAACTTAACAAAAGTCTTAAGGTCAGATACTCTTGCTCCAGAGATGCTCCGAATTAAAATTGGCCGTAAACTCCCAGTTAGGCCGGGATTTGCTCGAGAAAAATTGCAAAAACGGGTGGCATATGAGTCGCCAAGGACCTGAACACTAATCAAATTACTTGCTTGGGCCATAAATAAATTAACAGTGAAGGGAAAACCCAAGCTACGCCGACCGACACTGGAAGGTGTCTATTTGTGAAATGAAAGGAAAAGGTCGGCCCCTAATGTCCCGTATTTAACTACAAAAGAAAACAAATGGGCATGAGCTATCCTAAATTTTCCCCAAATGTAAAATTCGGTTCCCTGAACAAGTAACTGCACATAAGCAAAAATAAAATTGATAAAAGTGCCGGTTTAACTTCAGTTAAACTAATTGAAAAAGATTTTACTAGCAAAAAAGGTGGGTGCAGCGCTAATCCATTGGCCGCCCAACCAGACGTTAGCTGTAGGTAAGCTAAGTTCAGCACAAGAATTGGTGGCGAGTGACGTAGTGGCTGGTGGCGTAGTGTGACGTAGCGTGACCGGCCGGAGTATCGACCAATTTATAAACACAAGCCCCGACCGAATTACTAGAGGCACATTGTTGCTCAAAACGCATAATTATAAATTCATTTGGCACAAGGAAAAAGAAAAAATATATTCTACAGTACGTTACATTAATGCCTTGATGTAAAATGCTAGCTGTACCAAGCCAGATTTCTGACTTAGCCTAGAAGTGAACTGAGTGAAAAACCAACTGAAATGCAAAATATAAACTAAATTGACTATGGTTACCTATGTTAGACATGTCTTGAGAACCCATTCTACAATTATATACCATAAAAATCTAGCCTAAAGGGTTTTACTGATCCAAAATTTGCAAAAAACTTCCTACTGCAAAAACTGCTAGGCCCTAAAAACTTTACTATTGGCAGATTCTGGCCCTATATTTCTGGCCCACTGAATGCTTACACTAAAAGAATATTATTGTTACTAGGGATGACCAATAGTGTGAGAAAATATATTCACATAATTTTAAAGACAAAATCACATCGTACAAAGAATAAATTAAACATTGGACAGACAAACAGCACAGATTGTAGCCACAGACTAACAGTTGTAAAAGATGAGGCTGCAGCATGATAAATATATTTTATTGAACAATTAAATAACACAAAAAACAGTCACTGAATTTAACACATAGCAAGGTGTTGGCTTTAACTATAGAAACTGGTCTTTATTTGTATAACAAAACAAAACACCTTGGTTTTGGCCAAATGCCATTCTAATTGTAATAAAAATTGGGTTATGGCCGTTAAACCACCATACCTGAGACCTGTACCCAATACATTTTTTTATAGACCAGATATGCCTCTTGCTAGGCTTACAAATTAAAATCCTAAACACTGAATCACATCACTGAAACACTTGTACTGCTGCCAAGGCCTGATGAGTTGTGGATTCTCACTGAAATACAAAACAGAACAACAAATACAAAATCCTACCTAAGACACACTATTTTCCCTTGGTCACCCTAGTTTGATAAATTTAGAAAAGGTTTAACCTCAAAAATTGTGGGCAAGGACCCCTACCTTCCTGGTGTCAGTCTAGCATTCTAAAAAATTCTGATATGGGACATAAACTCCCCAGAAGATTCATCGACTAAATCCTAAGTTTACTAACCTAACAAAAACAAAGCTGCCTAAAGCTCTCTGGTCCTAGGCTTATGTCTGCTACCATATGTAGCTTAGGTTTCATTGGGGGGCCAGAGGAACGTGAGATCTTTTACCCGAGACCAGAAAGCCTACTTAGCCAGCTTGATTTAATCTAAATAACTGTAATGAACTAACTAAGATCCTTCCAAAACTGATATATACTAAATCTGCATCTGAGGTTATTGCAATATTGATCTAAGCATGGTAACTAATCCTTAAGGAAAATGGATAATCTTCTGGGGAGTCTGGTTAATTTGGTCTAAACGTGCTGAAAATTCAACCTGTTGCAAAGTGTTCGGGCCAGGCCCGAACACTACTATTTGTTCCTACATTCCTGTATCGGGGCGAACCTTATGGGTTTCCCCTTAATAAGCTGTTTAGCCAGCCATTCTGTCTCTAAATTACCCTATACTTAAATGAAAACTTATCGGTTGTGCGAATTGGTTGCAGAGATGAGGTTCAACACGTCCGTCCTTTCTGACGCCGGCAGTAGGAAGGGGGAGAGGACGCCGCTAAGCCAGATTTCGTTGACAAGACGGAAAAAAGTTGTTCGCTCTGTCAACGGCGCGACAGGCGAAGTGCTCCAGGCAGTGGCTGCGCGACGGAGTTTGCGCGCACTATATAAAATAGGGTGACGCTAAGCGTCACAAACCTGCGCATAGAGATTGGGTTCTCCGAAGCCTTGGCGGAGGCGTTCAACTGCATAGTGTACGCCGAGTTGGACAACGTCGTGGAGGTGGACCGTCATCGCAACGTCACAGTCGACTTTGGCGGGTAAACGAGTTGCCGCGCGCTCAAGGTCACCGCGGACCGTTAGGTGATGGCGGCGCGCGCACCCAAGGTTATCCCGCTAGGCGCGCTCCCGCCAGCGCTCAGTCGAGTTCAGTCAGCCGTACGGGATGGACGTGCCGCCACCGATCTACAACGAGCCACCGCCAGCGCGCTGTCATCACGGAAGCGTGGTGATGGATATGCAGTGTTTTAAAGACAGTGATAATGACTTTCTACTGAAAGAGGTTTGCGTGGTGGACGTGACTACCGGCACGCTGCTCCTACATCACATCGCCCGCCCACCCTTCAGTAAGGACCTCCTGACTTCCGAGAAACAGCGCGAGAGCGTCTGGGTCACTCGCCACTGCCACGGCTTGGAGTGGGACCAGGGGGACATCGCGTACGTCGCCCTGCTGGACAAGCTGCGCTCCTGCCTCATCCACCGCCCCCTGGTCTACGTCAAAGGATCGCAGAAGAGGGACTTTGTTCGACGCCACCTCATAACCGAGCCCGCCGCCACCACCGCTCAGGACATGGAGGATCTGGGCTGCGGGTCGCTCAACGGTCTGCCCACCTACCGGACCCTGCGCTGTCGCCACCATAAGAGCTCCCACAACCGTTGCGCCCTTCATAACTGCATAGTATTGCGGGACTGGCTCGTGGCTAACGACAGGTCGGACCCGTCCGTCTCAAGCTGCCTGTGCTGCTTCCGCCCACGATGAATACCGTCCAGATCAGAGAACGCCTGGTGAGGATCCCCGGACTGAGGAACGTTGCGGTCTACGCCTCTGACCAACTACCGGACGTGCCAGTCAAGCCTCTCACCGCCATCGTGTCCAACACGGTAGCACACACCGAGGGAGGCGAACACTGGGTGGCGTTTTACTGCTCGGAAGAGGAAAGACTCGAGTACCTGGACAGCTACGGAAGGCCGCCATACCAGGCCGACTTTCAAATGTTCCTGAGGCGCAATCCTCATCACCGCCACTATGTCTACAACAGGTATCGACTCCAGGGCTACGATACTTCTGTTTGCGGCTACTACTGCCTCACTTACCTGTACTGCCGGGCTGTTCTCCGCACGTCACTCAGCGACTACGTCCAGCTCTTCGACCCTGCCGCTCCCGCCGCCAACGACGCTCTGGTCCGCAGGCTCTTCCACTCCATATTCGCTTAAAACTAATTTGTAAGGTTTTTTTAGTATGTGTATGTAACCTTATTACTGTACAATACATGCCTCATAATGATAAAGCTTGTGTTTTCATTTCTCCTTTCTCCTTACTAAATTTAAAAAAATAGCAACACTGAGGCAGCGGGGCTGGACCTCAGGTTTATATACCAGCGGCGCGTGTCACTGGCTGAGCCCCCGCCAAGCGGCAGTGAAGGTCGCCAAAGAGGGCGCGTCACGAGACCCCTCGGACATCAGCAAACCGCTGAGTAATTCGAGGGTGCAACCTTGAGCGTCAGCAAACCACTTAGCAACTCCTTCCTGGGCAACTCCTTCAGGGCCGTCCCCGACACGTGCCGCCAATCGCTCCCGGTTGGCGGGGGCTTTTTAAGCTGCACGGCTCGGGCCAAACGGCCCATAACGCCTTTCCGAGCCTAACGGCTTGTGACTTTTGAGTGAGCAAAGGGAGGAAATAAACAACTCGGGTTCATGCTGTACATAAAGCTATTATATTTTCTTACAAATACTATTTACAATTTTTTCTCTTATAACTAATATATACAACTAGACGGAGAATTCCTCTTCTTCCTCGTCTTCGTCCTGGCGCTGTCCCTCCTCCTCCTCCTCACCGTCCACTTCCATCCGCTGCGGATCTTCTCCTCTCCTCCTGGCTGGCGGTAGCGGCGGGACGTCCTTGTGTCCCCACGGCAGAGTGTGGATGCCATCGGGGAGGACGCACCGCTTGTCGTCGGTCGGGCTGAGGCTCAGCTTGTCCACCTGCACGGTGTACACCCGGTGCAAGTGGGACTGAAACCGGACGTTGGTGGTGTGTTTCCGGACCCCGTCAAACAGACACTCTCTGTAGTCGTCGGGGGTGAGGACGTTCTTGACAACGCCCTTCGCCACCCCCTTGGCTCGCTTGAGAGCCTTGCTGCCGCCTGTCGCTGCGTCCTCGATGTCCATGAAGTACAGCTTGGACCGCAGGCCGAGGTACTCGTATAAGGACAGGCCGTTACACTCGTCCTTAAACTTTCCGATGACCTTGGCGTTGACGGGGTTGTAGCAGGGGTGAGACCTCGGATAGCCGCTGGTGTCGAAGTCGTCCAGGTGTTCCTTCATCTCTGCGTAGACGTCCTGGGACACGATATCAAAGACGAAGCTGTCCGTGTCCATGTAGTCCACGGTGAGGCGGTCACCGTAGCGCTCCTTCATATTGCGCAGGAACTCGTACATGAGCCACTTGCTCAGCTCCAGGACTGACATGCCTACGTAGACGGGCTTGTCCAACACGATGTTGACCTTGGACAGATGCACCAGGGCCACGTCCTCCGTGTAGTACGTCCGGTCCAGGAAGTTGGATCTGGCGACGTACTTGGAAAACTTCTCCGGGGTGCACACCAGCTTCACGTTGAGGCGCTTCCGTACATTCTCGATGGTCTTGCCGAAGACCGCGTTGTTCATGAGCTTGAAGAAGTCCTGTTCAAACTTCGTTTTGGCCTTCTTCCGCAGCTCGGTGTTCATCAGGATGTACGGTTCCAACCACCGCGACTGGCGAAAGGAGATCGCCCGATGCACCGCGACCAGCTCCAATCCGTTTTGCAGCGCCTGCTGCAAGACCCTGTAGTGACAGATGTAGTGCGTCTTGTCGTCTAGGGTCGTCAACAGTTTGGGGAACTTGCCTATTGGAGGCCGCTTGGTCTCACAGCAGTAGGGAAGGTCCTTGTGCAGGTCGTGTAGGCGCGCGGGGTAGTGGAGGTCCACTTCCAAGATGTAGCCTCGATCGGCCTCCGCTTCCAGCGCCGCGACGTCCAACGCCTGGATTTCCTCAGGGCTGAGCCACTCGAAGTCTCCGGTCGGCAGGCACTGGGACATGGCCCAGCCGTACAGGTTGTTTGCGTCCAGGTACAGGAGGAAGCGCGTGGGCTCGTCCGGGCGGTAGTCCGGGCACCTGTCGTGGTTGGCCTTGGCGTAGCGGGTGATGGCCTGAGAGATGCCTCCCCGGATCCCCTGCTCCACGAACAGGTACATGTCAAAGTCCTGCAGCGTGTCCAGCTCCACACCGCAGGTCTTGAGCATTACGTCCCAGGCGTAGGACGGTAGGGTGTAATAGTGGGTGGGGTCCAGCCCGTACTCTGCCAGTGAGGTGTCGCGGAACTGCTCAAAGACATCGGTGAGCAGGGCGATGTCACATCGCAGGTACTTGTCCGCGTAGTCCTTGAGGTGCTGACACTCGAAGGCTCGCCACACGTTGAGGGCGTGCTCGTACTCCTCGTCCTTGATGTCCTCCAGGGTCATGGAGTTCCTGAACTCCTCCTTGGGCGGCAACTCCCTGGTCCTGTACAACGTGTCGTAGGACGTAACGAAGTCGTAGGGGAACACGCCCTTCCTACGCACCAGGTCGAACAGCCGGTCGTCGGGGAAGCGCTTCCTCGTCTCGCGCATCCTGTCCGTGGGAAGTCCCGCCGCCAGGTTGGCCAGGCTCATGGACAGGAACCTGTAGGTGTCCAGGAAGCGCACCGCGAAACTGCTCTGTCGTTGGTTGTCCCCGGGCTGACCAAAGTGGAATCGCTTGGTAAAAGCGATGTACCGCTCCTCCGTGTGAGCCAACACGTCCACGTCGCCGGGGTCGATGGCCAGCTCGCGCACTACGAAGTGGGCGTCGTAGTTGGACAGGTTGTGGAAGTAGCAGTTGATGTGTCGCTGCTCCCGGTACCTGAGGTTGCACGAGCGATGAGCGGCTCCTCGGAACTCGTAGGGCGGGGCGTGATTGTGGTCCTGCACCTTGACGTCCTGGTCCGTGAACTCCTTCCCGCAGAGGTAGCAGTGAGTCACCACCAGGTACTCGTTCATCTCCTGCCGGGTCAGAGAAGGGTGCAGAGCTCTCATACTGAATAGGAACTCCCACAGCGCCAGCACGTCCATCTTCAACCTCTCCATGAAGACCTTGGACGCGTCAGCCCCGAAGTAGACGCGGGGCTCAAACTCCTCCAGGCCGAGCGAGTCCACGATCTGGTAGGCGAAGGCGTACGGGACGTGCAGTTGCAGGGGCCTCGTGCCGGGCGGCGCTTCCGCTGGGTCAACAGCGACGGGCTGCAGAGCACACTCAAAGTCGGCGTAGACGCAAAAGCGCTCTCGCCGAGTGTACTCGGGGTGGGCGAAGCGGATCTGCTGCTTCTGAGACATGTCCAAGCGGAGGGGAGCCTTGGCGGTGCAGTATCGCATGTGCTCCTCCAGACGCTCGGCACCGGACAGTTGCAGCTTGTTGGGCTGGTTGTCGAAGTAAGCGAAGCATCGCTTACACACGTGGATAGTGCCGCAGTGGGACGTCAGCTGGGGTCGCACCAGCCTGCTGACGTTCGGGATGTATGCGTAGTGACTGTCCCCGCCAGTGGTCACGTACAGCAGGTCCCGGTGATCCTCCAACTCCCGCTTGCAGATCTTCAGCGGGAACACGCGGTCCTGGAACTTTGGCGATCCGTCGGGGCGTCTCCCCACCATAGCGCGCTCGATCCCGTACACGTTGACACTGATGGGGTTCCTCCTCTCGAAGACCTTAATGTCCTTCACGGCCACGGGGAAGCGTAGGCCGACCCAGTCGTAGCGTGCCATGACGTCCGGTGTGTACGATGTGTGCCTCTCCGGGTGTTGCGCGACGAACTTGGCCAGGATAGCATACGCGAAGCACATGTCATCGACGTTTTGTACGTTGATAACGGCACGCGTCTCGCAGATGGTTCTGGGAAGCTGGACGAACCGGGCTCCGCGTTCTCCCAGCGGGGTGTAAAGGTTGATGCGGATCTCCAGGTCGCGTATCCGGAGATAGCTCCACCCGCTGCCCACTAGCAGGCACTGCTCCTTCTCTTCCTCCAGCTTGTGGAAGGACGCTGACAGGAAGTCCTCCAAGTTGGACGCGGCGGTGAGAGGCACGTTCTTCGTCTTGAAGGCTCGCAGACAGGTGGCCCCGTGAACGTTGGCGAATTCACACTCCAGGAACATGTTCACCTTGATGTTCGGGTGTCGGGTCCTGACGTCGGCCAGCAGTTCCAGGACGCTGTCGAACAGTAGCACCAGCGCGTCCTCCACGGCCAAGAAGTCCTCCATAGGCCGGGACAGGCCGAAGGTCAGGAGGCGACCGCGGAACGCCCGTTGGATGGGGCGGAACGTGGGTAGTCCGCCACCACCCACCATCCCGTCGGGTGCCGTGCTTGGTCCGGGCTGGGGCTCGCGGCTGGGTCCGGGCTGGGGCTCGCGGCTAGGTCCGGGCTGGGGCTCGCGGCTGGGCCGGGGCTCGGGTGACAGGACGGGCAGGCGCGGCATCTCGTCCACAACGAGGTTCCTCACGACAGGGCAGTTGTGGGCCTCGTTTCGGTCCCGGTTGTAGCGTCGGGTGAAGCCTCGGTCGCAGTAGGCGCACACGAACCTCATACCGCGGTGGGCGCTCTCCATGTGCCGCTGGAGAAAAGCGGCCCTGTGGAAAAGGGCGCCGCAATCGGGACAGCGGACCTCGTTTGCGTGCACCAGCTGCACGTGACGCCGGAGCAGGTCCCCGCGGGAGAATCGCCGCCCGCACGCGTCGCACTCGGGCCGTGGGTCTCTGAAGGGTGGCGTTGCAGAGGAGGAGGAGGAAGTTGAAGCAGACGGGCTCGCACCGTGGACCGCTTCCATATGGTGGCGAAGATCCTCGGGACCAGCCAGGGCGACGGAGCACAACGGGCACGGATGGCCTGCGAACAGGAAAACAAGTCCTATTAGTGACCCCGATAAACACGAAGGTGAGGAACTGGCAACCTCTTTCTCATCTCAATCACCAGTTTGAGTCCAGTAAATACAAGGGTGAGGAATTATATAGAGGCTTGGCGACCTCTTCCTCATCTCGAGCGCCAGTTTACCCGGGCCCAGTAATACAAGAGTGAGGAATCGCACAGAGGCTGGCAGCCCCTTGTTTACTACTTGAATCTGTTTACTCGACTAAAGCCGTTTACTCTCTCGAAAACAAGTCATTAGTACTGGCGGTTTCTTGTTTAACATAAAAACCATGCCTGACGCTTGATCGTGAGGATGAGTGAGGAACTGTATAGAGAACTAACGACCTCTTCCTCATCACAATCGCCAGTTTACCTAGGTCCAGTAAATACAAGGGTGAGGAATTACACAGAGGCTAGCAATCCACCTATTCTTGTTTAACATAAAAACCGTACCTGGTGCTTGGTCGTGAGGAGTGAGAAGATGAACTGTGGCGAGGTGGCGTCGCAGGTTATCGCTTCGCCCGAAGCGTCTACCGCAGACGTCGCAGTTGAGATGGCGGTCGCTGTGAACGGCTCTCGTGTGGCGAGTCAGGTTTCCGGCGTTTGCGAACACGCGGCCGCAGACCACACACATGCAGGGACCAGCCATCTACAAAAACATCGGGTATCTGTATTCCCCGTCCGCTACAAAGGCACAATTGTCGCAGCAAAAACACTTTGGTAGCGATACCCCTGGGAACGAGGCGAGTCTAACCCTTTTAATAATGTTAGATAGAAATAGATGGCATGAATCGCTCGTATGACATTCCCAACACTGGTACACGTCTTTGTCTTTGTTACGCTCACACATAGCAATTTCGCCCTCGTCTGTAATTCCACTAGGCACTTGAAAGTTCGATTTAAAAGCGAAACCAAATTTTATTTCACTCAAAACGTTTTTAAAAAGGAGTGGAAGCGAGTCTATTTTGCTTTTTAAATTTGGTTCGTTATCTTTAATCGTTAGAAAACACAACTGTTCCAAGGTCATTACGGTTTCACTCATCTCCATCTGAAAAGAGACAAGGACAAGACTCAGTGTACCGAGATATGTAAAACATTAAATATTAATTTTAACTAATAAGATTTTAGAGCATTGGTAAACTTTCTGATGAAAAAGTAAATTACATGTTACTTACATTAACTTTTACGGGAATCCAAAGGCAATGAACAGCAAGTTGTGTAGGTGTACCGCAGAGACAGCACTACTTCGTCCGCACAGTAAGAGCTCCAAAGACAAACTGGTGAAACCTCTGAAGACGCGCTCATAAATAGCACTCCAGTCGGGAGGAGAAATCGGTCGTGGAAGTTTCCACTGGAACCGCTAATGGGTAAACCGACTGTGGCGGTCACGTAGGCGGAGGATGACGTCATGGCAGTTTCGGTGAAATCGGTCGTGGGACTTTCCACTGGAACCGCTAATGAGTAAACCGACTGTGGCGGTCACATAGGCGGAACAGTCAACGGAACACCATGTCGGACACCATGTACGTCTTGTGCTGCCCCTGCACTGTGGCCGTTGCGTTTCAAAAGATAGAAGAAGAAATGTATCATGGATTAATAATCCTCCACCTCGGCTCGGTAGAGGAAGACGGAAGAGTACACTTCTTCCCCCGTTGGTTCACTGCCAATGTGCCGGTGGAGCTGAGCCTAGTAAAAGAGAGGGTTAACGGCTTCCTCTCCAATGGTTTCACGGCTGTCATAAGCTATCGAAGGGTTCAACTTCAATAATCTATTATATTCGTATTTGTACTATTATATTCGTATGTTATAATATTATATTAAATTATTAAACTAAACAAAAAAAAGAAAAAAGGAAAAAAAAACAAAACAAATTTATAATAAAACTGGTGGACAAAGCCTATGTTAGGTTTATGTCAGGTCACGTGATGGGGGGGGCTGACGTCACGGGGGGGGGCTGACGTCACGGGGGGGGGCTGACGTCACCGGGGGGGGCTGACGTCACGGGGGGGGCTGACGTCACCGGGGGGGGGGGCGATTCCTCATTCCTCCTCGCACGGCTTTGCTGGTTTTGAACATACTAATGCCCCCTACTTATGGATGAGGCAACCCTCTGCCGGAATCCAGCAGCTTCAACAGAAGAGGAACATATAAGTTGCTGAGAGGTGCTGGAAGAGGACGATATGGATGAGGCAACCCTCTGCCGGAATCCAGCAGCCTCAACAGAAGAGGAACATAAAAGTTGCTGAAAGGTGCTGGAAGAGGACGATATGGATGAGGCAACCCTCTGCCGGAATCCAGCAGCTTCAACAGAAGAGGAACATATAAGTTGCTGAGAGGTGCTGGAAGAGGACGATATGGATGAGGCAACCCTCTGCCGGAATCCAGAAGCCTCAACAGAAGAGGAACATATGAGTTGCTAAGAGGTGCTGGAAGAGGACGATATGGATGCGGCAACTCTCTGTCGGAATCTAGCAGCCTCAACAGAAGAGGAACATAAAAGTTTCTGAGAGGTGCTGGAAGAGGACGATATGGATGCGGCAACTCTCTGTCGGAATCTAGCAGCCTCAACAGAAGAGGAACATAAAAGTTGCTGAGAGGTGCTGGAAGAGGACGATATGGATGCGGCAACTCTCTGTCGGAATCTAGCAGCCTCAACAGAAGAGGAACATAAAAGTTGCTGAGAGATGCTGGAAGAGGACGATATGGATGAGGCAACCCTCTGCCGGAATCCAGCAGCCTCAACAGAAGAGGAACATAAAAGTTGCTGAGAGGTGCTGGAAGAGGACGATATGGATGAGGCAACCCTCTGCCGGAATCCAGCAGCCTCAACAGAAGGGGAACATAAAAGTTGCTGAGAGGTGCTGGAAGAGGACGATATGGATGAGGCAACCCTCTGCCGGAATCCAGAAGCCTCAACAGAAGAGGAACATATGAGTTGCTAAGAGGTGCTGGAAGAGGACGATATGGATGCGGCAACTCTCTGTCGGAATCTAGCAGCCTCAACAGAAGAGGAACATAAAAGTTTCTGAGAGGTGCTGGAAGAGGACGATATGGATGCGGCAACTCTCTGTCGGAATCTAGCAGCCTCAACAGAAGAGGAACATAAAAGTTGCTGAGAGGTGCTGGAAGAGGACGATATGGATGCGGCAACTCTCTGTCGGAATCTAGCAGCCTCAACAGAAGAGGAACATAAAAGTTGCTGAGAGATGCTGGAAGAGGACGATATGGATGAGGCAACCCTCTGCCGGAATCCAGCAGCCTCAACAGAAGAGGAACATAAAAGTTGCTGAGAGGTGCTGGAAGAGGACGATATGGATGAGGCAACCCTCTGCCGGAATCCAGCAGCCTCAACAGAAGGGGAACATAAAAGTTGCTGAGAGGTGCTGGAAGAGGACGATATGGATGAGGCAACCCTCTACCGGAATCCAGCAGCCTCAACAGAAGAGGAACATAAAAGTTGCTGAGAGGTGCTGGAAGAGGACGATATGGATGAGGCAACCCTCTACCGGAATCCAGCAGCCTCAACAGAAGAGGAACATAAAAGTTGCTGAGAGGTGCTGGAAGAGGACGATATGGATGAGGCAACCTTCTGCCTGAATCCAGCAGCCTCAACAGAAGAGGAATATATAAGTTGCTAAGAGGTGCTGGGAGAGGACTATATGGATGCGGCAACTCTCTGTTAGGTGGATGAAATGAGGAACATAAAAGTAAAAAATGTGGAGGGTTTAAGAGGAACATAAAAGTTGCTGAGAGGTGCAGGAAAAGGACGAAATGGATGCGGCAACCCTCTGCCGGGATCTAGAAGCCTCAACAGAAGAGGAACATATAAGTTGCTAAGAGGTGCTGGGAGAGGACGATATGGATGCGGCAACTCTCTGTTAGGTGGATGAAATGAGGAACATAAAAGTAAAAAAGTGGAGGGTTTAAGAGGAACATAAAAGTTGCTGAGAGGTGCAGGAAAAGGACGAAATGGATGCGGCAACCCTCTGTCGGAATCTAGCAGCCTCAACAGAAGAGGAACATAAAAGTTGCTAAAAGGTGCTGGGAGAGGACGATATGGATGCGGCAACTCTCTGTTAGGTGGATGAAATGAGGAACATAAAAGTAAAAAATGTGGAGGGTTTAAGAGGAACATAAAAGTTGCTGAGAGGTGCAGGAAAAGGACGAAATGGATGCGGCAACCCTCTGCCGGAATCCAGCAGCCTCAACAGAAGAGGAACATAAAAGTTGCTGAGAGGTATTGGAAGAGGATGAAATGGATGCGGCAACCCTCTGCCAGAACCCAGCAGCCTCAACAGAAGAGGAACATAAAGGTTTCTAAGAGGTACTGGAAGAGGACGAAATAGATGCGGAAACCCTCTGCCGGAATCCAGTAACCTCAACAGAAGAAGAACATAAAAGTTATTGAGAGGTGCTGGAAGAGGATGAAATAGATGCGGAAACCCTCTGCCGGAATCCAGCAACTTCAACAGAAGAAGAACATAAAAGTTGCTGAGAGGTGCTGGAAGAGCACGAAATAGATGCGGCAACCCTCTGCCGGAATCCAGCAACCTCAACAGAAGAGGAACATAAAAGTTGCTGAGAGGTGCTGGAAGAGGATGAAATAGATGCGGCAACCCCATGACCCTAGAAAGGTTGAAATGTTACTCCCACATGGACAATTTATAAAAAAACGTGACATTTGTGTTTATAGATGCGATATAGTTTGTCTATTGAAATATATGTTTTATCATTCCTTTGTTGTTCTCATTTATAAAATTATTCAACAGGGTCCAATGAAAATTATCAAAATATTTAACCCTATTTATGGGTCATGGTCATGGTTCATGGGTCATCCTATGGGTCATGGTTTATGGGTGAGGTGAATTTATAATTTAATTAAATGAGTTGTTTTAGACAAAAATAAGTTACAAGGAAAGTAAAACTTTGACAAATATTGCTGAATTATTTCCCCCCAGACTAAAATGAAAACTAAAAAATATGCAAAACTTTTCTTTAATCAAATGGGGAACTAATGGGTAACAGACGACTGTATTCAGAAGTACTTCAACATCATGAACACTATTTTTACCGATGAAAACACTTTCCTAGTAAATCCGGTAATCAGCCAGGCCACCAAATGAATGTTACCATATTTTTCAGCCCCTACAACTTAAAGAAAAGTCGTATTTGATTATTTCAGTGAATGATGCCTCAGCTTGTAGCAATGGTGGCTCACACTGGAGCTTAATATTTTTCTCAATACCGGAAACACATGTTACTACAGTGATTTTCTAGGAGAATATAACCTAAAACCAGCCAAGGTTCAAGAATGTCACGTTATGTCTGCCCTCAAAAGGATATTGCTGTTGAGTAGCCTTCACTGAAAATTATTAAGTGCTCTCAGCAAGATAATAATTCACTCGACTGAGGGCTCTACATGATGCCTTTTACTGACTGTATTGTACAAACAATTCAGAACAAAGGATCCAAAAGAGTGTCTGTACTTTTGAACACCTTGAGATTGAGCAATCAGATATTGTTACCAAACGTTCAGTCATCGTCTGTCTAATATATAACGACATTTACATCTACTTAAGCTCAGAACAACTACAGAAAGTAATATTATAACAAGTATTTCATGTTCATATCCCTGCTGCAGTTAATACACTTCCAGCTACCGGTACTGCAACAATCACAAGTCAAGCTGCCAAACAATAAGGTAGGGATGTTATTGGTCTTACTTTCCAAAATATAAACACGCAAAACAAGATGTTAACATTACAAAAACTGGACTAAAGTGAAATACAGCAATAACTATTTAAAGACTACTATAACAATTATAAATATAGAACAACAATGCCTTATCCTTGCACCCAACCCATATCATGTGTTGCAAAACTATAACGATGAAAACATAGTCAATAACAACTCTGCATTTGTAAAATTATCACATTTTGGCACCAAGAAGACAGATCATTATATACCCCCGTCACAGAAAACCTGCGTGACTTTGAACCTGAATTTGAGTGTTTATAAAATGATTGAATGCAAAATGCAAAAAACTGGTTTTTAGAAAATCTACCCCATACACCCCCTTCCAATAGTCCTTCAAGATATTTTTAGTTTTTAAACTTAAAGCCACGAAAACCATTAATTTGTAATGAAATTTGTAACACTAATAACAAGGTTTTAAAAATAAAAAAGATTAAAATCTTGAATTATTATCCTACGACTGCTTGTCTTGGAGAAAACGTAAAAATTCAATTAGTGGAAAACGCTGTAAGCTGACCAACTTTATTATTGTGGGGATGAATAAACTATGATGTATATTTTGTTTACTGATCAATTTCATTGACTAACATTGACCAATAGGTTTTATTCAGAAAATATAGTACCACCTTACCCTGGGGAGAAGAGATATTCCCCCATTATAAACTACAGTATATAGCAAATTACTTAGTAATGCCTCCAATACAGGGGGTTGTGAGAACATTTATGTGTACTTTACTACAAAATTGTTTATATAGGCTAACATACTTTATGTTCTATAGATAGTATGATGTTATAATCTCTTAAAAAATAATGATTTTATTTATACAACAATTCTTATTTTTTGTTAAATCTATGAAGGTTTTTGCATGAACATAGGTTATTTTTTCAAAGGTTATATTTCATATTTGTAATCGGGATTTAAAATTGCATCTTATACTCATGATTTATTTGGGAATTATGTGACTGACAGTGGATATCAGAATTGGGTTTAAATATATTTAAATTTTATTTATGAAAATAATTATCTATAACCATTACATTATTCCTTTTTACCCTATGAAGCGTTATACAATTTTTATCCACATAATATTTAATCAATAAGGTAAACGTTTGATCTCAGAAAATAAGAATTTATTCATATATTCATACTGAATAGCCTCGAAAGCTGATAAAAAATAAAAATACAGGTTATTTTACCTCCATTTGTCCAGTTTGGATGAACTTAAAGCAGAAGACGGAGGTGAAATAACCTGTAATTTTTTAATGAGAAATGTAATTACAGTATAAATTATGATTTTATTAGACTTTAATTTGGCAATATTGAGGTTATGTTCATGGTAAAATCGTATGATTTGTGCTGTATATTTTTACTTTAACTAAACACTGTAGCTTGGATTAAGAGTTTCAACAATATGTGTAGGCGGAAAAGATGACAGCAAAGCCCCCAGATCCGTGGGGCCCCTGAGGACTCTAGTCGCATCTGGCTTTGCTGCAAAATCGTACCACCAGGACTAAGACACTGCTCAGGCTTTGAAATATGTTGTTGGGTTTATATATATATATATATATATATATATATTATAGAAATTATTTTTATATATATTATTATACAGTTTAAACCAAACATCAAAAATAATTTTTTAGACAAACCGTATAAAGTTTTTGTAGTTAGAGGCCCCCATCTTTGTCCTTTCCGGGACAAACTAGGAATCCTTTTCTTAAGGGGTTAACAAAGCCTTCAATAGTCTGTGATGTAAATCCTATTAAAAATATATATTTAAAATTTCTTCGTTTTGTTATTATTTTAATTTATACAAAATCGAGACTAACTGAACGTGGGGAACACAAGGGAGCCTGGGAACGGAGCTTACATCAGCAAAAGTAACAAATGGACCATAGGAATTATTAACACATCATATCGGATAGAAGCGTAAACACTTTGTGAAAAAGTTGCATGCCTAGAAATCAAATTACTTACCAGTCGGAAGTAAATGGCGATTTCCACTGACAGATGATCAGCCAATCAAAGAGTAGAAGCGTGGCTAATTGTCACACTGATTGGTTATTAGAATATGGGATGGTTAAAATATGGGGGGAAACATGAAGAGAGAGAGGGAACTGGAAAATAGGGAGGAATTAAGAAGATTGAGGAAAGTCAGTCCTTGGAGAGTAAGGAGCAGAGACATATAGGGGACGAGTATCAAGCCGCCCTTAGAGTTCCACAATGAGTCTGTCACCGAGATTCACAGAAGCGAGGAGACCCAGACGACACTTGGGGATTCCAAATCACTAGAGGGTATCACCAACCCAGCCCAGTACACGAGGGAGTCCAGGACGGGAACGCTCAAGGAGGGCCACCGACACAGATCGCCCGTCACGTTCGAGAGGAGTCTCAACTGCGGTACGAGCGTCCCCGAACTTCGGCAGAGCGAGGGCCCCGGCATTACCCCGGTCCAGGACATCGCGGACCACCCGTGGGAAGAGGCGAGGACCGTCCCCGATGGCGAGCCCGAGGGGCAGCGGCCCCTGGACAACTCCAGAGGGCGAAAGCGTGGCCAGGGTCCAGAACCTATCGGGGCAGGACCATTTTGGGACATATGGTATGTGCAATATATTCAAATTGATTCACAGAAAGTTAGGCTTTGTTTCCAGAATAACTAAGTAAAAAGAAGGAAAGCTAATAACACAAGCTCCCTCTCAAATTATAAAACCATTAATGAATCGATTTCAATCAATCGAGTTTATTTAGGTACACCTGAAATAAAGTAAAATATTAAGTAAAGAGTAATATTAAATATTAAGGGAATTTAAGCGTTAAACTGCATAAACGTGAAGTATTGGAGGATCAGATGTTTAGGGCCCTTTTTAATATAACCAAGGAGATTTTCGCTGAATAAATGTATATAATTTTGAATTGGGGATGTTTATACAGATAGTGCGGGTGTGAGAACTCAATTTTGGGAGAGAGTGCTGCGTGCGAACTCGTTTTACCTTTTATCCATTATCTGTGCATTATTAATTGTAACAATGTGTTCTGACTCTCAAGTGTATAATAAAACTGTGTATATCCTTTGTCTGTGTTTGCTCAATATTAGATCCTAGGGTTTTTTCCCACAGGCTAAGCGAAAATACAAATAGTGTTCCGGTAAATTCAAATTTTGCTACTCATTTAAGGGAATTAGTCATTTTACCTAGAGTTAAGTAAAATAATTGTACAGTGGGTGAATAGTTTAAACAATATTGTGTGGCGACCAAGGCTCAAAAGACAGTTATCAATTAATCCACTGCCTAATAAGACAATAATAATTCACACAGTTCGTTCATTAAATAATTCCATAAAGATTCAGTACAACATAATGAAACTTTCAGCGATGTATTGGTCACCACGACCACCACTTGGACATTTACAGTACTTGTGTTTCTGTTAAGGGGGGACAGCTCATGCGAGCAGTCATTAAAAAGTTTTAAAGGTAAGACTAGATCGAGTTATACTTAATTGTAAATGTATTTAATAGTAGAAAATATCACGATAGAAATTAACAGTATCGAATTACTGAGTCAAAAATTACTACAGGTCGATTTTAAAAATTACTATTAAAAAACTGCAAATGTGATTATTTCCAACTTATCACATATGTCTTGCGGTTTGGATTGAGGCATTGTATAATATTATGACATACCATTATACATTGTATAATACTATACATACTATTATTGACCTTTCTAATGATGGATAAAATGATATTATTTTAATAATGTGCCTATCATAAGACTATCATAACTTCTTTTAGTAGGGACATCGTATAAGTCTAATAGTAGTAAATTGAATTTGATGCCTCACAGTGTTTTGACGTCTTGCAGCAGTTCTGTCAAATATTCCCCTTGCATGCAAATTAGTCTTATGATAGAATTATCAGAGACCTTTCTGTATCATATTTTCTAAACTAAAATCGATGCCATAATACGAAGATTTCCATACATGTGAGTACTGTTGCAGCTTAGTTTAGTTTTTCTGCCAAATAATACTTTTGCATTCAAATTAGTCTTATGATAGAATTATCAGAGACCTTTCTGTATCATATTTTCTAAACTAAAATCGATGCCATAATACGAAGATTTCCATACATGTGAGTGCTGTTGCAGCTTAGTTTAGTTTTTCTGCTAAATAATAATTTTGCATTCAAATTAGTCTTATGATACGAATTATCAGACACCTTCATGTATCATATTTTACTAAAATAAAATCGATGCCATAATACGAAGATTTCCATACATGTAAGGCCTGTCATATTGCAGCTTAGTTGAGCTTCAAAATGTATTTATATTATTAAGAATTTCTTAATATAAAATATAACACTCTTCCTAAAAATTGACGATTTTACGTTATTATTAATTAAATTCTACGACTCAAGAGATTATATTGGACGCAATATTTTTTTAACTTGTCATCCTTGGAATTTTTTTTATGAATCAACCATTTTCAATATAGGGTGTCCAGCCTAAAATTGCCCAATAGCTACCCAATACCAATAGCTAACTTGTATTTGTTATTTGACAATTAACTTCTTATGGGAGACCCCAAAAATCTTTTAATCATTGCTTTTAAAATGCATTTAATTTCAAAAAATATCCCGCCATTTTTCCGATAGTGTGGTCACACTTAGGTTTTCTTATAAATGCTCGTAATTGTATTGCTTAATCGGGTATAAAACGTAATTTAAAAAGGTTTATATTTTGTATTTTTTTCACAAAACCTAACCGTTCACCTTCCAGAGCTACTCATTCAAGTGATTTTTTTTCATTAATGAGTAGCTCACCTTTTACGTGTAGCTCTGGAGGCTGAACAATTAGGTTTAGGAAAGAAACGCCAAGAATAATAATCTTTTAACATTACATTTTCTACATAATACACAAATAAAATTAGGGGTATATCATAAGAAAAATTATGATTGGTTGCCATATTGAAAATGTCGGGAAAATTATTGAAATTAGATTTCCTCAAATTTTACTAATGAGATAATAAAATGTAATTTTAAGACGTTTTCATTTTTGTCAAGTTTAGTGAAAAAATACATAGAATAAAAACGTTTTTGGAATACATTTTCTACCCGATAAAACAATAAAACTATGGGCATTTCATAAAAAAAAAGTTGGCCACCATATTGGAAAAATGATAGGACAAATTTTGAAGTGATATGCATTTTAAAACGGAGATTAAAAGAGTAAAGAAGATAGATGTTAGACATAAAATAAAAAAGTTAGCTATTGGAAAACTTTAGGCTGGACTCCCTTGTATTGTTTTATTAGACTTCATACTTTATTATTATAGTATTTTTGATATCACACACATTGACCATGTCGTAATAATGAAGCAATCTGGAGCTTTGTTTTCACTAGAAAATCTCGCAGATATAAAAAAAAAAAAACAATAAGTATACATTAATTAAAATATTAAAGTAACAAATTTCCCAAAAATTCACATTTAAAATGTAATTATCCAAAAGATTATGATGCCTATGTTTTTAATATCCTGCTTGAAACACAGGTACCAGTGTTAATCAGTGTACGTTATATCAGTTAAACCAGATTATCAGCTCAATAAGTTCAGGAGCTTTTGCGAATTTCCGGAACACTCATAACAATGTTACCATCTCCCTTTTATAAAAGAAAGCTAAAAACAAAAACCATATTGCTTGACCGAGTTATCAATACCCTAAGAAGATTAAAACACAATAATATACCAATACGCTAGTAGTTTAACAACATCCCATCTTATCCTTACAGTTAATCACTTAAGTCAATTTAATAAAATAATAGTTCATAAAAACAATACAATCGATAAAACAAGAGGAAAATATAAAAGAGGTAATGTTCTACAAGTCGTAAACCTGCAGGAGATGTTACAAGACTTGATGATCTTCCGGGGGTGTAAAGTTCGACGTTGCAGCGAGATTTATGTGATTCCTGGAACATATGTTGTAGCCTTCTGGGACTCTGATCCTGCAGAGAATGTCGAACAGTGTTGGTAGGATTACGCTGTACAGGACTAATTTCAAATGCATATTTGCACATTAAGTACATGTCATGTGAAAGATCATACATTTAAAAACAAGGAGCTATTGATTAATGAGGAAAGTGGGTAAAACGCTAAACCCTAAAACCCAAAGATCGTTGTTTTGATCTTAAGCAGCCTATTTTGTAATATTGTACAGTATTCCAATTTCATAGAGCTGTAATTTGTACAGGGTTTTAAGTAGGTGCATTGCCTGCACTTGTTCGGTCTCAACCTGGTATGTAAGGTAACATGTACATTTATTATGGTAAATAATATGAAATAACAAAATGTTTGCAAAATTTACAGAGAATTCGGACTTAATAACTGCGAGGTTCCTGTACAAGATCGGGAATCTAAGATAATCTTATTGTATTATATTTGCTATTATATATGCTATTATATTATATTATAGCCGTCCATAAATCGATTTTTGCCAATTGTTATACCTCCTTTTCTATATTTATCATACCTTCATAACTAAACTACCATCCGTTCCCTTAAAACATTCGTAGTATTTGACCAAATTACATATTTTTTTTAGAAAACTTAAACGATAACGTAACACTTGTAGCAACCTGAATCAATAAAAGGACCTTACGAGAACCAATAAGGAGGGGCTAGTTTCATTTTTGATGTTTTGTTTTCGAATCACAAATGCTAATGAATCATTGATGATAATATTACTTGAGTCCATCTGAGTGATACACTGCGAATCCTTTAGGCGGATTACGCGATTCCAGGAATTGGAACCTCACCTTTCCCACCAATCCTTAGTACAAGAACGATTATTCATCACTCGCGGGATAACACATAAAGCAAAATTAACGGTATCAGGAAACTGACACATACTTTCTCTCTTTTAGCGCAACTCCAATGAATAAAATCCTTTTTATTTACTAAAAATAATATAAAATAGTTGTTTTCAGAAATATCCACCCAAATCCCTTTTTGGGAGACCCTACAAAATCCGTTGCTACACACAGTGGTTTTGAGAGGGGAATTCCCCATTGCCCCCCCCCACTTAAGGGTTAATTTTAAACATATTTTAAATATCCTCCGTTGGTCAAAGCTAACTTGACCTGCATATCAAGTTTAAACGAAATTGATCAGTAAATAAGAGAGGAATGGTAAGTTTTGTAGTCCCCATAAGAATAGCATTAGACAATGTGTTGCGTTTACCGCAAAATGAAAATTTAAATTTTCTCCGCAACTAGCAATCGTAGAATAATAATTCAAAATACTAAATTATTTAGTTTTCGAGCTCGTTTTGATGGTGATAAGTAATATTTTTTTAGCATTTAGAGTTTTATTTTTATTTTTTTTTACTGAATTTTGGATATTTTAAGTCTTATGATTTCTGAACCCGAATTTTTCCAGGAATTTGGGTGTGGTCATTTTGTTGGAAACGTAAAGCTCTACAAAACACTAAAGTTTAATCAAAATCGTTAGAGCCGATTTTGAGAAATTTTGACCTTCCTTTTTTAGCGGTTTTTGGGGATAATTACCCTTAAAAATCTAAAATTATAAAAAAAATTGAAAATACCTGGAGATATCGTGGTTTAGTACCTGTATACTAAATTTCATCAAAATTGGCCAACCTCTGTACACATCCAGACAGACAGACAGCAGACAGACGTCACGTAAAAATCACTTTTTTGGGTTCAGGGAGCAACCAAACGGATATTTCCACTAGCAACTCAAATTCGAAAATTTTAACGAAAACAATAATTTCTCCATAAACTATGTATAGGGGGAGAAAGTAAAACAGAATTTTTTTCAAAACTTCCCGGGACCGCGTGTGTACTCCGGAACTAGTAGGAGTGTATCCGGCACACGTTATCTGCTTGAAAGAATACACAGTGTATCACTCTGGTAGAATCAGGTAAAATTATACCTTTTATAGTGGCGAGTTTGTTTGAGGTAAGAGCTTTGCTCATTGGGTCGGTTTCACTGTGTAAATAGCGAACATCCTGTCGCACAGATCTGTACCAGTTCTAGAACCAGATAGTGAACCAAGAATTAAGTTTGTCATTGTTGTGAAATTGGACTAGTAAAAAAGCTGTTTCTAACATTTAACTCTTAATAAAAACAATACCAAATCAGGAAGTGTATTCAAAATACCTAATGCACTTTTTTTAGAGTTTTTTAATGTCTAATTTTTAAATTTTTAATCGAATTTGTCGATTGATAATAGTGAACCTGGTTCCGATTAGTTATTTAATAATGACGTAATTTTCCAATTAACTTCTCTTCCCTTAAAAGTCATACTATCGTAATTTTGAATAAAGATCCCCTCAGTCCTATTTTCGGATGGCATAATTGATGTACACAGTCCCATTTAAAGTGTTTACAGTTTTTACAAACGTTTTAAAACTGACATATTTTTAATATAACAAATTGGTATACTATTTTGGAAATAAAATATGTTTTTAATTTTAGCGTTGAATTTGGATTTGAGACCTCGTGCCCTATATGTTCTACACAACGTAGATCTCACTATTGTCATATTTTAACGATGCATATTTTACCATATGATAATGTTTTTCCATTGAGTCTAATTCAGGTCCTTGATTCCGTCGGACCCCAACACCTGAATGTTTACAAAGGATCAGAGTCCTTAGTGACTTCGTTAGTCTAGTTTACTTAACAGAAATATACCGCTCCGTTAAAATGTATAAGTTTTAAGTTTTTCACGCTCCTTTAAACTTAATTATATACTGAGTAGCCAGAATAGACATGATGCAGGATGTTTATGTTTTATTGACAGGATGCGTTTTCTTTCTATCGTCCCATTCCTTTTATCCAAGCATGAATAAGTCTGGAAAATATAATTGCTAAATACCATATATTTTCTAAGTTATATTCTCAGGTATCTCAATGATTTATATTTCTCTCCAGACAGGTGTAAAATATAATTATTTAAAGGATATACTTTATTAGATCTATATGAAATGAAGCTTCATTATTTAATCACATGTAAAAAATCAATAACAAAAAAATACTGGAGAGGAATTAGAAGCCGAGACAAGCAGTCGTATTTATATGCAAATTTAAAAATTGTAAATACTTGTCTGATAATATTGTAGTTTCAAGGTAAATAAATGCCTAAAATAACTTAGTTTAAAGGTTTCAAACGAAACATTCTTTAATATTAATAAGGTAAATAGTAATAGTATACAAAATATCTTAAAGTGGCATGTTCTTGAAATGAAATGGTAACGTTACAAATTAGACCTTAAGAGAATTATCGGGTGGTCAACATGAACGAAACAAGCCAAAGTCTTGCTACGTGAATAGTGTATAGTGGCCCAAGCATAGGGTAATGCGCAAGTTTGCAGTGTTCTACTAAAACCACTGATAAACCTTCATCTATCTTTTGCCCCTTGGAGATGAACATCCACGGAGTATTCTACTCTGGAAAGTATCAGTTCAGTCTATTATAGTTAATTAACTGTCTTTTACAACTTTGGCATTTGGTAAAACACGTCAGTAATGCTACCAAAACCTTTACACAAATGTAATTATTCAAACATTACAAAACTGCTCATCATAGATTTATTTGTTTCTTAGAACTATGTTTCTGTCATTTCGTACTTACCAAATGCCTTGTGGGTAGATCAGTGGGTTATGGGTACATTTATTTCAAACACAAAAAGACGCAGTTTTAGAAGAACTGTTGTTATTTTTTTTATAATACAACACAGTTTAAAATCCATGTTAATACTAGTTTACACTTGGGATGAAAGAAAAAATCTTATCATTCATGAGATGTAAAATGTTATACGGCGTTCGAACTCTACATTGCTTGCCTTGGGCGTCAGAAACATCGCGTAGCATTGCAAATAGTTCATAGGTATTCGGTCTAATAAAACAATAATGTAAAATAAATAGAACCATTCAATTTTTGTTTACTACCAATTTGGTGTATCTCAAATAATATCACATGTATTATCATAAAAATAACAAACAATGTAATACAATTTATTTATTGGAAACACCTAATGACATGAACAAAATGATTTTAATCAGTAAGTAGCAAAGATTGATTGGCCCTTGACGGATTACTTTATATTTGGTTACTTGGTGATCCGCCCAGTTGACCTACCGAAAGGCCATTCCATCCATTCATTCGTACCATTCCATACTCCTTTCAGTGTCACATTTTCTAAACACAAAAAATGTTATTTTTATTATTTTGTGCTTTGTATAAAACATATAAGATCTTGCAGTACAAGTAAAACCTTAACAAAAGTTCTTAACAAAAGTATTTATGAAGTTTATAATTAAAAACAATTAATGAAAAGGGGGAAGACAATGTTTAATTCTTACACGGGTTCTCAATCAAACATCAATGATCCTTGTATCGTCCTATTTATTTAGGCTTCACAGCTCCATTGTTGATGCAGTCCTCGGACCAACAAAGCCCATTTCCAGGACACTTGTATGTGTGCTTAGGACCGGATCCTGTCATTGTACGACGGGGAGCTTACATAGAGAGTCGTGTTATTACAGTGTTTTGAGCTAAAAGCAATACAAGCTAAAGACAAGTATCATTAAGCAGTACAAGCATTATTAGGACTATTTGTGGTGATAACATTCTTAGACTTATTGATAAATTCCAACTTGAAGAATAAACTAACTCACTTTAAAATTAATAAGGTCTTGCCTCACTGATAACTAAACATATGTGAATAATTCATTCACTGGATAAAACATAACCTGGATTGTATCCAAATAACAGCGTATGTTTTGTTTGAGTTTATTTGTGGGTGTGCAACTTACATTGTTTTGCGGTGTATTAAATCAATTTTCTATATTGAAGCTGGTCAATTTCAAGCACTTACTGCAGTATTTGGAGTAATGGATGAAATCCCATTGTGTGGTGCTACATGATACCATAAGGACAAGTTATTGTTTTGCATTGTTCAATGATAAGGTAAAGCACGGTAATTATTACTATTCAATAATTGTTGGAATAACACCAGACAAAATTTAGCATCAATGCGACATTTCGATAGTGTTCATTTTATTCAATTAAAAGACAGGTCGATGTGACCTGACTTAATGTTAATGTGCTAACGCAATGATAACCCGACTTAATATGACAGGTAGTAACGGATTTGTCCTACATTTTTAATTCGAACTAGCCTTTCCCAACAGGATCACTTGTTCAACTGATTTCAGTTCTATATTCAAACTAAATCATACAGCTTGTCAAATTCCAATAGTTAAAAATGCGACAACTTATCTAATTTATGGTCTTAGAGTTTGCATAAACAAACTAATATTTTCGCTCCAATTTTCTCTCTGGAGCCTTTCATTCAAGTATGGTTTATGGTTATTAGCTTTATGGTTCTCTCGACCGTTTCTCGTATGGTTTGGCTTTATGATAAGGGAGATTTAAAATTACCTAGTAAGGTTTTTGTGCTGTTATATTTGTTATTGTACGAACAGAGTTGAACAATAAGAGTGATACCACAGAGTCCTTCACAGTGTCTTTCAGAGTTTGATAGTCAGATCACAAAGGATGTTTTGTTAAGAAACTAATTTGAATATCAACTTTATAAATTGAATAGTTTACGAAGAAAACTTGTTGTAATTAAACTGGGTTTTAAACGCAGATAGCTTCAGTTTACATTAATCCATAATAGGTAATAAGGGGCGACTTTATTTGTTTACGCCAAAGTTAATATCGGGTAAACATTATTTTAAGACTGAAATTAAAACTATGGCCCACCAAAATATTAGATTCTTACGTTTTTATGTTTTATGTTTTTGTACATCGGCTGACTTGCAACAATTTATTGTAAATACTAACAGCACTCTTCTACTTCAGGTTTAGTTACCATAATAATGGGGCTTTATGGTGTCATTTCCTTCACTCATTAAACTTACGGATTCTTTTAACATCTCTTGAACTTGGAATATATTTTACTAAGAGGAATAGGAATAGTGGAGGTCCTCAAACTTTAATCACTATGATTTTTTACTTACTCATCTTCTATCAAAAATTGAAGTTGCCCTCCTATTTGGTCGCAAGGACAAAGCTACCAGACCAAGTTTAATTTGCAAACCATCTATTTATTGTATTTACTCTGATACTAAATTACGCTAGTTATATCCAAGGATGACTTTCAGTTTGGTCTTCACCAGCTTGGAAGTTGACAGTGGGTGCAGCAGATGAAGATGACATCACATGAAAGTAGTCCTTTGGTTATCCATTGTGACAAGCTTTTATTTCACCTTGGACCCACCATTTTATAGAACAGCTTGGGACGGATCGTGTCTCCTATGACATGTCTGATCGTGTCTCCTATAATACCGTGGCCCCTAGCTTAACAAGATACCGTTGTCAGTTGGTCTGAGAGAGCAGAGCAGACCACCTTTCTGAGACCTGATAAGCAATTGTCGATGGAATCGTGGAGTTTTGCCTCTTAAAGGCTAGTTTGCTGCTCTATCCCGGCCCCCCCTTTTCCATCCCTGCCAGTACATTTTCTTCCGGTAACTGCACAAAGTTCTTGCGTGAAAGAAGTGGCTATCACAAATACGTATCGTAAATACAATTGAAATTCCCAATGAGGCCTGCACTGTAATAACAGAGGGATTAGAACTATGAATTAACATTGCAATAATTATATAATGGATCATGGATTTTGTTGCAACATGGATGATCCTTATTTAGTATTTAATCATAGATATTAAACTGTTATCTATTTTTCTTTACTATGTTTATGTAAAAGAAATAGAAACTGAAACAAGTTACACTAATACATTTATTAATTTATATAAATCTACTTTTGAATATTACCACTACTTTGTTTTTGTAATTAGTAATCCCGCTCAGGAAATTAGAAAACTATTTTTATTTACATTTATGACAATATGAATCTAGGGTACGTTAAAAATGTACAAACTTCTATTCTGATAATATTTCAATGTAATTTTGGATAATTAATTCCAGAGACAAAGGGAACCCTGGAACATTTCCAATTGGCCTCGTAGCTTTCGATTGGTTTTGTTATAATCATTGAATTAGTATAAACCTATAGCAGCACTTTGTTTTACTTTTTATAATGGTTGGTTTGGTTATTTACAATACAAAATAATGGTTTTTAGAGGGGTTTAATCTAATGTGGTCGAAGTATAAGATATTTATTGAAAATATGCTGATGATATATGGATTACAATTTTTTAGTATACATCACCTCCCAAAACATTTACCATTATTCTTTTAACCCACATTAAATAAAACTGTCAAATCCGGTTTACAATATTTTCTTCAGCATAACAAATAATCTAGTTTTTAAAAGCTAAAAAAAGTTGAGTAGAAGAAATTATTTAACGAATTTCCTGATCAAATTCAGAATTTACCGTTTATTGATTTTAAGTAAAAGTGTAATTTTATATTGATGGTTAATGAATTTTTGAAACTGTATTGTTTCAGAGGATATTTAAACAAAATATAGAATGGAACTAAATATTATATATACAGTAAAAAAATGTACTATCAAGTTTAAATTGTAATTAATTTTATGTTTTATACAATTAATGTTATGGTTATTAATGTTTTAGTTATTGGTTACTTTACTTTGATGTACCTAAATGACCGTTTCGTGTTTAGATTATAACTAACTATAATATAGGGTTAATATTTCATAATGGAATTTTCTGCTCTGTTTCATACAACCATTTTCACCAGCCAAAGAACTATTAATTTTATTAAATAATTCGATTTGCATACCTTGATGTAACCTCTATAGATATAAATTCAAATAAAAAATATGTTAGCTGACACAATAATATGATTGCTGGATATAATGTTACAGATACCTGTTTATCACTAATTTTTTTGAACAAAACTAAAACCAATGTTGTGTTGCTAAATTACTAAAGAACTCATCAAAGTAATATAGTATAAAAGCACGCTGTTCATCAACTGGATCATGAGCAACGGTTTGTTTGCTTGAACCGCCGTCTGTAAAAGTATTTAACATTTCATTGAAAATTATAAATATAATTATGTAAGATAGATTAAAAAAAAAAACTAAAAATTAAAAATACAAAAGACATATTTTTTTACCATACATGTATTATATGTGTTATACAAATATATATATAAAATACCCCCGAAGCAGCAAACCTGCGTAATTAGCGAATTTCCAATGCATATATATTTATCTTAATACCACATAAAGCTACATACCAAGTTTCATCAATATACATTCATAAATAAACAATTTATGGCATTTTAATTATTCTCCATAAGAATAACATAGCGGCTGAGTATGCAGGTTTGCTGAAGCAAGGAACACAAAATACCCCTGTCGCAGCAAACCTGCATACTCAGCGAATTTCCAATGAATATATAACATAACACATTAAAACACTTAACAGGATTCATAAGAAATGTATTCACAAACAAGCGATATTTAAAATATTAATTATTCTCCATAAGAATAACTTTGGGGATGAGTACGCAGGTTTGCTGCAACTAGGCACACAAAATTATGGAATTTTATGCAAATATCAATAGAACTCATCTTAGTGAAGTCACATACCAAGTTTCATCCATATACATTCATAAATAAGCGATATATAACATTTTAAGTATTTTCCATAAGAATAACATGGGGACTAAGTACCTAGGTTTGCTGCTACAGGAACCATATGCGAAAAATTGTTTTTTTGTGTAAACAACAATAAACCACAACCAGATCAAGCCATATACCAAATTTTGCCAGTTTATGTTCATAAATAAGTGAGATATACAATTTTTCTTTTTCTCCATAAGAATAACATTAGACAACGTACTGTGTTTAGCACTTTCAATATCTCGGTAACCAATTGACGTAGAGCAATGATCAAAATACCAAATTGTTTTGTTTTTTTAATCTGAATTCAATGGTATATTTT
Organism: Allygus modestus; assembly: GCA_963675035.1. NCBI lineage: Eukaryota > Metazoa > Arthropoda > Insecta > Hemiptera > Cicadellidae > Allygus > Allygus modestus. The sequence goes on from OY776112.1 coordinate 63,982,013, forward strand.
ATTTAAATTAAAATTACATGTGAAAACCCCAAAAAACACATTCTTGGGGTACATAACCCCCCAAAAAAAACCTTCGGATGGTGCGTTTTTCTGGTTTTTGAACTCGTTCAAATAAATGGTACTTTACAAATTTGTACCAAATTTCATTGAGATCGGAACTTTTTTACGAGAGTTATCGTGCTTACGGACACACACACATATATATATATATACATACATATATACAAATTTTAACGAATGGTGTTTTTGGCATCTGGGGACCTCAAAATGAAAAGTTATCATGGTCTCGGGCTTAAGTCTTACCATGAGACTTACGGTAATAGCTTCTTCCCTATAGGGGAAATTCGCTAAAAGCAGAGGAGTAGTTTAGAGTAAGAAAAATTGAAACACAATGTTATATATAATTTGATATTTAGCCATCTAGCTTTAAGTCAAATTGTTTATGCTTGTGGTATATTGCGTATTTGCCGTTGAAATAAATAAAATAAAACTTATTTTGTGTCCCACTAATCTGTTTTTAAGAACATAGCCGCTGTAAAAAGTTATTTTCTAACGTGGTGTAAATCAATTAGTAGATATTTGTTGTGTTTCTAGTGTTGACAAAAGCAGACAAAGTGACATCAACAGAATATACGCGTTGGCTAGTAGAAGGGCGCCTACAAAGGGTAGAGATGTCATTAATGCTCAATGTGGAATAAGACACCGGTCAGTAATTGATGCCAAAGTGGATCTGAGGGACCAGTTTGATAACATAAATAGCAGCTTTTGTAATATAATTGTAGGACCAGACGCTTGGAAAAGCTGATGTCAATGGACCAACTGAACCAACTAAACGGTGCCGAGCGATGTTTCTAAGCAAACAGTGAAAAATATGGAATTAATCTTGCTTTAATTTTAATAAAAATGGCTTGTTTGGGCTAAAATATAACCTCAAAATTCTCCAATGTATATTGTTTAACAACGAAGTGTACTTTCTTCAAAGGCATGTTTTAAGAGCGGTATTTGAATTATTTTCGACTTATTTTTGGGCATCACCCACCTTCAGGTTTATGTGGCGTTGTCCAGCGGAGACTGATGGAAGTCCCCTTATCAGATATTTACAAGCAACACAACACAACACGAACATACACAAATAAAAACAAAAAACAACGCCACATTAAGTCCCGACGTTTTGAGAAACTAAAAAAAGTTTCCCGTTATCAAGATCCGTTACCAAAGGCCTAGCACGAACCCGAGCCCAGCACCTAGGCACGACCCAAAAGGTCAAGACAGGACGTGAGGTAGGATCAGGTCAGGTCAGGTGGCCAGGTTGAGGCATGGTCAGGCTCTCTGCTCGGCTTTTAAATATCTGATAAGAGGTCTTCCATCAGTCTCCGTTGAACGGTGCCACATAAACCTGAAGGTTAGTGATTCCCAAAAATAAGTCGAAAATAAAAACTAAATGTCGTTTAAATATCTTAAACACTTCGAACTATATGTAAACATACACTGTTTACACATATGTGGCGATAAAAAACATTGTAAAAGGATTTAGGCAATCTATTTCGACCAGTCTCTTTTAATAGTCATCAGGCAAAACGAGAGATACGGTTGCCATAGATACTGTATAATTATATCCCGATGTTATAACAATATGTAATATAGTAATTTGGTTTGGGTTTCAAAAAGCTACCACCACACAGATTACATTTTCTAAAGCTCAGTTTCACACATTTTGACACTTGGTCATTTACTTATCAATGAAGAGATTGATTTATTTTGTGAAACTTAAAGTTCCTTCGAAGGGAAGTTTAAATTGTTGGTGTTAAATCTATTATGTATAAAACATTTTCCACTTATTATTTTATGTTGTCTAAATAATCAGATTCTTCTCACAAAACAGGAAAGGAAGGGGTGTTGAGTGCTGTACATACAAGCTTTCAGATGTGTTGTATCTTTCAACAATTGTCATATTAACTTGTCTCACTGTTACCTTGTTAATCAATAATATTTCTGTTAGCTGCTGAAACCGCACGACAGTAACATCTTATTTTTAACTATAGTCTAAGCAATAGTATTTTAACGATTTTTATTTGTCCATATTTGTCATATTTCATCATCCATATCATCAAATATTCATTCCATAAACGTATACACATTACCTAATAGATTTCAATCATATAAGATCTTCATGTTGTTTCATATATTTGTAGGTTATTCATACTGTTCCTACCTATTTCTCACAAATTTTTCTCTATTTATGTTACTTGATGTTCGCTTATATTTTAGTTTCTAGTACAATAATCATTGTTGTTGTTGTCTACATTTACATATTATACTTTTGTGAAATGGCGTTGACCATGTATGAATAAATTAATAAATGTGGGTTTCCATAAAACAATAACAATTGTACGTCATTGAAAAAGATATTTTATTTTTAACATATACGTGAAAATTGATTAATTCTTGTACTTATTCTAAAATTTCCATACAAACCACTCAATTTGTATAAATGTAAAATAGCTAGACATATCTATTTTTAAGTATTCTTCAGTAAAATAAACAATGAATGTTTTTGTACTTTTGTGTTTATTCGCTAGGAGATATTCGTCCACTCAGGGCAGGATTTAATGGAACATTAAATACGGATGCAAATGAATCAGTGTCTAAGCTCCGAGGTAGAGATTCAATGGAAGGTCAGTGCCAACTGAGTGGGCTCATTGCGGTCCAACAACCATCGTCTGGTGATGCTGAATACCGGACCCTCCAGAAGTTAGTGTTCATCGAGTAAGGATAGGCAATCGCCTTACACTAATATACACTATAGTGCAGCTAACCAGTATTTATATGATTACTTCAGGATAAGAAGTGGTATTTAAATGAAAATATAAGCGAAATAAGCTTAATTGGGTTTGTTAAAAAACAAAATAAACTATTTGTTCTCTCCAAATTTAAATAAAATAAATTAAATCTTTTAATTTTGGAAATAAACTTCTGTTTGGCTTGCCTGTTTTTTCGCAATTTACTTAATCCTTTGAACATTCCCTTTATAATATAAACTTTACTTAAACAAATATTGAATGTGCTTTACAATGAAGACCAAAGTCTGCTGCAACTCAAAGTGAAACGCTTCGAACCCCTTCTAAATTGAATAAATTCACTTGGAGTATGTATGCCTCAACATTTTCAGCACAGCAATTCTACGGAAAATTCCCACACCCCCAAACGGGTTGAATATATAATCTTGGACCGAAGCTTCTAAAATCTAGCCACGCAGGTCTGCACATGACCAAACCCATTAATCTTTCCGCTCAAGCAAACAATTGGAACCATCAGCTTCAGTTCTATTCCAACCCCCCGAGACTTGAAAATCGTGATTTTGCTCCGACATGCAAAACCAAATTGCACGAGCAATTCTCACTCTTCATCCAGGCTTTTTGTTCAGAATTTTAATTATTAAATATTTTTTTACAATAAATTATAATTAATAAATTATTTCTACACAAATTATTTCATAAAAAAATTATTACATTATTACAAATTGTTTTAATTACAATTGAAACGTTACAACATCAACTACCGCAAATATATAACACTTATATTAACAAATATTATTATTTAGATAAACATGAAAACCATTAAATAACAATGAAATTGATTTTAATCCCAATAAATATAACAATCATATTTTATAAGAACAGGACAGTATTTAATTCAGTGTTTATTATTATAAACAGCAAATATGCAGAAGGCCCAATTTCAATACAGTTAGGTGTGTATGTTAACTTACGATATCTCCAGGTTTTTTTTTACCTATTTGCAATTTTATATTTTGCACGGTAACTCCAAAAACCAGTAAAATCATGAAAAATCAAAATTTCCCAAAAACTGTTTTAACGGTTTTATTTACAATTTGGTGTTGTCAGTTTTTTATATAATGACACCACCCGTATTTTGGGGATTGTGGGTTAATGGAGGGGTATAAATATATGTTATATACATAATCAATTATAAATATAAATACAATTGTAAGGTATTTTACACATACATTTTTTAAATATTTTTTCAGTAAAGTGTTCATAAACAAATCACTTCAAAAAAACATAAGGCAAACAGAATTAAAAATAATTAAAATTTCTTTAATGTATTCGTCTTTATATGGAAAATTACCTCTTACAATTTCAATTTAAAAACATCAATCAATAATAAAAGGGTTTTAATTTCAAGAAGGTGTTTTAATATAGGTACTCTATAAAATAAGGTTTACAAAATTATCTCCCTGATATTTATCATATTCGCCCTTTTATTTACCTCAAATCAGAATTTCATAAATGGAGGGCTAAAATTAGTCGCGCGTAAACACCCTACCATTTACGCTCCAAACAGGCGCTGAGAGGTTGAGGCTCAACGAGTGTTCAACTACTTCACAGCTGTTCAACGACACCCAGCTGGTTGAAGATTTGACGCCTCGGTGACGACTTCCTGGTCGAAAACTCGGACGTGTTAATCAAGTATGTACAGTTATGGATGAGGACTTGTTATATTATTTCTTTAATAAATTGGTCACCATCATTAATTTAGCTAAACTTAGCATAGAAACTTCATGTAAGACAGAATGGAGTATTAAGTAGCAGTAGGATGGGAGAACCCTCATACTAGGAAAAATTAAACATGGTACAGAATAAAGCTACTTTTCTCACTAACATAAAACCAAACATAATGTACGTTCTTACACACATCCAGGAACAATTTAAACGTGTTAAACTCATTAGCGTAGCAAGTTTTTCTTGTAGATAACATAAATTAATTGGTTCTTTTAAACACCAAGCTGTTATTTGGTCAATTTAGATCACAACAGGTTCTACTGAACTTCTTTGTTGTAAGTAAATTATAAATATAACTGTTGCTTTACTGAATCGATAGACTATGTCAATTACTATACTGCTGTGGCAATTGGGGTCAAGGTTCGTAGAGCTTTCATCACAGGTATGATTATTTCCATAAGAGTAATGTTCGCAGCAAAGATGTCTTGCGATTTCGTCCAGCTGATGCATAAATCAACAACATAGTACAAGTATTGCCAACTTTACAGGGGATAATAATGATACAGCTATTTTTAAATTATTGTCACTGGACATGCAAAAAGAAAGTTTAAACCCATAATCCATTGATCTATTTATACAAATAAATCAAAACAATAATTAGTTTCATAAAATAACAGCTGATAAAATTATGTAATTAGTTATATAATGTTTATTTTAATTACAATGACGAGGAAAATATGGTTCGAGTACGATAAATGCCGTGTTTCCAGCAACACTGCAGATTGGATTGCCGATCACGTGACCTTATAGATGTTTTTACAATGTCTCTTCTGGTTAGCTAGAAAACCTTAAATATACCCACTACACAGACCTTACTAAGTATCTATGGACCTTGAACTGGGGTTGGAGTGGTTTCGAGCATCAGTCCGCGTTAAAAAGACTTCTACAGCCCTTGATGTAACTAAATAAAGAAAGTTGTTAGAGAGCTTGGATTAAAATCCATGAGTATTAGGAAATCATACTTATTCAAAACCACGTGCTATAATATAATCTATAGTGTTAAGACAGTGACCAAATCTAATGTGATATAGATTTAACAGAAAGAGAAATGTGATGGCTGTGGGGCCTTTAGGTTATTTAAAGAATCTCTTATTCTGTCTCAGAATTAACACCACAAAAGATAATACCCCCGTCGCAGCAAATCTGCTTACTCAGCGAATTTCCAATGCATTTATATGTTTCTCACTCCTACATAAAGCCACTTACCAAGTTACATAAATACATTTATAATTAAGTGATATATAACATTTTGATCTGTTCATCTTCAATAAAGAGTCGGAATATTCGTTTAAAATTAATCTAAAATTATAACATTCACCAATATTTTGTAAAATTATTATATTTAGTGAGGGATTTCGCCAGCAATGGGACATCGTCAGACTAACTCACAAACCAGAAATAGGTTATATTTACAATAATTATTTCAATATAAAACATATAATTTGGAGAAAGTCAAAGTGTTAAAAGTTAACTATATATTGAAATGAATCTTTATATGTAATAAAAATTAACAATTTAGTAAATAATGACCATGGACCAATTCCAAATTCTCCATTATTAAATTCAGAGTATACAAAATTATAAGAAGGTTGTGTAGAATATATTTTAACAATTTTACTATATTATACAATTTAATTTCATAACTATTTATTATATCATATATTATATAAGTTGACTTAACTTTTAACACTTTGACTTTCTCCAAATCATATGTTTTTTATTGAAATTATTATTGAAAATATAACCTATTTTCAGATTGTGATTTAGTCAGATGATTAGCATTGCTGCCGAAAGGCCTCACTAAATAAATATAAAAATTTTACAAAATATTGGTGAGTGTTGTAATTTTAAATTAATTTTATTTGTTCTGAATAAGAATACCATTACAGCTGAGTACTCAGGTTTGCTGCAACGAGAATGATAATAAATTTGTTTTTATGCAATTATCAATATAGGTTAACCAGGTGAAGCTACATACCAAGTTTTATTAATTTAATTTCATAAAGCTTTACTTATTCTCCATAAGAATTGCATTAGGGCTGATTATGCAGGTTTTCTGCTACGGGGCCAATCAACAAAAAATTATTTTGCTGTGCAAATATCAATATACCAGTGTTAGGTGAAGCCACATGACAAGTTTCATCAATATACATTCATAAATTATCGAGATAACAATTTATAATTTTCTCCATAAGGATAGCATTAGGGCTGAGTATTAATGAGTATGCAGGTTTTCTGCTACGGGGACAATCAACAAAATATTATGTTGTTGTCCAAATATAAATATAGCAATTCTAGGTGAAGCCACACGCCAAGTTTCATCAATATAAATTCATAAATAATCGAGATATCAATTTTGTATTATTCTCCATAAGGACAACGTTACTATGAAACGTGTCTAATGAAACGTTGTTTCATTGGACAATGTACTGTGTTTAGCACTCTGAATAAGTCTGCAACGGTTGGACTTAGAATCACAACTTAAACACCAAAATGATTGTTTTGTAGAGCTGAACTAATTGGTAAAAACAAATGTGAAGTTTTCAGTAAAATTAACTGAGGGAAAGCTAAAACCTTTTTCAAATAAGATTAACATGGGATTTTTAATTATTACATCAGGATGTTTAAACGTAATAATTTATTTAATTTAATCTTTTACAGTTAATTTGTAGGCCTATTTAATATAAAATCCATGCATGCCAAAGGAGCCGGTACCTGCAAGTTTGTTGTATATCAAACATAAACCATCTGAAAATAAACGGTATCAGGGAACTGACACATACTTTCTCCCTTTTAGCTTAACTTTAATGAATGAATTACTATTTATTTACTAAATATAAAATACAAAGCACGGTCGAATGTAAATAAAATCTTGTAAACAAGTTGTTTAAAAAAACATCCACCCAAATCCCTGCTTTGGAGGCACTACAGAATCCATTGCTACACTCGTGGTTTTAAGAGGGGAAATGCCCCCTATTCCCCACTCTGTTGGTCAATGCTAAATTAACAAGCATATCAAGTTTGAATGAAATTGATCAGTAAATAAGAGAGAAATAGTAATTTTTGTATTCCCCATAAGAATAACATTGGACAACGTACTGCGTTTACCGCTAAATAAAAATTTCAATTTTCTCGGAAACCAGCAACCGTAGAATAGTAATTCAAAATACTAAATTATTTAGTTTTTTGAGCTCTTTGTAATGGTGAATAGTAATATTTTTTTATATTTATGTCTTTTTATGAAAAATAAAAAAAACTTAAATTTGGATGTTTTAATTCCTGTAATTTCTGAACCCGAATTTTTACAGGAATGCGGGTGGTGTCATTTTGTTGGGAAACTAAAGTTCTACAAATGACTAAAGTTTAATCAAAATCATTGGAGCTGTTTTTGAGAAATTTTGATTTTTCATGTTTTTTGGCGGTTTTTAGGGGATAGTTACCCTTAAAAATTAAAATTCCAAAAATGAAAATAAGCCTGGAGATATCGTGGATTAGTACCTACATACCAAATTTCATCAAAATCGGCCCATTGCTTAAGGCTCTAGCTCTGTACACATCCACACAGACACACACACACACACACACACACACACACACACACACACAGACATCACGTAAAAACCACTTTTTTGGGTTCAGAAAGCGCCAAAACAACTAAACTTTCCACTAACAACTATATTTCCACTAACAACTCAAATTCGAAAATGTTGACGAAAACAATACTTTTTCCATATAGTATTTATAGAGGGAGAAAATACAAAAAAATTAATCAAACATACCATTCTACCATCTGTCTTAGATATCTATGTTCACAGGTTCTTCCTAAAACGTTCCTACTATTGAATAAAAACTGCTTCAATAGTGTTCACCACAACTTGTTTATCCCACAGTTTAACCACACCAGTTGATAGGGCAGTGAGAAGTGGTTCCAGTCGTTGTTACAGCACAAAGCGCGTAGTGAATGGTCGCCGAACAAATGAGAGAGCCGTGAATGCAGGTAATTACTGGAGACCGTCAGTGTGAGAGCAACACACCGCATTGACTGTATTGATGCGCGGCCCTGCGGATATTGTGAGGGAGCTGTTGTTTGATTACCAACGGGTCAGTTTACGTTTATTTTTTGTAAAATGGATACCGTATTCGTTTGTGATCTATAGAGGATCACAACTAAAACCTTATTTCCAGGGACTTATGCTGGTTGCATTGTTCCAAATTGTGGATGAATATTTAAATATACGAGTAGAAATACGGTGGATTGAAAAACGGTAGATATACGGTAGGCTGATTACATTTTCTACTTGTTGTAATGCTATAAAGCGACCATGCTTCGCTAGTATCTAAATCTTAATATCTGAGTTTATGTAATCGGATGAGAGCTACTTAGATATTAGCCTTAACATTTCCTACTTCCCCACAAATTATTTAGGTAAGTTGAATAAATGGAGACTTGAATTAACTGTTGCATCCGGTATTATTATGATTTATATAGTTTCCAGTTTCTAAAAGTATAAATATATTGAACGTTAAAGTACTATTATGCCTTAATAGTATTTTTACCTGTAAAAAAGTGGAATCAAAGTTTCAATTTTTACTTTCTCCCCCTATACATAGTATATGGAGAAAGTATTGTTTTCGTAAAAATTTTCGAATTTGAGTTGTTAGTGGAAATATTCGTTTTGGTGCTCCCTGAACCCAAAAAAGTGGTTTTTACGTGATGTCTGTCTGTGTGTGTGTGTGTGTGTCCGTGTGTGTGTGTGTGTGTGTGTGTGTGTGTGTCTGTGTGGATGTGTACAGAGCTAGAGCCCTAACCTATGGGCCGATTTTTATGAAATTTGGTATGTAGGTACTAATCCACGATATCTCCAGGCATTTTTTTCATTTTTTTGAATTTTTGATTTTTAAGGGTAATTATCCCCCAAAAACCGCCAAAAAACATGAAAAATCCAAATTTCTCAAAAACGGCTCTAACGATTTTGATTAAACTTTCGTGGTTTGTAGAACTTTAGGTTTCCAACAAAATGACACTACCCGCATTTCTGCAAAAATGCGGGTTCAGAAATTACAGGACTTAAAAAATCAAAAATTCAGTTTTTTGGATTTTTCATAAAAAATCATAAATGTTAAAAAATATTACTATTCACCATTAAAAAGATCTCAAAAAACTAAATAAATTAGTATTTTAAATTACTATTCTACGATTGCTAGTTGCGGAGAAAATTGAAATTTTCATTTAGCGGTAAACACAGTACGTTGTCCAATGTTATTCTTATGGGGAATACAAAAATAACTATTTCTCTCTTATTTACTGATCAATTTCATTAAAATTTGATATGCAGGTCAAGTTAGCATTGACCAACAGATGATGTTCAAAATGTGTTGCTATTTAACCATGGGGGGGCAAGGGGGCATTTCCCCTCTCAAAACCACTGTGTGTAGCAACGGACTCTATAGTGCCTCCCAAAAAGGGATTTGGGTGGATATTTCTGAAAACAACTATTTTAGACAATTTTCTGTACATTTATCTATACTTCATATTCTATATTTAGTAAATAACAAATATTTTTGTCATTAAAGTTTGGCTAAAAGGGAGAAAGTATGTGTCAGTTTCCTGATACCGTTTATTATTTCTATTTCTATTTTTATTATTATTATTTATTATTATTAAACTGAAATATTACTTTAACTTTACAACAGGTGAGCAAGGTAGTTTTAACTTAGAACTAAGGGAACTTGTGTGTGTTTTAAATAAATAAATAGTTAAATTTAAACATCTACATGATGTTTTTGATCACAGCTCAAATCTATACCACCTCGGTATTTATTGTTAAGTATAAATTCGTAGTTAATCATACTAAACAAAATACTACAGTAATTAATTATATTTATTCTATAATTAATTTTAACATTTAATAGTGTAAATTAGTTTACTGCAAAATCACGTTCTATTAAAACTAGGTTTTAGAGGAATTTACCTTTGCTTCATGTTAATTACCCTTTATTGAAACCTATCACTTAATACTTAATACTTGAAGTGTACTACCCAAGTAACTGTGACAGTTAAATGTCAAGTGATCTCTCAACAATAAAGGACCCTCTGAGGGACTCCCCGACCGATGTAATCCATTACCTAATGACTCCCATGGCCGCGGCTTCCCCTGATCTTGGTTGTTTTTATTTTGTTATTGTTTCCTCTTCCAGACCCTTATACAGCTGAATTTCCTGAACTGGAATCGAAAGTGTTAAAATTTAGGACTCTTTTTAATTCGTTTGTTTATTTAATGTAAGTTTCTTTTAAAAAAAACATTGATTTTACAACTAAAAGAATAATAAATCCTCAAATACGTTTTATTTTTTACCTTTTTGTTCGAAAATCAGTAAACATACTTATTTTTAGTCGCTTTAACTACGTTGTAATTCCCTCTTAATAACTAAGTAAAAGTAAATGAGTTTTTACCAATAAAAGTACATCAATTCACTGTGTTAACACTAAAAATACCCTTTTATGAACTGGTTCTTAACAACATTTGTAACCAGACGTGATATGTGTTGTATACAGTATTTTTGATGCAATAACGATACATAAATGATTTTTGGATATTCTTTTTATCGATATAATGGGGTTAGTAACACTGATAAGCACCAGTGCGCCTGAGTTTTGATTGGCAAAGGGATTAATTGAATGGTCTACCAACACACGCCACCGTAAAATACTCCTGATTACGGTGAACACTGACGTTTATTAAAAATTATTTTAGCTGATTAGTGATTACAGTAAAAATACAATGGTTTAACTTTGAATGTTTAAAGTGAGTTTTACTTTTGTACTTTGATTTCGTTTATGCTATTTGGAAAGTGTTTATAGGAAAACTAACACTTTCTTAAATCTTTTTGCACTAATAGAAATCACAACCACATCAATACCTTTTGTTCAAGTACATGGTGCCACCCTTACTATTTTCCCACAGGGTCCTGAGATAGTTTAAAGTAAATATATTAAACATTAACCTTCTTAAGATATTTCTTTAACCTCGTATTTACTCGCAGACTTCACTCCCGCCTCGTTTCAAAAACCCCCTTTTCTGAAGACACCCCTTCATTAGCTTATCTCGACAATGGTTGAAAATCTAAGCATTTTACAATTGTCAAAAATAATCTTGTAATTACTTAGTTACTTATTAAAAACTGGTTGAATTGTTTTCTTAAGACGGCTATATTTATATTTGTTTTGAAATAATTGTTTCTTGATCGTTTGTACTACAATGAAACTTCGAACACAATGCTGCAAACATTATGGTAATAATTTGAATTTATGTTACACTCAGTATGTGTATATATAATGATGTTAAGAGTTTTTTTATTCGCTATGATAGTTTGAATTTGTTTGCCTTTGACAGAGCCCTGTTTATTGAAGGACGTTAAGTTTATGACGTAATTTTTTTTAAATAATGCGAGTTGGAATTAAATTTTGCAATACGTGAGTCATTAGACTTGACTGTTGTTGTAACTTTGGGAAACATTTCATGAGCTTTAATTTTAGGTATTTGAACAAGATAACATTAGACTTTTGATTCAGTATCTTTGACAGCAGATTTACACAACATGTCGCATGTCACATCCAAAGAAGTACTATTTAGTTAAGTGCATAGTTACAATAGAGGTTCTTATATAAAGTCGAAACCAGTTTATTATTTTTAAATTTAAACTAAAACCATAACTAACGATAACAGTACCTATTCTAGAAAACTTGGGAAACAACTGCAACATATTTTAAGGGTATTTAGAATATTTATCGCATTAATTTACCAAATGTGTAAATTAATTGTTCGCTGATTTATGTAAGATTAAGTCATAAGCAAATTGTATACCTTAATTCTTAAGTAAATTGCCTTAAGGTATGTTTTCTATGAGTCACGGAACAGCCTTCCTACCTTGTTCCTACAGCGTTCTATATTCAACGATTTGTCAAAATCGTCTTTGTTCAAGAATTTTCCTCAGGCAATAAGTAATATATACAAATTAATTTAAATGCTCATTATATGCAGATACAAGTTTGTCGGTATCCAAATATGGTGGAATAAGTTAAAATGGCAGATACGAAAGTCATAAATATTTGACATGAATGAAACATTAAAAAAGTTCAATCGTACATATTTTAAGAAGCCAATGTAAACGAAGCGCTCGATTCAGGAAGTTGTATAAACATTTTACACTTCATGAATACGAAAGTACTCTCGCATTCCCGAAAGAGAATTTATATCTGTCGGGTTTAAGAGCAGTTGAATAATATTATTTCCCACTTCTTATTTTGGCTTGTGTCTTGGGTTCTGACTCACTGAATTGTTTTGGGGTCTTTTCTTGCTATGTGATTTTTTAAAGACACCCAACTTGCCTACCTAACATACAGAATAACCTATTTTATCGCAGTGTGCATTTTTAAAGTTTTTATTAAACCCGTCAATATTTTTTGTTGTAAGAAATGCGTGAATATGTAAATAAGTCTGTTTCAATTACTTTATTTGGTAATTTCCTACTTTATATTATAAGTAATATAGGGTACTATAAATGTTTATGTGTGGGTGAGCAAAAAATGCGCAGTGGTAGACTAGATATTACTTTTGCAACATTATTAACCTTTATTAAATTTCTATATTTTAACCAATGGTGAGCTCTTTAGTTTAGAAAAAAAGTAAGTTTCGGCACGCAGTTCAATAACTCTATTACTAATATCCATTTTCGACATTAACAACATTAACATCCTCAACAAGTCTCAACATTAACAACGATACATTACTGTTATCATACAACAGACCTTGGCCAGAAGGTTACACGAACTTTACTTTATCACGCAGTGAAAAGTTAACTTTTTTAAATTATAAAATAACAAATATTATTACCCTTAAAAGTTGCACTCTACAAATTTTACTAACAAACACATTTTTATATCACTATCTTTTTATGGCGGTGTTTTGTACTTAGTTATTGTTAAATAATTTATCCAAACGATGAAACCCCAAGCAGTTAACCACATCTTTGCTAATAAACTACTTTACTCAGGGCCACCAATCACCAAGTTTGTGTTTCATCTTCCAATTTACCTCTTAGCTTCCGACCACAATCAGTAGAGCATTGTAACGCGTGAATTTGGGGGCAACAACCTGTAAACTAAGACATAATTTTACTGAAATGTACTGTAAAAGCTCTTTTGCACTCTATTAATAATGGCAATACACGTGTAAAGCGATTCCTGGCACTGAGGGCTAGGAGTTATTTAATAACTCCCTTTCATATACGTGGCCTTCTATTAAAAATTAATTAAATAACCTATTTTGGTCTAGTTTTGTTTGTTAAGACTAGTTTCAAGAAATATAAAAATTAGGAATGCAAATATTTTTCATCCTAAAAATGTGTTCTCTGCATCCAAAAACTTATCTTAACTCTCCATTATTACGCATTTTTACGAACATGCTCACAATTAACAAAATTAACTTTTCAAAATCTTAATCGTCGAATTAATTATTAAAAATGTGTATTTCGTCATATCATGATATTAATTCACAATAAATTGTAAAGCCAACTACATAATCCACACGTATATCCTGTACTGAGTCTTGTATTATTTGTCCGTTCTCCTTATTACATTTTATATATATGTAACAGACTCTAAGGCTGGAATTGCCAATGAATTCATCTCGATCAAATTAAATCACGTTGAGGTTTTTTCACGCACTTGTTACTGTGAACCAATGAGTTGATTAATAGTTGCCAGGAAATAAATGAGAGAACCTGTCAATGCGGGTAATTGCCGCAGTATTGGCGGTGCGCCGAGAGCGGGAGAGCAACGAGCACTGTGGTGTTATCAGGACGGCAGAGCAATTATTTGCTAATTTTAGTGGTCAATTCGTTTGTTATTTTTATGTTTTTATCGCATATTCTAGAGTAAATCAGGGTGAAAATAAAAATGATTTTAACTAAGATCAATTTAGGTTTTGAATTTGGAGAGTTTTCATCACAAACACTTTAATCAATAACATCTTTCTAAGAATATAAAATTTAGCTATTCAAAAATCACATAGAAAAATACCTTGCTAAAAGAAAAGTTGTCTACTTTTTAATTTTCTGAAAGCAAATGATGATGATTTACTGGCATTGTTTAATGAAAGAGAAAACAAAGACTATTCGGATTTGGGATAATGTGGGTGCAATGAACCAATCAGCTTTATTTGAAACACACTACTATATATGGTTCTCTAAGTGACATTTACACAATACAGTTTAATAGGGAATCCCCTCTGGTAAGGTTTTAATAACGACGAAATTATTAACAATGTGTCACTGAACTGGCATAAACAAGTTATTAATGTTGTAACAGCTTTAATATTCCTTTACAATGAAACATCATATACTATGATTTCAATTTTTTTAATTACATAATTAAAACACTAGCTTCTAGTTGTAAAATTTACTAATTTTAATTAGTTCATCGCTAACCTAATATTCATTTCCTACCATAGTTTGTTATACTTTACCACCTAACTGTTTGGTATATTTCGTTAAGCTGGAAAGAGATTTTTACTCTGTGCTGTATGTCGTTGTGCATGGTATAGGCCTGATGGGTTTTCCTACAGTACCTTTTGCAGCTGGTTATTTTGTAAAGTTAGGTACATCGGTATTTTGAATGGTTATGTTAATATTAGGACGAGTTACGTTACTACGTAGCTAACAAGAAACTCGTTAAAAAGGTTAGCACACGTTATTATTATTATTATTATTATTATTATTATTATTATTATTAATATTATCATTATTATTATCATTATTATTATAGTTGAAACATTCACATGACAAAAACTAATAATTTTTAATACGAAAATTATAATTAAACGTTAGACTCAAATGGTTTTTCAAAAATATTATCTAAAACCATCCTGATATCGTGAAATTAAGTTTCCAAGGAGCCCGACATTTTTCATCTATCCGATCGCACTTAATTATCCAACTCAGTTACTATAGAAGGAGTGATTTCAAGTCAATTGAGATTGTGGTTCTACATTTAATTGGAGCTTTGCTGTCACAGGCCTTGTGGACTATTAATTGAAATGCGGACCACATTAATATGCCTGGCATAGAAGGGAATCAATATTATCAATTAATAGATATCGAAGTTGGGTACGGAGGCTTGTCAGTGGCTATATCGCTGTATATCTGAGTACCGGGGGACTGAGCAATGCAGGGTGTTATGTTATTAAGTTCGTGGGCGAGAAAGATGCAATGTTTCTTACAATAAATATTCTAATGCTATTATCAATTTGAGTTACCAAAGCTGTCTATCTCTCTATTTCCTATATTACTTTGTTTATATTCATATTCATTTAGGATATGTCTACTGTATATCTATGCAATCTTTATTCAATAATTCTGTCACTGTTTTCAAGAAATCACTGGTTGATACTTTACTGACAGTACACTGGTTATTTATTCACAGCTATTATGACCCTTTTATTTGATTTGAAAGTCCATTAGCCCATTATAACTTTCGAATGAGGTTTTTGCTAAACAAAATTTTGTTTTCCTAGGATTGAGGTTTTCACCAATTGATTTTTGAGGTCCCAAAACGCTTAATGTAAAAGTTAATCAAATCCCTTTCGCTAGATTCCGAGATAGAGTTTGCAAACATTCAGACATTTCTCTTATTAGAGTGTATGCCAAAGCTGAGGTTGAAGCTCACTAAATAAAAATTCTCCTAAATACAACAAACTAAATATTAATAATCAATAGTAATAAATAAACGTAGGAATCTGGTCCAAATGCAAATATATTGTTTTTTATGTTAGAAAGCAATTATTTTATATGAATGAATTAGTATTTGGCATTGACATATCTAAATGTACTGCACAACCTTCATTGTTCTACAACACCCTATAACTGTATGATCAACATTGACAAATGTGTGAAATAATGTATTTGCCTGGTTTTGCCTGGTTGACCTAGGATTATTTACGCATACTATTTCTTACAACGGTGTAATAAAACTCTTCTAAGTGTCCTGTTGAATAAAACCAACCCAATATTTGTCTATTTCTTGGCTATCTAAAAATTGTCTATCAAGATGTGCCCCAAAAACAACCTTAAATAAACACCCTTCAAATTGCCCGACGAAAAACAGAGAGTAGTGGGCATTAAAACATACTGGAGACTGTTTAATTTCATAAAAAAGTTGTCGTGCCACTAAGATAGCAACATTTTATTTTTCTTTGAAAGCGTTGGGAACTGTTTGTAACCTAATTGTTAATATCCTTTGTTATTATACTTAAATAACTACAATACGAATCATGAATAGATTTTGTCACAGAGTGGTGAGACAATGCAGAGAATTTGTAATGCTGTTTGTTGAGGCCCGTTCACAGAATGGGTAATAACTAATAATAAACACAGTCCAATAAGGAAAGTATTTTAAGATTAAGTTGTCGCTTCTACTACAACAACAGGGTTATTAGCTAAAATAAATTCCTTTTGCTCAATATGTGACATTGCAGAATATAGCTAAGAAAAGTTTCGATCGAAATTAGTTATAAAGATTCACCGACGGAAATATATACTGATGTGGAATGTCAATGATTACAATGAATAACACTGATTTTATTGATGCATCAACTTTGTACATTTTTTGTTTGTAAAGAATCATTTGATTTTTACGTATTAAAGTAAAAAGTGTGTCGTAAAAATAATGAATTTATTAAAACGAAAATTGGCATAAATAAAAAAATACGTTTACAAAAAAGGCATACATCTGTAAAAACATGGATTGTTTAACTATTTTAATGTAAATTAATTGTTTTTCTGTTGAAAACAGGATAGACTTGGTGTGGTGCCTTCACTTTTTCATCGTCTAAGTTATGTTACTGTCTAGGATTATTATCACGATGAATCATTGGGCAGGAAAGAGTAGACCGTACTTAACCAATTAGGGTAAATACAACTATTGAAGTCAAGGTATGGAAGGACATATCTCCAAAGGTCTGTTATTGTGAGACCGTGTACGAAACTATAAATCATATAATTATAATCATCGCCCTCTGCGTTCTTTATTGAGGGGGTTGACGGGTCTCCACATTGTTAGTGGAGAGGTTCTAGATTGGCTGAGAGACTGAATTTATCTCTGCATAGGAAGGTCCCCCGTGATAATTTTTACAAAATCACTTATTTATACAAATAAATACAATCAATATTGAATGAAAATAAAAGCTTGTTCTGGCTGATACAAATAAGCTACTCGCTTCTCCGGTGTCTTAAAAGTCACGGAAAGTTTGAATAATTTGTATTTTAAAGCGAAGATAATGAAATTTTTGGAGTATATCTCAGACATAAAAAACTATTTTCAGACGATGATATTTGTCAATGAGTCGACCTTGTAGTGGAAAATTAAAAATATCAACTTAAAACAACAGTTTATTATTCTTTAAACATAATCACATTTCGTTTTTGCAGGCTGACAAATTGAATAAATATTTGAGTATTCTGGGACGTTCGGGACACACGGTACATTGTATTCGATAACCAGATTGAATACTGGAAATTATAGACATTCTTTTTAATAACATATTTTTCTCTTCCCTAAATGTAGTTAAATACGATACAACAGATGTAACATAAACCTCATTCAGCCCTTTGGCAATGTAAGTGCTGCCACAACACAGTGAACCTCTACCGCAAATTATTGCTCAAACCAGTCTCACCAACATAATGGCGACAGTATATCTACGGACAGTCGCTGGCTCTGTAGTGCATGGTAATACAAATTTCATGGGGAGACCTTGGTTTGCGACAAACTTATGCGACATAGGTATTTTATTTTAAATGATTTAATTTCATTATTAAATATTTACTAAATCGGAAAATATAAGAACAAATAATTAGTTAAATACATAAATGAGCGAAGAGAATAAATTTTAGGAAGGTCATGACAGGTTATTATAACTGACTTGATTTTTCAAACTGTTGTAATTACAACTTTCCACCAATTTCTCACAATTCGTGATGTCATTATTCTTGTCGATAAAACATAGTAAGGGATTTCGATTGACTTGAGAATTAAAACGTCTGAATGTAGGTAATACTTTTTCTTTGAATAATATCCTGATGTTGCCCAGATACGTATGTTCGAATATTTGACAGTTCAGATAAAAGAAAACACGGCAAAGGAAATTTTTGATAAGCAAAATCCTCCGTTTTTTTCTGAACAAATTTTTGAAAGATTGAGACACCAACATGTTTTCCCTGATTCGTAGTTGTGCATATAGTTTTTTAATGTTCGATATTTTCATTCTGAAGGTCATGCATGGGACGCCCTGATAGTTCAGTTTATGTCAATGACATTAACTTTGGGTGTAAATTATATTTGAATTTCAGCTGTTAATACATTATGGATAGGTTATTAGCAAAAACGGATTTTACAACTAAGGAATATAAGTAATATGTATGAATGCAACACATCACATTTGTACTGAATGTAAAAAAGTAAAACATATGTACTATATGGGAATAATAGTATAATTTTGCCTGAACATCGCTTATAGAATCCTGACGATTTACTTATTTCTATGTTTTATGTAATGCATAGACTGAAATTAGAACTATTATTGTTGTCTGAGTGTCTGTTACTCTGATGGGCAAAATTGTCAGCGCGCTTCACAATTAAAACGGCTGTACTAAACTTGAAATCATGTTCTTCCATTGCTGTGTGGATCTGGGAGAATATGTTTGGTGATTTGTTATCAAACAGGGTTCTGCCCCAAAGTCTATCAATGCTGCATTGCTCATTGAGTAATCTTATTTCCTAATCTCAATCTTTCATTACAGAGCGTGCAATGTTTTTACTTTGCTAATGAGCATTTAGTCAGCTGATTGGACATTTGTTTTGCTACTCTACAGCGGTATGCTAAACCGTTACAGTAATGTAAAAGTAGTATAACTTTAGCCATGGGACACCTGCATCCCCGAAGAATGACATTTTAGGACAAATTGTTTATGTTGTTATTGTTATATAATATATTAAAGCTGAATTATGTGTGTTTGTCAGTTTATCACCCACAGACTACATTCATCTTATTGCCGAAATCTTTGCAACTCTGTTTACATACATTATGTTGGACTATTGACGGAAATACGTGACTCAATTTGTCACAAACTACAGGAGTGATTGAACAGATATTTGACAGTAAGGTAGGAATAACTGTTAGCCATGCCGGACGGTGCCGTACAATGGCCGGTAGGCAATGTGTGTGGTGTAGTCATATTGCGTCACCCGGCCAGCAGGCGTTCTGAAGACCGCTCAAGGCTAATTGACCCAGCTGCAATAATTAATTGTTACAGATAAATAATTTTCTTTCGTTAAAAAATATTAAAAATATACTTATTACTTTCATTATATATTATATCTTCTTCTTCTTTTTAATATATAATGCGATTTTTAATTTTTATTTATATCTTTGGCGGTTTTCTAAACAGAACGCACTGTTAATTCTAAATCGAATTCGACGATTGAGGTCTGGAAAGAATGGTCCAGACCGTCGTTTTCCAAAGTGGTTTCCAATATTTATATCACCATTTTGAGTTGCACAATCCACGCCCAAAGCTAGGTTTCCCAGGTGTTTCCCAAATGTAATTCACTTTTAAAAAACAACATTTTTCTGTGATCTGTGATTTCGAGGCCACGACGGGCATCTTAGTAAATACATATTATCCCGCATACAAAAACCATGGTGTCCAAGTTGTTAATTGTCTATTTTTTATTAATTTTAATCGTCCATTTCACTTGTATTTATTTATCATTTCCATTTCTATTTAATTTTTTTCAAGCTGTTACGTTTGATACAAAAAAAAACATTAGTTTGTTGTCAGTGCTATTATAGACAGTCTATTGTTGATAAACTATTCTGATTTTGTTGTATTTTTTACGGCCCCGATCTAGTCACAAATCAAGTTACTTTGTAAATCTATTATTTTTTAAATCAATAAAACGTTGGTTGTATTTTCACTTTAAAGTTGTCCAAGATGAGTGCCAGACCACGCGCCGCGGACCGCTTATGTGTAGCCAGCAATCACGTTACTTCGGCCGTGCAACCAATCAGAAGCGAGGTGATCGCTTGTCGAGTGGGGGACTGGAGACATTAGGGAGGCGCCTTTTAGTAGTGGTGATGTTAACACTTCTTGCTCCGAATGTTTTATAAATTACTCATATTTTAGTTATTCTTTGTATTTCGTTCACATTAGTGTTCAATAATTTGTTAATATACTTTCAAATAAATTAGCAAATTACAACTCTTTAAAAACTTATGTTAATTTAAATTCACATTCCTTGGGGTGTGGTCTGCTCCCCAAAAGTAGAGCAGTGGTGGCAGCGATATAATTATGACGGCGCAGCAACAACCGGCAGGTTACATTGGTGGCAGCCGTGGGATATCTGAGCCTCATCGTCTCAAGCTGGAAACCAAGCCAAAAGAAGACCGAGGAAGATCGACGTACGTCCACGACCGAGGGGAAGAAGACGAAGGATGAGCGCGAACATTCCAAGTTCAGCCAACAACATGCGACTTCCAACCTCATCCGAAAACATGGGTCATCTAACACCATCCGACAGAAGGAAACATCTGTGGGCCAACATCGTCACCATTCTGGTAGCCGTGGCAGCACTCATTGCAAACCAGGGTGAGCTAGACTTCTAAATTACTCATAACCATAAGTACAAAGTAAGATAATTTCCTGTGGTAATCATTTGTGTTAGCCAAAATAAAAAGCAGACTCAATTATTTACAAAATAAATACCTTAATAAGACATTTGTGTATCTGAAAATTAATTCAAAATCCACTTAAATAATATTAATAAAATAATGGTTGTATTATTTGTGATGAAACTGAAAGCGTGAAGGAATAATGAAAGGTTTAACGAGTGAATTTTCTTAGTCAAATAAATAATGATACCTCTTAATTGTTCAATTAAATTTATATTATTCATTAAAAAAGTAAGAAATAAATAAATAGGGTGTTATTACATCAATTTTGACGAAAGTAAAATTCTTATCTGGAAATCCTCATTAAAGCTACATCACGAACAAGAAATGACAGTTAATTTCTGTAAAAAAAAGAGCAGTAATGCGTGTTTCAGAAATAAGCAGCTTTAAATTTAATGAAACCTTCTATTACGTATGTGTATGAAAATAAAATATATTTCATAAGGGCATGTTTCGCATTAAGTACGACTGATGATAATAAATATACAGTGTAAATTAAGGAATCGTATCAATTGATTGAATATTTTCTTTCTCGTCCTCTATAGAAATGGATAAGTTCAGTAAAATTTCACAGACTGATATATATTTATATATATATATATATATATATATATATATATATCTCAGATAGATATAACTACTCTATTAAATCTTATAAAGGAATGTGACGTAGATCCTGTAACTAATTTCACATCGAAAGAGTTACGGAAAATAGGAGTGTTTCTCAAACGGTTTGCTAAAACCGCGGAGTCTGATCTTGCGCTTCAAGATGCGGTAGACAAATTAATTGAGCATACGGAGGTAAAATTAAAGCCTCGAGTTGTGATAGTCTGTCCCGAGTCACTTACGATTACTGTTACAAGGGAGTTTTAAAAACTTTTTTGAAAAGGTTAACAAGACGGTGGAATCGCCGTCTGGGGAAACTGGGCCGGATTTACCGTTCTCACGATGTTTTAAAATGTCAACTTTGTCAAAAAATTAGTCACACCGCCCAAAATGTATGAGTCAAACAATTCCAAGGACGCCCTACGAAAACAAAATTGCTAAGTATCCGACCGGGTCCACATAGTATTCAAACACCAGTAAGGAATTTTCAACCTTATAACAAGTCTTCAACTTTTAATCGGAATTAGACAACTTTACCTAGGCATTCTAGTAAATTCTGCTCACATTGTAAAAGAAACAGTCATTCGGACGAAGAATGTAGGTACAAAGTAAGACACCACCATTTTAATGAAATTCATGTCCAATTTGTGGTAGGAGAGTAAATTCGGCACAAATGTGTAGATTCGCCCAAACTAATAAAAGTAACACCCGGTGTAAAATGTCAGACTCTATCGGAGGTCCCAAGCCCACCACTGGCTCCCCCAACAACAATCCGAAATAAGTATTCCTAAACATCATAATATCCGACATAAATCGGCGGAACTAGAGTGTAATAAGCCCGAGGAAAACATATTTCCGTTAAAAAAGTAAAAATAATGTAAGTAGACCACTTTTCATAAACCATAAAATAGCAATGACAACTAAGATTTTGCTGTATCAGGAAGAATTGACAACACAGATGGATTAATTGTTTTAGATTCTGGAGCACAAGTATCATTAATAGATAAGAGTGTAAGCTGTAATGAAGTACAACATACAACTGAATGGATTACAGGGGTAACTGGAAATAAATTAAAGGTTTATGGAGAAACCAATGCTGATGTGACGTTAAATAATCAAATTACCTTTAACAGTAATTTGTTCGTAGCCGATCTGCCAAACGTTTTTATTGCAATTCTAGGGTTGGATATTATGGAACAAGAGAAAATATATCTTCTTGAAAATTTTCTTCTTGTGAAAAATATGTCTTGTGTGTATATCCATAAATCAATTAAGATCAGAGGACAATTATACCGTCGTACATAAACCCGTAAAGAAGCACCTATATGCGGATGCATTAAGTAGGGCGGTTCTGAAAGTCAACAAAGAACTATTGCCGGTTATCGATCTCGATACGTTAAGACAAGAACAGCGAATCGACGAAGAATGTCAAAGGCTTAAAGCACAAAAGTGTTAAAACCAGTCCCCAAGGGATAGAATTCTACCAACAAGGACAGAATCGACTAATTTTAGTTCCTTCAAATTTTCGTACAAAGATCCTAAATTACACCATGATATTCTGACTTCAGGGCATCAGGGAACACTAAAAACTCTGAAACGAATAAAACAAAGATTTTTTGGCCTAACATGAAGGAAGACGTGCGAATTTATGTAGATCAATGTCACTCCGGCAATCAGAGAAGGAACCACGGAAAAAGTATTGCTCCTTTAGGCGAATTCGTTGAACCAACTGAAGTGTTTCAAAGAATCAGTTGTGATATTGTAAGTCCTCTACCAGTAACGTCAGCAGGGAACAAATATGTGCTAAGCGTTTTCTAACATTTGTCGAGATACACTGAATTTTTTGCTTTGCCAGATAAAACAAGTGAAACAATTGCTAGGTTCCTTATTCATCGTTATATCACTAAGAACGGTGTTCCAAGGGACTCATTACAGATCAGGGACCTGCGCTAACGTCAGAGTTAATTCGGGAAAAGTGTAGGTTATTGAAAATAAAGAAACTGCAAACTACAGGATACCATCCCATGTCGATTGGTAGAACAGACATAACACACAAAACGCTAAGTAAAATGCTGTCCCATTATGTAAACAGAATCTAGAATGACTGGGACGAGTATTTAAGCTATGTTTGTATGGCGTACAACTCGGCTTTTCATGAAACCACCGTGTACTTAATTTAAATTTAACTAAAGTCGATGCCCATAGACCCAATGATTATGTGGAAGAACTACGGAGTAAACTGAGAGAAATCAAAGAACAATCTTCACAGTTCTAAGCAAGGAGCCAAAGGAAACAGAAGAAACAATATGACATCAAGGCCAAACTAAGGGAATACACAATAGGTCATCGTGTTTATTTATATGTCCCTCATATTAAAAACATCGGGTTAAAAAACTCTCTAATTTTTGGCAAGGCCCCTACACTATTGTAAAGGTGTTATCATGTAAGGGGCTAGACAATAGAAAAAATATACTATACAATATTTAAGGAAATTTGTTTGAGTCGTCTTGTTGCTTAATCAAGGCTAGATAGGTATTTCCGAAACGAAAAGCAACCTTAAAATTTGTGTCTATGTGTTAAAAAAACCGTCTGTGATTTAAATTTTGGGGTGGCATGTATAGTACTATTTGTATTAGCCTATGAAGTCTTTGGAACAACAATATTTTATTTACTCTAAATTATGGTTGAGTGGTCGTGTGCAACTGTTTGTTTACTTGTAATATTAGTTAAAGTTGCATATAAAAACCAGTACACAATGTTTATATTTTCTTCCAAAATCAGTTAAAATTTTTGAACAATAGTCTTATCATCTATGTGGTAATTCAAATCATAAATAAAGTTGGACAGCCATACAAATAAGTTGTTAAAAAACTGTACAGCAAATATAGTTTTACAACTGATATTTATGCCAGCCTTATAAACAACTGATTCATTAATGATTTGAAGCTGTAATGATCATTATCAGATTTTAGTTTCCTTCATAACCGTATTAATTATTCTAGTGGATGGCGAATCGTTCTAGTTATGTTTTAGGTCAATGACGTCTATTAATGTATCAGTAATATGTGGCAAACGGTTACTCAATACCAATCACATTACGTCAGTTTGTTCGACCTAAATAATGTTCATCGCCAGGAGCACCAATCACTAATGGATGCAGGGGTATTTTAGATTCAATGCATATCACTTGTAGCAATATATATCATGAATTTTTCCATCCTTTTTTTTACCAATGAATTTTGTTACCAAAATATGGAGTACTTCCATTTTAGGATCATATTTTCCAATACTGTGTTCGTTAAGAATTCATACTACAGTTTAATTTGATTATAAATAAAAATACAAAACTATATGTTTAATGTTTATGTTTAAAAACAATTTATTGGGGTATAAAGCTCGGATTAGCATTTTAACAATAGCTAATACAAATGCAGACCGTGGCCTACATATTTTAATAGACCATTGTTAAAATCAGTAGTTGTACAAACGTTATATAAATCAACGCTGGGATTTAATAGTTTATTTTGTTACTAGTCCGGAAAAGCGCTCTTTGCAAGTACGAGATCGTGTTTTCGAGCGAGGCGAAATCGAGCACGGAATTTAGATCAAGCACTGGCAAAGAGCTTTTCGGACGAGTATTGAACGATACTTTTCGCCATACTAAAAAAAGTCATATAATTACAAACCAAGAAACAAATTTTATTCTAGAATCAAGGTTTATGTAACATCAATGAGAGGTTAACTGTGGCCAATGATTTGACAACAATGAAAGTTAGCTGTTGCGTCGCGTTTGTAACTTCTAAAACTAATCGGAAAAGAACTGTCCGGCAAAAATAGGCTTTTACCATAAGATTAACGTGTAGCTAATTTAAGTGATTGGAAAAGAAGTGATCGGAAAAGACAACAAAGGAATATATGTCATTTTAAATGAAAACAGCAAGTTTCCAGCCGCATTATAGTATTGAAAGTAATATGTTCCCGCGTAGTATGACGAAAATGTATTTCTCGTACTTTATTAGTTTCTCAGTGATCTTACTACGTGCTTACAATTTTGTCACTATCCACTGATAAGGTAGTAGTAGATAAGGTAATTGTAATGTTTCTTTTCCAGTGATTGTTCCGGCCTGCTTTCACAGAACGTCAAGCCTCATGGTTGTTATTCAGAACATCAATTGTGTTGGAATCAAAGTCTCGATTTACTTCGTACTCTCCCATTTCATAATTTTAAAAGTTGGTGGTAAGGAGTTTGAGTGTTTGAAGACTACTCGATACTATCGAGCTCTGCAATGTTTTACCTACAGTTTCATCTACATTAGGAGACAATGATTTCAGTATTTAAGGTTACACCAATGCCACAAAGCTGTTTATTTAGCACGACCTGAAAAATTCTTCTTATCCTTTTAATGACAATTTGACATATTTTTCCTACCTTACTAGTTAGTTAAGGCTTACACCATCGGTTAGCAATTTCATTTGAATGTAAAAACACTCTTACAAATTGTATATCCTTAATCTAACTAACATACAATTGTTTGTACCTGTTTTAAGGAAACCTTAAGTTAGACTTAGATAGTATTGTGTTGGGAAGTTCTAAATAAAAATTAAACACTTGACTCCAGACTTCATTTTTACTAAACTAAGTTCCCAATGGGATTAAAAAAGAGTATTCGACGAATATATACTACTAACATACTTTAGTTTCAAGTTCAAATCGGGCAAATCATATTTATGAGTCTCTTTCTCTAATTATATTCTTGGAGCCTACGATCCTCAAAAAATAGACAATGACGAAATAAAAGGTATACCTGTTGTTGTGGGGTGTTTTAAAGGATACATAAAGAATTTTAAATCCCAACTATTACAGTTTACATAAAGTTTAACATGTAAAATCCTATGTTTCCTGGACAAAGTCCACCTTGTACAAAATACATTAGTCTCAATTTACTTTTCACTAGTCATACTCAAAATAGACATTGAGAATAAAATAATCAACTATATAGATCACAGCATGCACACCCGATGGCTTCAGTACGTTACACTTCGTCTACTGGTCACTAAGTAAAACCCAGACAATCCATAACTGTACAATAAATCCGTTACAAAAGTCAAATTTTAATGTTAGAAGTTTGAACAAGTTTATAAAATAAATCCACAGTCGGTGAAATTTTAAGAGGTATAATTGTCTAACTTCGTCATATTTTAGACAATATCATTTTCAGTTCGATCCCTGAGCCATCAATTGTTGGCTATTCTAAGAATAATTTACCTCTTCAAAGGTCACCCCTACCATTGCTGGCTGGAATATTGCATATTCAGATAACTTTGTGGCACTCGTGCGTATAAAATTGGGAAAAAGCTTTTCTTCGTGGTCCGTTCGTATAACCTAGTTCATATAACCTAACTGTGTCTGGTATTTTAAATACTAATTTAACTAGTAAACTTACCCTGAATTTTACTTGAACGGTTTGATTTACTCTAAATTCCTTTGAAACTATGTTGTTCTTATTTTATTTATTTACTAGCTGTGTACCCGTCCTTCGTACGGGTTTAAATTCGTGAGATATGAATTTGCTATGATTTATCTGTCAAATCAAAAAGCCAAATTTAAACATTGACCAATATACAAATTTGAAAACCTTCTATAATTTTTAAACCGACAAATAGATTAATTAAATAAAATAATAACCCAATTAATTTTACAATATTTAAATTATATTTTTTCTTTTTACTGTACAAAAATTTGATGAAATATACTGGCGGATAGTTCTGGAACTGTTACTAAGACGAGGAACTCTGTCGGGTAATGAAAACGGGTCATGGTTAAAAGAAAGGTGTTCAATTTAAATGTTCGTTCCTCGCTTTGGAAGAGACCTACCTTTGCGTTGATCCCCGTTGCTTTTTCATTGGTGTATGTGAGGATGGCACAATCACTGAACCAGACACTTTCCAAACATTTTTGGAACAGGAATAGGCTTGTGATTTGTTCTGATGTATTAGTTATGTGCCTACCGAATTTCAACTTAAAAGGTCCAATATACTACTAATAATTCCATAAAAGTAAATGAGAGCAGAGCCCTATAGGATTTTTTTAAACGTATTATTATTGTACATGTGTAGCATAAGGGAACCACCATGAAAAATGTCATTTTCATAGACATTGTCGTTTTTTAGTTAAGGTGATCACTGTGTCAGTGAGTGAATGAGCCTTACAAATATAGATTTAGATAATATATCTGCTCTGTATACTTATGTTTTATCTTACAAATCTTCACTCAACGTTTTAATAAGAACTACAGCATCTGGTTATGGAATAATAGACACTCTTAGTCATCATCTGGTCAATATAAATTAATGCTTTGTCCATAAGAATAACATAGGATCTTTAAAACCACGTGGGACGGAGTAGTAGGGGTTTATTTTTGAAACGGGCGAGTGGTGAGTCAGTCAACTCACCTACTTGCTGATTTTAGCATTGTTTAAATTCATGAGATATGAATTTGCTATGATTTATTTGTCAAATCAAAAAGCCAAATGTAAACATTGACCAATATACAAATTTGAAAACCTTCTATTACTTTAGCTAAATCAAATAGTATAGTTCAAAACATTTACTCAATTTTTCAGCACTTTAATAATAAATCATAGGTTATTCAACTGTATATACACATTTTGTGTTGGCAAGTAAACATAACCTAGTTAGGCAGTTTACTATTGATTTCTCTTGTCATTTACTTCTAACATGAAGAAGAAGGAGATCATTTCTGGCGGTTTGCAAACATATTTTATTTTTTACTCAAGCGAAAGAGCAAGTATTTAAAATATTATTACATTTTAGGTTAAACAGGACTATAATTAAATTACTTTGTTGTTCATTAATTACATTGTATTCGTGTAGTTGTATTTAAGCTGTTGTAATCAGTTCATCAGTCAAGGAGAGCTGACAAGTGGAATGTTGATTGGAGAGTGTTGGGAGGAGGGTTCTTCGGTGATTGGTGTCTAATTGAACGATTCTGTTCTTAAGGTAATTGTGATTAATGAGGTAAATCCAATACTGATAATTTTCTGCCTATGTAAACTGTATTAAGAACACCACATGATTAATATGTCACTACTCGAGCACGGAAATCGTTCATTCCGTATTCAAATCTAATCTTTATTTATCACGTGCTCATCAACTAATTTATTTTTGAGAAATTAGTTTATCACGCAACAATATTTAAAGTGTAATTTACTTTGTATAAACACTTAGAAAAAGTATGCAACGTATAATGTCTTATTCATATGTGATAAATGTAGTTTGTTATATTGCTATTCCTACATAACGATAAATAATCCTTGGGTAAAATATTCAATTCAACCTTTACAAAAAGCGCAGTTAACTTATATTTGGTGGATAGAAATTTCATTTTGCTGTAAAATATGGGGTTTATCTCAAGTTTTAGGTAAGGATTAACTGCAGTTAAGTATAAAAAGCTCTTTTCAAAATTAAACATGTTTCACACTCATACAAGTTATTATATACTATCGGCATTATTCAAGATAGAAATGTCCAAAGTATATTAAACTAGTAATGGATTAAATAACTCTATTTCGTAATATTTTTTCATTTAGGATAACTTATTGAAAATCTATTAATGAAACTTATAAAGTCGGAAAAACAAAATAAATAACAAAATATAACGGCAAATAATACCAAATAATTTGAGGCGTTTTGACCACTTTCCCTTAAAATCGTTTGTAATGTGAACTCAGCAAAAGTACCACTGATGTTATAATACAAAATACCCCGTTGCAGCAAACCTGTGAACTCAATGAATATCGAATGGTACCTCACTGTCACAAAAAGCCACGGGCAAAGTTCCATCAAAACATGTTAATCAATAAGCAAGATATGACATTTTATTTATTTTCCACTCTAAAAACATTAGAACTGAGAATGCAGTTTCGGTGAAACAGGTTCCACTAAAATCGAAGTTTTATGCAAATATATGTGTTTCATGACTATGTGAAGTAAAATACAATTGTTATCAATATAAGTTCATGGATGATGGTTCAAAAAAACGAACTAGTATAGTTCCTCTATTATTTATTAGTAAATTAAAAAAGGCTTAGTATATAGTTTAAACTATTGTATATTATTTTGGCGTAGTATTCAGGAAATGTTACATACAAAAATGGTGAGAGTGGAGAGAAAGTTTGCATCTTAAAAACCTCCACTGCGTGTAAAATATGGCACCATAGTTATTGGATTGATTTGAGTAAAACGTCATAGAAAAATGTTTTCTATTCCATTTAGTTTATAGAGTTTTCAAATAACAAACAAAGTTGGTTTTATACTACCTAAGACTAAGCTGTATGAGGGAAGTAAATAGACGGGGTTTGGAAAGAAGAATTTAGCCTGTTTTATGTTGAATATATGGAGGACTTTTTACTTTCTCCTTTTATACAGAGTATATGGAGAAAGTATTGTTTTCGTCATTTTTTCGATTTGAGTTGTTAGTGGAAATATTTGTTTTGGTGCTCCCTGAACCCAAAAAAGAGATTTTTATGTGATATCTGTCAGTCTGTCTGTCTGTCTGTCTGGATGTGTACAGAGCTAGAGCCCACACCAATTGGCCGATTTTGATTAAATTTCGGTATGTAGGTACTAAACCACGATATCTCCAGGCATTTTTAGAATTTTTAGAATTTTTTTAAGGGTAATTATGCCCCAAAAACCGCAAAAAAGAAACAGGAAAAGTCCGAATTTATCAAAATTGGCTCTAACGATTTTAATTAAACTTTGGTGGTTTGTAGAGCTTTACGTTTCCAACAAAATGACACCACCCGCATTCCTGGAAAAATTTGGGTAACCAAATCATAGGACTTAAAACTTACAAAATTTAGTTATTTTAATTTTCATAAAAAACCATAAATGTTAAAAAAGATTACTTTTCACTATTAAAAAACTAATAATTTAGTATTCTGAATTATTATTCTACGATCGTTTTTTGTGGGGATTAAAATTTTCATTTTGCGGTGAACGCAGCACATTGTCTAATGTTATTCTTATGGGGAATACAAAACTTACCACTTCTCTCTTATTTACTGATCAATTTCATTTAAACTTGATATGCAAGTCAAGTTAGCATTAACCAACAGAGTATTTTCTAAATATGTTGTAACTAACCCTGGGGGGAGGACAAGGGGCATTTCCCCTCTCAAAACCACTTTGTATAGCAACGGATTCTGTAGTGCCTCCCAAAATGGGGTTTGGGTGGATATATCTGAAAAAACTGTGTTAGACAATTTTCTGTACATTCACCTATACTTTATATTCTATATTTAGTAAATAAAAAGTAATTTATTCATGAATTTGCGCTAAAAGGGAGAAAGTATGTGTCAGTTTCCTGATACCGTTTGTTATTCTAACTACTAAAACGCGACATTTATTTTAACATTGTATAAATAAAGTAGAACATGTTTTGTATGTAACGTCTAGGATTTTTATGTACTAGACCTTACTAAAATCCCATCACTCTTTGGATTTAAGTTGATAAAATTATGCTATTTTTAACATCAAACTGATAATACCACTTTATTAACAAATCTAAAAGGCATATAGATGTTTGATAAAGTTTTTATAATGAATGTTTGTTTATTAAAATACATACTTTTTGTTATTAATGAGGAAATAGATCAATTTATAAATATAATCTGCCCTCTAATAATTAAATGTAAATGAATATTTTACATACGGTTAAATTGAAGTAAAACCTTCAACAATCAAAGTTTTTTAAAGTAGGTTAGTCATTTAACCAATATTATAAAAAGTATTGAATACGTGTTTTATATCGACTGAAACCCATTTTTAAATGTATTACATTGGACATGTTTGCAGGCACTAATGATAAATACCGTAACATGAAGGATACTATTTCAAGGTAAATTTTGTCTGCTGGAATCTTGAACAAGGACTCTCGTTTTAATTAAGAGAGAGGTTTTTGAGTGGTTGTCACACCGTCATTTCCTGCTTTTAAAACTTTACTAACAACGCAAAACCACTTAGGCGTACCAACCACTTAAAGCATAACCAATTTTCAATATATATTTATAAATTATTCTTTAAAAAGGTTATCACGATATTGCAAGACAAAGTGGGACATATTTATCACAACCGTGCCTTTGTCATAAACATTTTTATTATTTAGTTTTAGGTTAAAATTGTTCGTTGTCAATGAATACATCAATATCCAAGACATATTTTTAATTGTAATTTTTGATAAATCTTATCTGCATTTATGTCCTTTAAAAATTACAAAAATAAATAACTTTTAGGTCGCATGAACAAATGTTAAAACCAAATGTGTAATCCAAAAAATAAGATAATAAAACAATTGTGTTTTCAACGATCTTAAGTTTACTAACTTAAGTTACTAGGCGTCATAAGACTAACAGTAAATCAATGTAGTTTTAGCGAATTTCCCCTATAGGGAAGAAGCTATTACCGTAGGTCTCATGGTAAGACTTAAGCCCCAGACGATGATAATGTTTTGTTTTGAGGCCCCCAGATGCCAAAAAAACTATTCGTTCAAATTTATATATATGCATATCTCAGTCCGTGAATGAGATAACTTGAGTAAAAAACGTCCGATTTCGATGGAATTTGGATCAAATGTATAAAGTTACATTCATGACTTTAGTTCGAAAACCCGAAAAATGGACCATGGGAAGGGGGCTTATGGGGGTTTTAAATTTTCCTACAATCAGTTTTTGGCATTTTTTACCCAAAAATTTTTAAAAAACGTAATTTTGGGTTTGAACATGTTATAGAGCTTAAAAAAAAATAGTATTTTGAATTATTAACCTAGGTTAAGTGGTTGCGGAGAAAATCCAAAAAACGTACTCATAAAATCCCCCATGTTAATCTTATGGGAAAAAGGTTTTTGGCTTTTCCTCAGTTCATTTTAATGTAAAAATCACATTTGCTTTTATCAATCAGTTCAGCTCCAGAAAAAAATCATTTTGGTGTTTCATTTGTGATTCTACACCCAACCATTGCAGAGATATTCAAAGTGCTAAACACAGTACGTTGTCCAATGTTATGCTTAAGGATAATAAATAAAATTTGATATCGCGATTATTTATGAATGTATATTGATGAAACTTGGTATGTGGATTCACGTAGTACTGGTATATTGATATTTGCACAAAAATTGATTTTTTGTTGATCATCCCCGTAGCAGCAAACCTGCGTACTCAGCCCCCATTTTATTCTTATGGAGAATAAATAAAATGTAATGACTCCCTTAATTATGAACATAAATTAATAATACTTGGTATGTGACTTCACCATGTTGAGTTATATTGATATTTGCATAAAAACCCATTTTTTGTTCCTTGTTGCAGCAAACCTACCTACTCAGCCCCATGTTATTCTTATGGGCAATAATTAACAAGTTGTATAGCGCTTATTTATGATTGAATATTGATGAAACTAGGTATGTGGTTTCGCCTAGTTAAATTTTATTTATATTTGTATAAAAACCAACTGTTTGTGTTCCTTGTTTCAGCAAACCTACGTACTCATCACCAATGTTATTATTATGGAGAATAATTAAAATTGTATGTATCGCTTATACAGTATATGAATATATTTTTATGAAATTTAGTATGCGGCTTTAAGTGGTATTAAGACATATATTATTTGTTGGAAATTCAATGAGTACGCAGGTTTGCTGCGACGGGGGTATTTGAATATTTTTCTTGGCCACAAAGTGTTGTCTTTAAAAGTCCACAAACTTAAATGTCAGTGAAGCCCAAAAACGTCCTTTGTCTCAAGATGATTCTGTGGCATATAACGGCTTCGTTTACTTATTGTTCAAGCTTCAATCTGTTAAATAATCCTTATACAATGTAAGAAGTGCTTAATCTTGCAAAATGTATATTTATAAAGACAATTGTACGTAACGTGAGGTTTTTATTACTACGCTTATGCTCCAGCTCAGGAACTTTAAAATTGACTTATGTAAAATAGCTACTTACTTTCGTATCAAAAAAATGTTTATAAGCGATAGTAGGTCCTCAGCTAAACACGTTTGGGAACTGTTAGTATATTATATGTTTATTGCAAGTAAATCGTCCATTTATGAGAAACGAAGAATCAATAAGCAATCTATCTACAATATAAAACAACTTCTAGCTCCTACAGTTTTAAATCAAACATAAAATTAAAGTATAAGATAAGAAGTAGTAAATAAGAAGTGGTAATAGTGGTAGTTCTATGAAGTAGTGGTAGTGGTAGTGTAGTAGTGGTAGTGGTTTTGGTGGTGTGGTATTTAGTGGTAGTTAATATATAATCTTATATTACACTATATAAAAAGAAGTAGTAGTACATTTAATGGAAATCGGTACTCTATAGATTGTTTGAAGAGTAGTTTGGCTAGGGTCCCATTTAAAGCAACGGTTATTTGATGGTCCCTCTCCAGCCTTATGGCGCCCGTCGGCCGATAACATGAATGTTCATTGAATGTTAGTAGCCTCTCAGGGTGCGTACAGTCACACACAAATACCCGAGGAGGGAAAGAGAGGGAAAGATCTTAACATTTCGTATAGAGAAATATTGTTTTCGTATATGAAACATACAGGCTTCTTGGCAAATACTTTAAGTAGTTCTTATTATTTATACAATGCTATAAAACTACGAACCATAAAATAAATAATATTATCATTATGAAAATTAAATAATTACAACCTATGTTAGTGATGTCTTTGATTTGATATTTATTGCAGAATTACTGTAATATTAATCTTTCTTTGTTTGCTTTTTATTTCTATCGTATAATAATCGTGAGCTTTTCAATTAAAACCAGTGAAAATATTGGGTAAAACTTAAAATATTTTACTAAAATCCATAAATTGGTTTTGACAGAGCTCATTACTGAAATTTAATAATATTTAAGGTTGTTAGTTTGGTTTTCTTAGTAATATTTAATGTTGTTTATTGTATTAAATAGATAGTCCATAAATGTTTGTTAAATATTGCATTGAACCTTTGCTGACGAAGGGTTTTGCTCTGAGTGTTAGGCCACCAATTACCAAGTTGGGGTTTCTAGCAACAAATCCCTCAAACGTCCCACCACATTTAACTACTGGAATAATGTTGCCTCATTGCTTTTGCAGTGGTAGGATCTGCAATACAATTAATCAATGAAACTTAAAACATAATTGTTTACTTTCAAAGTTGTTATAAAAATTTAAAAGTTTATGTGTATGTTGCTTTATGTTTATGTGCCAGTTTTTGTACCAGTAGTAAACAAATAGTAAAGTAATTGGTACGTCAAAAGTAAAATTACTTCTAATATGTTCTTAAGAGCAGTAATCAGTTTCTACTGAAGTAATAATGATTAAGTTAATTGTCATTGAATTAAACCAAATTTTACCGACTTTCAGTATTAAATAATAACTTGTATTACAATAAATGTTTACACTCAGCAAACCGTTACTAATAAAGCTGAATAATGTTCTGTAATTGTAAATTTGTTGCAAAACTTATCAAAAGGGTTTAAACCGGAGAGCTGACAACAAATGTAGTAAATGACAAAGTGGAATATATTATGTTTATAGCTTCCGCGTTCAAGTTTAATAGACTATTACTAGTAAGGTTATGAACTAGTATTTCTAAAATATAGTCAGAGCGCATTGTAGATCATAATACGTTAATTGACATTAATTTTGTATTTTTTTGTTGTTTAATAAACGTACAAAATTATTCTGTTTGAGCTAGTTAAAACCAAGAACACTGAAGATCGTAAAGGAAAGGTCCTGTTAGTTGTAAAAAATAAAGGGAAAAAGGTACACAGTTGGTGCATTCTTTCAGGCACAAGACCTAATGTAGCTTTACTCAGGACCGTGCTGTTTTCATTATTGTTACTGTCTCCCTTGGCACATACAATATTGAGAAAGTATTTTTTCGTCAAAATTTTATTAATTGGCGTAAATATTTGTTTGGTTGCTCTCTGAACTAAACAAATATTAGTTGAGGGTGATTTCTGTCTATAAGGATGTGAACTGACATATATACCACACCCATGTACCGATTTTGATTAAATTTGGGATGTAGGTATATCCAAGATTTCTTCAGGAGTTTTTTTTACTATTTTTATGTTGGAGTTCATTATCCTAAACAGAACAAAAATGGGAGAAAAAAATGTGAACCTAGTTTTATAGGTGTTAAAACTAATTTGGTTAACATTTTATAATTATTACCTAAGGTCCTAAAAAAAGGAAGCAACCACATGTCTAAGAAAATTCGGTGTCGGAAATTAAAAGGCTTAAAATCGTTTAAAATTAATACTTTGTGGTTTCTGCCTGGAACCATTACTTGTAATCAAATGCAGTAGATCAGAAAACTAATTAATATTTTGAATTATTACTACGCTTAATGTTTTTAAATCTTGTCGTTTTCCAGATAATAATTATGTATTCAGTTAACATTGACAACCTGCATGGTAACTATAAATTCATTTATTGACTAAAACAGGGTTAATCAGGACAAATTATGTGTCAGATTTCTGATACTGTTGTTTATTAAAATGTAAGTTTCATGAGATATTTAGTTATAGCAAACATAACATCATAGGGGATTTATTTTTGCAACTGATAGATATATCTCATTAGGGTGACATATACGGTTTCATGTAGTTTGTACACTAGGTGACAGCTGAAACTTTGCTTTCCCGCCCACGCAAAAAAAATTGAAAATCTAGGGAACATTTATTTGATGGTGACTGTTAGTGACCCTGTTGAGGTGCTGTTGTTTAATAGTATTCTACAAAAGAGTGTCTGGCAGTGTAATCCCTGGGTAAAAGTTAAAGAAACAATACCAACAATGCAGGTTACGCCTCTGTCTACGTCACGATACACTCGTTAATACAGCGTGCTGCTTTCCTTTTGGCACTGCCGCTGCTTGTATAATTATTAAATATTTGTATAATTATATGAACATTTTTCAAAATGGGTCTGTAATACCACATTAAATCTGGTTGGATAGGTTGGATAGGAAAGTGTACATAAAGCGTATTAAAATTGGACCACCCAGAACCAAATAGTGCTTCAAATTAATGACGTTTGAACCTGTATTCAGGTAAAACCAGTAATATGAACTATCATAGATATAATTTTGAAGCTAAGGTGTTGATTTTACTCAACATTTTGTTACACCATTTATAAGCTTTTAGCGAATTTCCCCTATAGGGAAGAAGCTATTACCGTAGGTGGCATGGTAAGACTTAAGTCCGAGACCATGATAACTTTTCGTTTTGAGGTCCCCAGATGCCAAAACACTATTCGTTCAAATTTATATATATGTATATATATATATATATATATATATATATATATATGTATGTATGTATATATATATGTGTGTGTGTGTGTGTGTGTGTGTGTTTGTATCGGGGTTTATTGGGGGACATTGGTATGGATACACACCGACGTTCAGTGGACCCAAAACGTTCTGAGGACACACACCAGGTCCGCAGAACGTTTTGAACGCAAATCAGTATTATGCAAGCCCCTACGAACCTGGGAATACCACTTTCATTCATCGAAGAAAATGTCCTCAGATCGCATGGTTCGTCAGACACGTTGTTTCGCAGTGTGTCCACCACGTAGCGCTAGTACGTCGAGCGCTTTTCACACATACACACGCCACCTGCCCCAAGTAGCACAAGTGCGGATATATTTGAATTGTTCTATACACGGGTATAAGTTGAAGACGCACTTAGTGCGGACCCAATCGATCTTATTTTTAGACCAACTGAAAGGCGGGAAAGCTTAGAGCTATGTTATGTTTGGAGACGACGACGACGACGGTGGCGCTCGATTGAAGCCGGCCCAGGATGCGCCATAGCGATTTGTCCACGAGTTTGTCATTGTTTATGAGCACATAACATTCAGTTAAAACAAGTTTAAGATATCCTTATCAGATTAACTGACAGCTTCAACATTCTCGTAGTAACTGATTAAAGATATTGTTATAAAGAAAATATACCGAACGGAGCGGCTCCAACCTCCTGAGGTTTACGGAAGATGATAATTATCCCATCCCAATAGTTTTTCCATGAAACGAAGTTCTAAACACTTTTTAAGATGCGAACCCCTTACCAATACCTTTTTTATAAATTGTACCCCCGAACCAGACGATATCGGTTGAAAATAAAAATACTTTTAAAACTATATGAGTACTAAATTTCAACAAAAAAAGTAATATAAGGTAGGCTATTTGTTTATAATGTAAATTTAAGATACTGTATTTTTTTTGCATGGTAAATAAATACTTTATATTAATGTCTATGTTCAAGATTAAAGAGCAAATTTTAATTGCAGAATTCACTACTTATATGGTTTTAAAAGTATTTTAATTGCCAACCTAATGATGTTTATTTATATCAATAACCGTTGGTTTTGAAAGTGTGAACAGTTTTGTCACTTCTTTTACTTTTAAATGTCCTTTTCTTACTTTTTTCATATGGTACTTTGAAGTTAGGTTTAAAAGAAGCCAAACACTCTATTGTGATTGGGGCATCATCCAACTTGTGTCTGTATTTATTTTTGGTGAATTCGTACGACTCTTTCTACTAGATCAGTGGATGAGAAAGGCCACAAATCCAAAATCTCCTAGTCTGACAGATTCTAATATTTACTAGTAAAAACCAACCAACAATTAATAAAAGAGGTTTTCTTGAAAACTGTATTTCAATGAGTTTTATGATATTAGTAACTTTTCCAGTTTATCAACTATTTATTGCGAACATTTTAATCCAAAATGTTTTATTGCTTTTTTGTTAGTTACAAGTTATTTATGAACAATATTTACATTCACATTATTTACTTTTGTCACTGTTGGCTGCATTTCACTTAGGTGAGTCCTGAGTGAGGTTAAATGTGGTTATTGCTGAGACGTTTTGCATTCGACAAATAGTTTGAATATTCGGAAAATTACCTTAATTAGTTGCAATGATTAAACAAAGTTTTGTTTAGGAAATTGGAAGCTTAAAGCCCTTACAAATTAATTGTATTATTTGAAAAGTATCAAAACACCTTCATTAAAATTTAAAACATGTAAATATTTTAAATAGCCTACTTTCAAGCTTAACTTTCCTAGAGAATATGGTAACCCTAACTAAAATAAACTGTTAACTGTATCCTTCGTTTTTTTTTCTTCAAAAAGGGAGTCCTTAATTTCTATTCCAAACCTACGAACATAATTATTGGTTACAAATTCTAAATAAATACCGTAAAGATGATGCCGAACTATACCGAATCGTTTATTTTTTTGGCGTGTGTGTTTCAGAAATTTGGAAACCTCCATAATTCCAATGTTGTTGGAATTTCGTTATCGAACATTCGAAAATCTCAAAAGAAAACATGGTTGTGTTTGGTATCGTTTTAAAGGTAATTTTAAACTTAAGAAATGTATCATCATGCTCAAGATGGGTCGCTATTGAGCTTCGAGCCCCACAAAGTTGCGGTGACGCGCAATTTGGGCAGTCAGGCGATCGTGATAGGCCTACCATAAAGTAAAAGCGCTCGTAAGGGCGTTATAACACACCATCAAACGTGTAACTGTGTGTACCTGAACAGTAATAATTGGTAGAATATCAAAATGCAAAAAATCATATCTGGGGAAAACATTTATTACTCAGCCAAAGTCCCCGGACGGCGGCGGCGTGGGCACTAGTCTCATCAAATTATTTTCTATTGTCGAAATGTATTGCAGAAGAGGTATATTAATGGATATAATTGGAAAGTAACACCCAAACGCCTTATTTAAGCGTATTTACTATAAAAACTGGCGTCACTCCGGTCATAAAATGTAATATTTGAGACTTTTTGCCATTTAAAACGGCATTTATGTGGGAATATATTCCCCTTTTATATATCCTAAAACGTGTAAGCTTACGAGTATTAACGATATTAACCAAATATTTGATGTATTTATAAATAAAAAAGGCATATTAGTCGGAAAAGTAAGGAATTTCTTGTTTCAGTGCCGAAATGTACCCAAAATTCACACATATACTCTAATTAAAACCCCTAAAGCTAAAGTAACTGAAATACATTATAATATCGTTTGATATAACTGTCATTACTTGTTAAATACTAAAACTACAAGTTATTATACAAGATAAAAGTAGAATAAATTATCAAGTGCGAGATATGCAATTCCCAGTCTAGTGCGTAACTAAAATGTCGCTTTATAGGTTAAATTATTGTGTTCCTATACATGTAGAAGTTAGGACTAGTCAATTACACTAAGGGATATGATTCTGTAGGGAAATGGAACACATTTTAGTAGTTTCAAACTTATAAATGTACATTTTATAAGCAAATAATGTGTTTGGATACAGAAAAGAAAAATGAGAATAATTGAGTTTTAAGGTAAAAATTACAGTTTGTATATATATACAGGGTGTCCCGGAAGTAAGTACAAAAACTTTGGAAATGGTTTATATGGGTCAAAATAAAAATAAAATTAGAATTAATCTTTTTCCTAAAACGCTTAGTTTTCCGTATATCTGTCTGTTTGTGATTTTCACATAATATCTTGATATCAACGTCAAACCTTGTATATATGTTAAATGTAATAAAACCCGTTTTGGTATGAAATATCAAGTTTCTACTTTGCACCATTTCAAAATGGTGGCCATTTTTGTTGTTCAAAGCTAAATGTCTTAAAAACCGTCATACTTAGGAAAGAACTGTAAGAATCAAAACAATTGTTTATTTAGTCTTAAAAATAATGATAAAAAGATTATAAACATAAGATAACTGATAAAATAACTGAGATATTGTGATTTGTATATGTAAAAACATGATTTTTTCCCATTCCTGGACTAAAACATAATGTTTTAACTCAGAAAAATCAAGCCGTGTATAATGAAAGATTTGGAAAATTAGAGTAAATCTGTGAAATGCCCAGTCGAGATAAATACTGCATACTGTGTGTTTATTTATGTATTATTATATATTATAAAGATACGAATCGATAGTATACTATGTATATTACCTCAAACGTAGCGGATTAGCTACCTTTAACTACGATATAATGTATACAAGCTTATGAAAACAGGTGAAAATCTGCCATCTGCAATTCAGCTTCATCAACCTTTTTTAGCCATAAATATCGTATAAAATCACTCTTTGACGGTTAATAGAACAATTTGAGTATTGAACTCATTGTATATATCAAGAAAAAACTGCTTAATTCAGTATTCATTATCAAAATTTAGCACCCAAACAAATTTAGCTGCCTACAACACAATTTTCCTTTGTTTGTGCCCAGGGGGGTAAGGCATACAGGCACACCCCTCATGCTCGTAATCTGGGGAAAATCTGAAATCTCGTTTTATTATCAATGTGGAATATCGATTTAAATAAATCATCAAACTTGTAATGAATTAATTTTTTTAACTTTGTTCAACAAAAAATTTGAACATACAAACAAGATCGTTACTAATAATAAAAACAACAAAATAATCTCAGCTAAAATGTAACAAATTTAATTTATAACCAATACAAATACAAAAAAACTTTATTTTCACATTTTCGAGTAATAAACATAATTAAAAAATGTGTAGTGGTTATTAAAAAGTACTTTTTCGTGATCATAAAACTAAAGTCGTCACCTTAATCTAAAAAAATATATTTATAAGAACCAAACAGTCCACTAAAAAGAGTATAAGTTTAAAGCTAACAAAACATTGAAGTAAAAACTATTGTAAATTAAACGGGTGTAGATTTTTGAAATATAAAAAATCCAGCTTTTAGAATTCGAGCAAACACTGTGCGTTATTTTAGTATAAATTGTGATGCCATTCCGGAAGCTAACTTTAAAAGCTGATCTTGCTTCTGTACTGTGTTTTGTTACCTTGGACTAAAATTGTAATAGACTAACTAAATTGTAATTCACTTAAATTAATTTCACAAACCCGCCCGTAATAAACATAACCAATATTTAGGCATTCGACTTTGTTTCCACGCTCATAATACAGCACAGACGGATAGTTACCTGTAGTCGCATAAGATCCAAAAATAAGCCTATCTAAACAATTAATTGATTTAAGTACATATGAAAATCCATTTACAAAACTGATTGAAATCTGCAATCGGTCAATAACTTTACTTGAACCTGATTAAAATTAAGATTTTGTACCAAATTTACAAAATTAAATTCTTTGCGTATGAGCTTCTGTTTCTAAGAAATCTAACCTTTGTTTTTTTTCAATACAGACAATTACTTGGTTTTTAAGCCAAATATTCTATGATGTATTAGCATTTTAGTGAGAAACATTTCTTGTCTCACACCACTGGATTGCCTAAAAACGGATTACAATATTTTACACAAACCTGTAAACAAACCACAGTTGACAGAGAAATTTAGAAAAATAATCAATGTATAAAATGGTAACAGCCTCATCTGTCTGCAACTAAAATTTACCAGCACATATTATGTTGAAAACAGTAAATTTTGCGGCTTGCCAACTAAATAAACTGCTACTTCACGGCACTCGGGAAATGTTAGTTTTTGTGAGATACTTTTTGGGCAAAAATCAAGAGTCCAAGTAATATATTTGTATTTTAATGAAAATGTAGACTAATGGCGTAGATTTTATTCCATTTATCAATTATTTTTGTATACTTAACGAAATAAACACGGTAGCAAATTTGCCTCTTGCCACCGGAAAACGGGGTTTGAGCGACAACAAACTTTAGGGTATATGACAAGAAGGATCTACCAAGACATGTGGGGTATTAATAATAGGTAACATAGCTTACTGACCGCGAGCGCAATGAGATAGACAGCATAGGCGACAGAGGGTCTTGGCAGCGCTGTGCCCAATCTGACAACAGAGCTACACACAACGGTAAGTAAGTAATTTGGGTTTTTATTAAGTATGTCCTCACATGAACGGCATATTTTAAGGTCTATACACGAGTCCATGCATTGTCCTCTCTACGTTGGTTCAATTCCACAGTCCTCTAATAGTCGGTATATTTTCTTTTTAACGGTTTTTGAGTGTGTGTCCTCTCTACGATGGTATAATTCCAACATCTTGTTGGGTCCGCAGAACGTATGGTATGGGGCAGCCCTTAAATATTGTAAATAGAAAGACGATTGTCAATGTTTTAGCTATTTATCACCAAAACGTACTATACTGCGCAATAATTTTATTAATTTTCAGGTTGTTTTATGAAGTCCTGTAAACGTCGTTCTGGGACGCAGGTCCTCTAA
This sequence comes from Allygus modestus, assembly GCA_963675035.1. Classification (NCBI taxonomy): domain Eukaryota; kingdom Metazoa; phylum Arthropoda; class Insecta; order Hemiptera; family Cicadellidae; genus Allygus; species Allygus modestus. Next base: position 64,025,266 of record OY776112.1, read on the forward strand.
ACGTCCCCGTTACAAACGTGTGTGTGTGTGTGTGTGTGTGTGTGTGTGTGTGTGTGTGTGTGTGTGTCCGTTACCACGATAACTTTTGAAAGAAACATCCGATTTTGATGAAATTTGGCAAAAATGTGGAGAGTAGCATTTATGACTTTAAGTTCGAAAACCAGATCGATCGCACTATGGGAAGGGGGTTTTATGAGGGTTTACAATTTTCCAAAAATCGGTTTTTTGCAAATTTGACCCCAAAATGATAGAATCACTCAATTTTGGTTATAGCCATTTTATAGACCTTAAAAGTACAAATAATTTAGTATTTTTAATCATTAACGTAGGTTAATTGGTTGAGGATAAAATCCAAAAAAACGTGTCCCATGTTAATCTTATGGGAAAAAGGTTTTTAGATTTTTCTCAGATAGTTTTACTAAAACCTTCACATTTCTGTTTATTAATGTGTTTAGCTCAACAAAACAAACATTTTGGTTTTTTAATCGTTGTTCTACGTCCAACAGTTGCAGAGATATTCAAAGTGCTAAACACAGTACATTGTCCAATGTTATCATTATGGAGAATAAATACAATTCTATATCTCAATTATTTTTGAATGTATATTGATGAAACTTGGTATGTGGCTTCTACTAGTTGTGGTATATTGATATTAGCATAAAAACAAGTTTTTTGTTGATAGTCCCAGTAGCAGCAAACCTGCATTCTCGGCCCCCATGTTATTCATATGGAGAATAAGTATAGTGTATATCTCCCTTAATTATGAACCTAAATTAATAAAACTTGGTATATAGGTTCACCTGGTTAGTTAGATTGATAATTGCAAAAAAAATATTACTTATCTTCCTAGTTGCAGCAATCCTGCGTCCTCAACCCTAATGTTATTCTTATGGAGAATAAATAAAATGCTATATATCACTTATTCATGGATGTATTTTTGTGAAACTTGGTAAGTAGCTCTATGTAGTAGTGAGTCACATATATATGCATTGGAAATTCCCTGAGTACGCAGGTTTGCTGTGACGGGGGTATTTATAACTCGTTAAAAAGTTGATCAAGATTAAAGAAGCTTTTAAAATCAACACAGTTCTCAAAGGAATCATTATGTAATATGACAAATGTAGAGCTGCTATTTATTTAGGTTGGTTATCTTTATAATATAACGTTTCTTGTCTCACATATACATTTTAATGAGGTCCATTCACCAATGGGATCGTATTTATAAACTTGAACTAATCCTTAGATAACAACCTCCCAAGATTAAAATCATTAAAACTGGCCATTCGTGTTGCAATTCTGCATGTTTGGAAAAATCCCCGCTACACAGATTTATATTTATTTAATATAAAATACTGTATTTTTGAAAGGGGTAGAGAGAATTTAAATTGTTTTAATTAAAACTATTACAGATTATTTCGGTTTTAATTGTGAGCTAATGTGTAGAAAATATTTGATCACATAATTGATTATGTATTACAACAGCGTCGTTTAACATAAAAGTAAAACAATTTAGAGGTGTAATTGGATAATCGAACGAAGTGAATTAATCCTTATACATTACTTTACTGCTTAGACTGGTAAGAGAATCAACTCAACTGGCGTGCCTGTGACCAAACTAACTCGAGAACGCCTTCACAGTTAAATTTCAAATTTTCCAGATCAACTTAACAGTACAAAATCTCGGTCGAGTTCGTTATTCAGATAATTTTGTTCAGTGTTAATAAAATTATCTTAAAACCAAATTTATGTTTTTCTTCATAAGAATAACATGGAAAGCCATTTTAGTGGGACTTGAATCATTAAAATTTATCCGACGTCTATGCTTCAACAACAGAGTAACAATAGTTAGTTTACTATAGAGTATACTTTGGAATACCGGATAACAAAAGGTTTTTCACAACAAAAAAAACAGAGAGATAAATCGAAGTATATGTAGTAATGAAGTATATGTTGTGAGCATATTTCTTATTTTATAAAATTATAAAGAGTACGTTATTAAAATAATATTTATACAGTTAATATTATCTTAGTATGCCTACTCTGTGTAAATGTCGACAGTCGTCGGAGGCGACGAGTAACAGTGGCAGACGACGCGTGTGGCAGATCGAAAAATTCTACATAATTTTTAAAAATAGATGACTGCAGATACTGAGATATTAACTTGACTTATAAAATAGTTTGTTTTATTACATTGTCTTAGACAGTTGGTAATATTGTGATTGTCATGTGTAAAAAGTAAAAAGCCTCAATTTGTCTAGAAAGCTTTGATCAAGTTAGTCACAGTAAGCGACCAACCTTAAATTTATTTTGTAGGAAAATTATTTGCTAGGTTATATTATCACTAAATAAATAATAAAATTCTCTACAAATACGTTACCAGTAATGTTGTAGCCAACCACAATAAAAGCTATAGACTATTCTAACCAAACAGCCTTTTTTGGAAGGTTATCTTGAATGATTTGACATAGCCTAGTGATGGATTACAGTAAGAGTAAGCCGACATTAAATTGGTAATACAACTGTTGTAAAATACTTTAAACACATTACCAGAAATTTTTTAGGGAACCAAAACAAAATCTTTAAAATATTCAAACCAAACCAAGCCTTTTTTATAGGTTATCTGAAATTATTTGACATATCCTAGGCTTGGATTACAGTGAGCTGTTTTCATCATAAACCTGGACCTATTGCTATGAAATGTAGGCCTATACACTTAGGTTACTTGCCATTTTAGAAGTTTCATGTACGGTCTTGGACCAACCCATGTATATCATTTAATTTCATGATTGTCTAGGCTTTTAAAACAATATGTTGAAATTTCATTTTGTCATCTAAATAACTAGACCGGACGAATTATTTTTAATCCTTATGGATATTTTGACTAGGCCTATAGAAATTGTAACATTTATTCAATCTCGCTGTTCTCTTAAAAGTTAAATTAATCACACTGCTAAAGTTACTGCCTAGCCCAAAATACCCTGTACTACGATAACGCACTCATGCCAATCCTAACAACAAGCCATGCCTGAAACGTACAATTTATTAAAAAAATAAGTAAATTTACTGATTTATACAACATTCCTTTGATAAAAACAAGTGATAAATATATGAATATTTTTCTATGGATAAAAGGTGAGGCCTGTGACAGGATCCAACCTGCAACCTTTCGCCCTGAGAGCCAGTACGATACCCATTGAGCTACCGCGAAAAGTGGTTTTTCGGGGAGAAGTGACTATTACTATAGCTATATAGAGATAAAACCCGGATTCTGGTGGCAGTTAAATGATACCGGAATGTATTCCGATGATGTTACTCAAATCTGATCTTGAATTTTTTATGAGACTCGATTTAAGTTTGATCATGCGTTTCGATTATCTTTATACGCGAGGAATGAGCGTAAACCTAGTATATACATTGGTATCAATAGGATGTAGGATTGTTATAGTAGACATGTGAAATAATCGTTCTAAAAGGAAACTTTAGAGGTGAAGTTTCTTATCCGCCCGTTCCCAGCTCCTAAATCCTTCCCCCGAACATCATTATCTCGTTCAGTTTTTGTAACATAAGTGATGTTGTTTTGATTAAAGTAATGCTGTTTTTACCACATATTTAGATGCACCTCTTAGAAATCACGTTGAACTCTTGGCAGGAGTCTTAATAATTTAAAAAATCCATAGCCTCAACCTAATTGCGTGTTTATAATCCAGTTATACTTATTATGACTTTTCTGTTTATTAAGTTTTCCTTTATGGACATCGCGATTCGCTGCATTTTCAGGGACATCAATGTGAAAAGTGGAAAATAAATCATCTGATTTTCAGTTTCGATTTTATTATGACTACAAAGCCTTTTAGGTAATTTTAACAACCATACCTAAATTTGCACCATACTCAAATACAAGGCATCAAATATAGGTAAAAGATGCTTAAGTTCTCTATACAAATGGTGGTCTCGAGTTACGTATTTTGTCGTTGCTGTGCTTTAGCTGTCTGTGGCTTTACACGGAGAAGGGAAATAAAACTTTATTGTGCCCAGAAATTTATATATTTACATTTAAGACGTCAATCACCAATCTATTTTGCCCTTTAATGACCCCCTCTGCATAAATAGTAAAGGTATCATTTGTTGATCTAACCTAAGGTTGACATTGACAGTACTCCACGCTTCATTGACTCATCTGCATATCACTGAACCAGGTTCAACAATATTCGTTAATCCTTCTAAGGTTGACATTAGTGGCGAAACCCTCCACGCTTTATTACCTTATAAGCATATCACTGAACAATATTCTCGATTGTTGAACCATCATATAATGACATGAGTGGCAAGCCCCTCTACGCTACATTACCTCACCAGTAAATCATTGAACAATGTTCGTAAATTGTTTAACCATCTAGATATTCGTCCAGATATTAACAACAATGAAAAATGTCACTCACCTGCTGATATGCAATCAGTACGTGACTTAGGCAGATGTTTGTGTTTATTAAATGAACGTTTACTAGAGTCTCTATAAAAATCACTTTTTTTAACTAAATCGTTCCCTAGCTTGGTTGATTAATATAAGGTATTAAAATAATCGAAATATGGCTAGCAGGTTCATAGTAATATATTAAATAACCTAAATTCTATTTTATAATGCAATTATTGTAACTTAAAACTCCAAAACGAACGACTTATTTTTTATCACACTAACAATGAACACGCTATGCAACACGGAAAAAGATTTTTGTTTTACAGAGGGGATAATTTGATTTGGGATAGTTTAACTCTATCAATGTAACTCGGTAAGCAAACCTCTTTGAGACAACCAAGACAAAGTCATCAAGTTAATTTTCCAAGCTTCTCATCGTTCTTACATACAGAGTGTCCAGCCTAAAATGGTCCAATAGCTAATTTTTATTTTATATATGACAGCTAAATTCTTATAGGGGACCCCCTTTACTTATTTAGTCTCCATCTTAAAATGGATTTCATTTCATAAAATCTCCAGCCATTTTACTAATATGGAAAAGAATACCCCCGTCGCAGCAAACCTGCATACTCAGCGAATTTCCAATGGAGATATAAGTGTCTTAATACTACCTAAAGCCACTTAGCAAGTTTCATAAAAATATATTCAAAAATACGCGATATATACAATTTTACTTATTCTCCATAAGACTAACATTGGGGCTGAGCACCCAGGTTTGCTACAACAAGGAACACAAAAAATGGGTTGTTATGCTAATATCAATATTACTCAACTAGGTGAAGTCGTATACCCGTTTTTAATAATTTATGTTCATAATTAAGGGAGACAGAGCATTTAATTATTCTCCATAAGAATAAGATGGGGGCTGAGTACGCAGGTTTGCTGCTATGGGAGGAATCTTTGGAAAAAATTGTTTGTTACCAAATACCAATAGACCATAATGAGATGAAGCCGTATACCAAGTTTCGTCAGTATACTTTCATAAATAAGAGAGATATAAAATTGTTCTTTTCCTCCATAAGAATAACATTAGACAACGTACTGTGTTTAACACTTTCAATATCTCGGTAACCAATTGACCTAGAGAAATGATCAAAATACCAAATTGTGTGTTTTTTTAAGCTGAATACAATGGTAGAATCTAAAATTTGACTATTTCAAAAATTATACGTAAACAATTTTAAAAACCCATTTTTGGGATACAAAACCCCCCCAAAATACCCCTTCGGATGAAGCGATCTGGCTGGTTTTCGAACTTAGTCATAAATGTTGCTTTACACGTTTATACCGAGTTTCATCAAAATCGGATCATTTTTACAAGAGTTATCGTGCTCACGGACACACATATATATATATGCAGAATCGAACGAATGGTGTTTTTGGGGTCTGGGGACCTCAAAACGAAAAGTTATCATGGTCCCGGGCCTAGGTCTTACCATGCCGACTACGGTAATAGCTTCTGCCCTATAGGGAAATTTGCTAAAAAATAAACAAAAAAGTAAAGAGAGACAAGAATAAAAACGTTTTAAAATACTACATAATCCATGAATAAAATGAGGGGTATGTAATAAGAAAAATGTAAACGGTTGCCATATTGAAAATATAGTGGGAAAATTTTTTAAATTAGATTTCACTTTATTAATAAATGGGTTATAAAAGATAATTTTAAAACGTTGTTACTCTGGGTGTTTCTTTCCTAAACCCAACGGTTTAGCCTACAGAGCTACACCAAAGGTGAGCTACTCAATGCTAGAAACAAAATACCCCCGTAGCAGCAAACCTGCGTACTTAGCGAATTTCCAATGCATATATATTTATCTTAAAGCCACATAAAGCTACGTACCAATTTTCATCAATATACATTCATAAATAAACAATTTATGACATTTTAATTATTCTCCATAAGAATAACATGGCGGCTGAGTATGCAGGTTTGCTGAAGCAAGGAACACAAAAAATGAGGTTTTATGCTAATATCAATATAACTCAACTAGGTGAAGTCACTTACCAAATTTCATTAATTTGTTTTCATAATTAAGGGAGATAACACGTTACTTATTCTCCATAAGAATAACATGGGGCTGAGTACGCAGGTTTGCTGCTACGGGAGCCTTTGTCAATAAATTGTTTTTTTGAGCAAATGTCAATGGTCCACAACGAGATGAAGCCGTATACCAAGTTTTGTCAGTATACGTTCATAAATAAGCGAGATATAAAATTTTTATTTTCCTCCATAAGAATAACACTAGACAACGTACTGTGTTTAGCACTTTCAATATCTCGGTAACCAATTGACGTAGAGAAATGATAAAAATACCAAATTGTGTGTTTTTTTTAAGCTCAATCCAATGGTAAAAAATAAAGTTTGACTTTTTCCAAAATTGTATGTAAAAAATTCAAAAAAAAACATTTTTGGGGTACAAAACCCCTCCAAAATACCCCTTCGGGTAGAGCGATCTGGCTGGTTTTCGAACTTAAAGTCATAAATGTTGCTTTACACGTTTATACCAAATTTCATCAAAATCGGATAATTTTTACGAGAGTTATCGTGCTCACGGACACACATATATATATATATATATATATATATATATATATATATATATATATATATACAGTTTCGAACGAATGGTGTTTTTGGGGTCTGGGGACCTCAAAACGAAAAGTTATCATGGTCCCGGGCCTAGGTCTTACCATGCCGACTACGGTAATAGCTTCTGCCCTATAGGGGAAATTCGCTAAAATCACTTGATTTAATAGGAAGGTGAAAGGCTAGGTTTAGTCAAATATTCAATGAATACAAACGTTTTCAAGTTACATTTCCTACCCGATAAAACTAAAATAAAATAAATTAATTAATTAATTAAATGTGGAGATTTCATAAGAAAACTAAAGTTGGCCGCCATATTGGAAAAATGAAGGGACATTTTTGGAAATTAAATGCGTTTTAAAACGGTTATTAAAAAGATAAAGGGGGTTCCCCATAAGAAATTAGCTGTCAGATATCAAATAAAATTAAAAAAATTAGATATTGGGCCACTTTCGGCTGGTCAGCCTGTATTTAGGAGCATATGTAATTGGAATTAAAGGTTTTGAATCGTTATGTTTAACATAATTTTACGTTTATATTTTTATTCAGTTCCGATCGTCATATACTTTTATTAGTTGTTTGTTGGACCAACCTACACTAACATCTCCATAATCAGTAGGGGAATGGAAGATGGATGTTGTAAATGAGGTGTAAGCTCTCTCGTCTTACATGCACTATAAATCTCAGGAGTTATGAAACTTTCCTTTGAAGGACTTAAAGAGCTTACAAAGGAGATTAGATGTTTTAAACAAAGTTTAACATTTTTGAAACTGCACTCCGTAAATTTATTTTTCATGTTTTTTTTTATTTCTATTATTTTCATACAGTATTTTTATTTTAAACTAATAGCGCTAGTGTGAAATAAATATGATGAGTTTTGATAAATTGTGAAATAAATTGATGAGTGTGAAATAAATATGATGAATCAAACCTCCTAATATATTGTTGTTTCTCATAAGTCTTTTATTTGATTCATATTTGAAATAAATTTTCTCATCACAGTATAAAATCGCCTCGTTTTTACCATAGTAACAAATCGTTATCTGTTCTAAAAGTGTTGCCTTTGGATACCGTTTTTTTTTATTTCTACATACCACTATATTTGTATTCTTCCTCATAAATTTTATTAAATTTGTACTTTCCCAATACTTTTACATTGAAAAAATAACAATGTAAATAAAATTTAATATAATTTACGTAGTGTAACCCTAAAAACGTGGCAATGGTTTATATAATTATTACCCTAATTTTTAAGTTTTATTAAAACTTTTTAATATCACCATACATTTTTGTATAGGCTCTCCCGGGTAATATGATTTATTATTTTCAATAAAACTTGAGTACACTCTAGGACAACTTATTTATAACTGTTTAACGACCGAAGCTTTGGCCAATATGACTAGTTTAACATGGTATATATTTATACGTAACATTGTTGGTACTTAATTGAATTAGTTTGCTATTAAATACTATTGAAATCTGTAGGTCTATAATTCCTGGATATTTTATACAGTTATCTTACTGCTTTCAATTCTAGTTTAAATTGTGCTTAAAAAAAGGATTTTAAAATAGGTTTCTCCAAAAAACTCGACTAGAGTATATAAGACAGAGTATAACTATCAATTTTAATTAGTTTTTATATCTGAAATACTAAGTCTTTTTATACCATTTTATAGAGCTTAAAAAAACAAATATTTTGGTATCTTGATTTACTAACCTCGGTTAAGTGGTTGCGGAGAAAATCTAAAAGATGTGTTCATTAAATCTACCATGTTAATGTGAAAAAGGTTTTTGGCTTCTCATAAGTTCGTTTTAATGTAAAATTCACATTTACTTTCAATAATCATTTCAGCTCTATAAAACAATTGTTTTGGTGATTAAATTATGATTCTACGTACAACTATAGCAGAGATATTCAAAGTGCTAAACACAGTACGTTTTCCAATGTTATCCTTATGGAGAATAAGTAAAATTTAATATCTCGATTATTTATGAATGTACATTGATGAAACTTGGTATGTGGCTTCACGTAGTATTGGTACATTGCTATTTGCACAACAAATTGATTTTTTTCTGATTATCCCCACAGCAGCAAACCTGCATACTCAGCTATATGTTATTCTTATGTAGAATCTCCCTTAATTATGAACATAAATTAACACAACTTAGTACGTAGCTTCACCTAGTTGAGTTACATTGATAATTGCACAAAAACGTATTTCTTCTCTTTCTTTTTGCAGCAAACCTGTGAACTCAGCCCTAATGTTATTCTTATAGAGAATGAATAAACTGCTATGGATCACTTATCTATTTATGTATTTTTATGAAACTTGGTAAGTGGCTTTATGTGGTAGTGAGAAACATATGCATGCATTGTAAATTCGCTGAGTCCGCAGGTTTGCTGCAACGGGGGTATTTATTGTTTCTAACCACTAATATTTGAAATACCCAATATACATATATATATTTTGTACTGATTTTTGTTATGGAAATTTCATTATTTTGTATAAACATTATTGTAGATAGAATAAATTATATTATTAAACCAATTTTTGGGGTACAAAACCCCCCCCAAAATACCCCTTCGGATAGGTTGATCTGTCTTGTTTTCGAACTTAAACTTCTGTCTTGTTTTCTTGGTCACTCCATAACTTGAGAAAAAGTGCACCAAATTAAATAATTATATTTTTTTGTGTTCGTTAACATTAGGGCAAAGTTTTATAAAAGAAATTGTTAGTTGCGACCTAAGGGCTCTGTCCCATTGGCCTTCTAAGTTCCCATTGATTTGATCAAAGTTCAGTTACTTACACCGAACAGCTGTCAACAAGGATTATATTTAAACATACTTGAAAGGCATAAACATATCTTCATTACGGAAATGAAAAATCTACTTGAATGGCAACTCAAACTATTTTTTCTATGCCGGATTTAATATATAATATACTATAATACTATACTATACACTATATTTTTATAGTGGGGGTTTACTATATAATAATAGGCGAGTGAGCGAAGCGCACGAGCTCATCTTGAAAATGAACGAGTATTTGACATAAAACAAAATCAATGCAATGTAAACAGGACGTCTGACGGGCCATCTAGTACCTTATAAATATATAAACTGAAGAAAGGAAATAATATAAATAAACATTCCATTTTACTATGAGCTGTAAAATTAAAACCACAAGTTTGACATCCAGGAATAATATACTTGAAGAACAAATCTCTGCAAAGGAATCTGAGGGAAAATATTTGTTTTTTATAAAACCTTTCCTAAGCCAATAAATAGATAAGAAAGTCAGATTAAGAATCATTTTAAAACATTTAAATTTGATATTCTGCGTGATTTTATGCGACGTCAAAACTGAAATGAGGTAACAGATCGAAGTTGATGGGTAATCGTACTTTATCTGAAGTACGTTATAATTATTATTGTGGTTTTACGGACTTGGTGAATATACTTTTTAGTAGGTATAGAATGAAAATATTGTTAGCACTTGATTAATCCTTTATTTTTATCATCTATAGGAAGTAAGACTTTTGTTCATGAACTAAAAGTTCATCCTGACATTAATGTAATAAAATGTAAGAGGTAAGAGGTGCACCTGCCTCTGGGATTAAGCTGGGTAACTGACCGCGTGTCGCGTACACCGGTGGGACTCCCGTCTAAGTAATATCTACTTACTACTTACTGATACTTATACTTACTTAATACTACTTACTAACTGACTAATATATTTTGATTGATTACTTCCTAGATTTGGTGTGAAACATAAAATTTACTACCTACTATGTAATATACTTCATAATACTATTTCTACTTAATTAATACTAATTTATAACAGAATAATATATTTGAAATTCTTATTACCTAGATTTGGTAAGAAACATGAATTTTAATCGTAAATATATGAGCGTAAGAAAGTAAATGTTTTTTAACCTTAATAATAATCCACGTTTGTGAAGAAATCCATTCACATGAAATTTTATGGAGTTATCATAGCTGTGGGTGTGTATATATATATATATATTGTACTGATTTTTGTTATGGAAATTTCATTATTTTGTATAAACATTATTGTAGATAGAATAAATTCAAATTAAATTCAAATGTATATAAAAATCATATTATTACTTCATTATTAGCTAATTAATTATAAACATTTCATTTTACCTGTTGGCAGCACTGTAGAAACAGCTGATGTATTTTAAACTAAGACCAATTAGGATAATGAAGATCATGAGATGGCTGATTCCCAACTAGAAAACTGTACCCGTGAAATAGTAAGTTTTAAACTCAATATATTATATTTAAAAGAATTTGTATGTATTTGTATGTAAATAATTTCATTGCTAAATATATCTTTGTTGTTTTGTATAATTGAATTTTGTTAATTTCTGAGTAATAATGATATAAATGTAAAATAACCAGTTGTGAATTTTCCTGTAGTGTTCATGTTTTATTCTGATGAAAAAGCACATTGTCACCAATTTTGCAAAACTTGAATATTAATGTTAAAATCAATTTGTATATATCAAATGATGTTTCACTATGTTTTAGATTTAATTAATCTGTTATTATTATGTTTGGATTTTGTTCCAGACGGGTTTTTCTGTACTACAAGGGATCAGCCAATAATCAACAAACTGTAAGCTATATATACTGATATAGTATAAGAAACATTATTTATTAGAGAGCATATTTTTCATTTCAAAAGGTTCAATTTAATAAAATCAAAGTGTCTTTAACTACAATGAATTGCTTTGTAAATCAGTTACCCGACTTACTATTCTTGTAGAGTTGCATATCATGCGATGGACCACTGGAATATATAGGCTACAATTCACCACAAGTTATAAGCGGTTGTTCAGTTATTCTAAATTAAATGTATATAAGTGCAGCACCTCTGAAATTGGCAATCTGTGTAGAGGGTGTTGTACAAAATAAAGTGCGCGACTCTGCTTATAACTACAACTGCTAGTTAACTACAACTGCTAGTAACTACAACTGCCAATAACTGATTTCAACTACCAATACATTTTATAGCAGTTAATACCATCATTTTAACAACTGAAATAGACTATTTTACAGTGATAACAACAACTTCTTCCTATATCATGTGCATTTTATTTCAACTGAAATCAAGCCTATTATTTTAGCCTATATTATATTCAAGTGTAACTTACATCAAGCAACCTGCAGCAACAATTAGTTATAATAAATTGCATGAAATGAAATATTTCAAACTCAATTTTAGCTCAAATAAACGGTAAGTCAATTTCAACTGAACAAAATTAAATTAATAATTTCCGACCATGGAAAAGTATAATTTAAATTACTTGGCAAAAGATGAGCTACAATATGAGCTATTGTCAAGAGGAATTGAACCAACCCACAACAACGTGGAACATCTCAGAAAGCAGCTGAGAACAGTCTTCAACACTTCACCTAATGTTAAAAATCTCGATGGTAAGTTAACATTAAGCGATGAAATCAAATCTACCCAAACTAAGACAGATTCATTACAAATTCAAAGGGATCAAGCAAACCTAGAACCTAGCAACCTACAAGTAGCTAAATTAAATGCAAAATTAACACATCTACAGCTTAGGATTACAAACCTAACCTCATATAAACTAGATCCTATCTATGCTAAGATCCTTGACAAACAAAAAACTAAGCTAGCTGAACTACTAACTAAACTTCAAGAATTAAAAGCTAAAATATCTACCGAAGAACTAGAAAAATTTGAAGAAGACCTAAATAAATCACTAATTGATGATGAAAACTTAGTAGAAAAACTAGAAATCAATCTTGAAAATGTAAATAAACCTAACCTAAGCTCAACACCTGTAAAACCTAGTGAAGAAAAAACAACTGAAACTGTAACCACAGTAAAAATTAACCAGCCTATACAAAAAAATGAAATGCAAATGCAGCCTAGTTGTAACCTAACCTCAAATTCAGGTGAAAATCAAAATCCGTGCCATGTTGTAAATATTTTCAACAAACTGTCGCATCCTGCAGAAATATATCTAAGCAAATTCACAATTTGCAATGGTTTAGAAATAAATCAATTGCTTGCATTCTTGAAAGATCTAGTGACAATCAAGACTGAAACTAATTTAACCGACCTACAATTGTATGAAATTTTACCTAGCTACAGTAAACCACCATTGTCTACAAAAATTATCCAAGGCAAAATTCAAGGTTTATCACTTGACCAACTACATGAGAATATCATTGCTACATTTATTCCCGTCACTCTTAGGGAAAAATTAAAACAAGACATGATTTATCGCCCACAACATCCCACAGAACCTTTGTCGCTGTACATAAATGAAGTTAAAACAAACAACCAGATTTTAAAGGCAAATTTATCTGAACATGATCTCATCTCTTTCATCAAAAATGGACTTAAGCCAGAAATCAGAAATCAAATTATACTTGAAAAGAACCCACTCACCTTCCAAGACTTAGATGAACTGTGTATCAACTTGAACAATGTAGGATACAACGATTATCTGCGTGACAAAATGTATTCTAGTCAAAAACCACAACACAATTTTCCTCACCACAATCAACTTCAAAACTTCACAGCAGCAAATTCTAGGCCTACTCCAGCACATTACACAAATCAACGCCCGAATCACCATAAAACTCAACATAACTTTGCTTCAACTTCAAAAAACCAAAATCCACCAATAAAAACTTGTTTTATTTGCAACCGCAAAAACCATCTTGCAAAACAGTGTTATCACAACCCAAAAAACTTCTAAAAGAGGGAGTTACAAGCAACAACTCAATCAATACTTGTACTCCTGAAGAACAAAATTCAACTGCTACACATGATCATTCCCCTGGTTATAAAAAGGAATTTAGAAACCTAGTTAAGAGCTGGAATAAATTTAAAAAGGTTAAACAGAATAAAATCAAGATCAATGTAAATAATAGGTTACCTTGTATACAAACTTGTATCCACAAAAATTTAACTACACAAAGTCTGTTGGATACTGGTTCAAGCCAAAACTTCATTACAAATAGCCTATACAAGCAACTCAAAAATCTAAAGGTCATAAAATCTATGCTACCATGGCAAGGTACAATGTTAGCGGCTAATGATACTCAAATCAATGTACTTGGAAAATGCAAATTTAAAATTAGAATAAACAACTTTACATGGAATGTAAATTTTCTAATTATGGAAAACAACCCGTATGACATGATTTTAGGCATACCTTTCATAACAGAGACAGGATTAATCATGGATTTAGAGCAAAATCTTTGTTACTTTAAATTCAAGCCACTGAATAAAATAAAAGTTACCACAACACAGCAAGAAGTCGATTCGTCACTAAATCAACTAATGATTGGATGCACTGATATGCAACAGGAAGTTAATAAACTTATTGCTAATTACCCCAAAGTATTTACTGATAAAATTGGATCTGCGCTAGATTTAGAGGTAAAATTAGAGGTTACAGACAAAACACCAGTATGTATTAGGCCATACTATTTATCGCCACCCAATATAAAAAAATGAAATAAATCATAGATGATTTATTAGAACAGGACATAATTGAGTTTTCTACAAGTCAATATTCCTCACCTGCATTTTTAACTAAGAAAGACCGATTAGTTATTAATTACACTGAGCTAAACAAGAAACTAGTTAAGATGGACTATCCCATAGGTGATTTAAATAACCTGTACCAACATTTACAAGGAGCTCGATATTTTTCAGTGATTGACCTAAACAAAGCTTTTCTTAAATGCCCATTAACGAAGGACAGTCGTCATTTAACAGCATTTTGTACTACATTTGGCAAATACCAGTATAAAAGAGTTAATTTTGGACTACAAATTGGCAGTAGTGTTCTTTCCAATTATCTTGACAAGATATTCCACGATATTAATTTTGAATACTTGATTAAATTTCTGGACGACATAGTAATTTACAGTAAAGACAAAGAATCTCACCTCAAGCATTTAAACGAAGTAATATCCCGTTTAGCCAAACATAACCTAACTGTAAACCCAGAAAAAGCCAAATTCTTCTGCGAAGAAATCAACTTCTTAGGCCATAAAATCAAAAATAACACCATCACCATTGATCCTGACAGAACTAATACCATCAAAGATTGTCCTGTGCCTACAACCTTAAAACAAGTCAGACGATTTGTTGGTATGACTAGTAATTGGAATAAATTATTGACTAGTTATTATTATTGGAATAAATATATACCGAAGTATTCCGAAATATGTGCACCACTACATAACCTCAAAAGGAAGGGAGTTAAATTTAAATGGACACCTGAATGTCAAAAGGCTTTTGAACAGTTAAAACATGCCATAAGCAATCCCCCAGTACTACAATTGGCCAACTTCAACAAAGAATTTGTACTTCAAACTGACGCTTCAAAAATTGGAGCCGGAGCAATTTTGTTACAACGAAATCAAGAAGAAAAACTATTACCTATAGCTTATTATTCAAAAAAATTCACTGAAGCCGAAGTAAAATACTCCATATATGAAAAGGAAGCTCTAAGCGCTATTTTAGCGATGGAACATTTCAAACAATACCTGGAAGTGAAACCATTTAAATTAATCACCGATAATGAATCTCTCAGTTTCGTTTTGAATGCTCGAAAACGTTTTGGTCGTTTAGCTCGTTGGACAGAATGATTAATTGACCTTGATTATACAGTTGAACACCGTAGATCAGCAGAAAACCTCCTAGCTGACTGGCTCTCTAGGCTATACTCTGAAGAGGAAGAAAAAGTGACTGAAAACGCTGAAAACCAAGAAAGTTCTAAAGAAAACTTAAATGAAACGATCACTAAGCGTAAACAAGAAGAAAATGTACATAGGCAAGCCACACCAACCATAAACAGAAATATAAATATAAATATTAAGAATAACCAGAAATCAAACAAGGAAAATCAAAACTTTTGTAACTTAATAGACGAAATACCTCTAGCTATGACCCAATTAAATAAACAACAAGAATTAGACGAGGAATACAAACTCATAATTGACAGCATTAACAAGGGCGAAAATAATTTAAGTTTTTTCATGAAAAATGACATATTGATGCTCCGTAACTCGAAGGGAAAAGGTAAAATATATTTACCTCAAAAACTTTTCAACCTGATCTTCACATTTTACCACAACACCATATTCGGAGGCCATTTTGGAATTTTAAGGACTACCGCAAGAATAGAAGAATACTTTTACCATCCAAAATTAAAGGACTTCATCAAAACCCGAGTCAGAGCCTGTAAAATTTGTATGATGAGTAAAAGCACTCAACGCAAATTTGAGGGAAAATTAATATCTACACCAGTTGAAAAGGCATTGAACACAATCTATTTAGACCTATTAGGCCCATTACCTCGTTCAAAAAAGGAAACACATATATTTTAGGTGTCCTAGATGCTTACACTAGATATACCTGGCTATATCCTCTAAAGGAAAGCACATCCAAAGCCATAATTGAAAAACTAAAAGAAATATTTGCAAACTTTTCCATACCTACAACCATAGTGACAGACAACGCAAGTTACTTCATTTCAAAACAATTTAAAGCATTTTTATTCAGGAACTACATTACATTGAGAACTACTCCAGCCTATAGGCTTCTATAGGCTGGAGTAGTTCTCAATGTAATGTAGTTCCTGAATAAAAATGCTTTAAATTGTTTTGAAATGAAGTAACTTGCGTTGTCTGTCACTATGGTTGTAGGTATGGAAAAGTTTGCAAATATTTCTTTTAGTTTTTCAATTATGGCTTTGGATGTGCTTTCCTTTAGAGGATATAGCCAGGTATATCTAGTGTAAGCATCTAGTACACCTAAAATATATGTGTTTCCTTTTTTGAACGAGGTAATGGGCCTAATAGGTCTAAATAGATTGTGTTCAATGCCTTTTCAACTGGTGTAGATATTAATTTTCCCTCAAATTTGCGTTGAGTGCTTTTACTCATCATACAAATTTTACAGGCTCTGACTCGGGTTTTGATGAAGTCCTTTAATTTTGGATGGTAAAAGTATTCTTCTATTCTTGCGGTAGTCCTTAAAATTCCAAAATGGCCTCCGAATATGGTGTTGTGGTAAAATGTGAAGATCAGGTTGAAAAGTTTTTGAGGTAAATATATTTTACCTTTTCCCTTCGAGTTACGGAGCATCAATATGTCATTTTTCATGAAAAAACTTAAATTATTTTCGCCCTTGTTAATGCTGTCAATTATGAGTTTGTATTCCTCGTCTAATTCTTGTTGTTTATTTAATTGGGTCATAGCTAGAGGTATTTCGTCTATTAAGTTACAAAAGTTTTGATTTTCCTTGTTTGATTTCTGGTTATTCTTAATATTTATATTTATATTTCTGTTTATGGTTGGTGTGGCTTGCCTATGTACATTTTCTTCTTGTTTACGCTTAGTGATCGTTTCATTTAAGTTTTCTTTAGAGCTTTCTTGGTTTTCAGCGTTTTCAGTCACTTTTTCTTCCTCTTCAGAGTATAGCCTAGAGAGCCAGTCAGCTAGGAGGTTTTCTGCTGATCTACGGTGTTCAACTGTATAATCAAGGTCAATTAATCATTCTGTCCAACGAGCTAAACGACCAAAACGTTTTCGAGCATTCAAAACGAAACTGAGAGATTCATTATCGGTGATTAATTTAAATGGTTTCACTTCCAGGTATTGTTTGAAATGTTCCATCGCTAAAATAGCGCTTAGAGCTTCCTTTTCATATATGGAGTATTTTACTTCGGCTTCAGTGAATTTTTTTGAATAATAAGCTATAGGTAATAGTTCTTCTTCTTGATTTCGTTGTAACAAAATTGCTCCGGCTCCAATTTTTGAAGCGTCAGTTTGAAGTACAAATTCTTTGTTGAAGTTGGCCAATTGTAGTACTGGGGGATTGCTTATGGCATGTTTTAACTGTTCAAAAGCCTTTTGACATTCAGGTGTCCATTTAAATTTAACTCCCTTCCTTTTGAGGTTATGTAGTGGTGCACATATTTCGGAATACTTCGGTATATATTTATTCCAATAATAATAACTAGTCAATAATTTATTCCAATTACTAGTCATACCAACAAATCGTCTGACTTGTTTTAAGGTTGTAGGCACAGGACAATCTTTGATGGTATTAGTTCTGTCAGGATCAATGGTGATGGTGTTATTTTTGATTTTATGGCCTAAGAAGTTGATTTCTTCGCAGAAGAATTTGGCTTTTTCTGGGTTTACAGTTAGGTTATGTTTGGCTAAACGGGATATTACTTCGTTTAAATGCTTGAGGTGAGATTCTTTGTCTTTACTGTAAATTACTATGTCGTCCAGAAATTTAATCAAGTATTCAAAATTAATATCGTGGAATATCTTGTCAAGATAATTGGAAAGAACACTACTGCCAATTTGTAGTCCAAAATTAACTCTTTTATACTGGTATTTGCCAAATGTAGTACAAAATGCTGTTAAATGACGACTGTCCTTCGTTAATGGGCATTTAAGAAAAGCTTTGTTTAGGTCAATCACTGAAAAATATCGAGCTCCTTGTAAATGTTGGTACAGGTTATTTAAATCACCTATGGGATAGTCCATCTTAACTAGTTTCTTGTTTAGCTCAGTGTAATTAATAACTAATCGGTCTTTCTTAGTTAAAAATGCAGGTGAGGAATATTGACTTGTAGAAAACTCAATTATGTCCTGTTCTAATAAATCATCTATGATTTCTTTCATTTTTTTATATTGGGTGGCGATAAATAGTATGGCCTAATACATACTGGTGTTTTGTCTGTAACCTCTAATTTTACCTCTAAATCTAGCGCAGATCCAATTTTATCAGTAAATACTTTGGGGTAATTAGCAATAAGTTTATTAACTTCCTGTTGCATATCAGTGCATCCAATCATTAGTTGATTTAGTGACGAATCGACTTCTTGCTGTGTTGTGGTAACTTTTATTTTATTCAGTGGCTTGAATTTAAAGTAACAAAGATTTTGCTCTAAATCCATGATTAATCCTGTCTCTGTTATGAAAGGTATGCCTAAAATCATGTCATACGGGTTGTTTTCCATAATTAGAAAATTTACATTCCATGTAAAGTTGTTTATTCTAATTTTAAATTTGCATTTTCCAAGTACATTGATTTGAGTATCATTAGCCGCTAACATTGTACCTTGCCATGGTAGCATAGATTTTATGACCTTTAGATTTTTGAGTTGCTTGTATAGGCTATTTGTAATGAAGTTTTGGCTTGAACCAGTATCCAACAGACTTTGTGTAGTTAAATTTTTGTGGATACAAGTTTGTATACAAGGTAACCTATTATTTACATTGATCTTGATTTTATTCTGTTTAACCTTTTTAAATTTATTCCAGCTCTTAACTAGGTTTCTAAATTCCTTTTTATAACCAGGGGAATGATCATGTGTAGCAGTTGAATTTTGTTCTTCAGGAGTACAAGTATTGATTGAGTTGTTGCTTGTAACTCCCTCTTTTAGAAGTTTTTTGGGTTGTGATAACACTGTTTTGCAAGATGGTTTTTGCGGTTGCAAATAAAACAAGTTTTTATTGGTGGATTTTGGTTTTTTGAAGTTGAAGCAAAGTTATGTTGAGTTTTATGGTGATTCGGGCGTTGATTTGTGTAATGTGCTGGAGTAGGCCTAGAATTTGCTGCTGTGAAGTTTTGAAGTTGATTGTGGTGAGGAAAATTGTGTTGTGGTTTTTGACTAGAATACATTTTGTCACGCAGATAATCGTTGTATCCTACATTGTTCAAGTTGATACACAGTTCATCTAAGTCTTGGAAGGTGAGTGGGTTCTTTTCAAGTATAATTTGATTTCTGATTTCTGGCTTAAGTCCATTTTTGATGAAAGAGATGAGATCATGTTCAGATAAATTTGCCTTTAAAATCTGGTTGTTTGTTTTAACTTCATTTATGTACAGCGACAAAGGTTCTGTGGGATGTTGTGGGCGATAAATCATGTCTTGTTTTAATTTTTCCCTAAGAGTGACGGGAATAAATGTAGCAATGATATTCTCATGTAGTTGGTCAAGTGATAAACCTTGAATTTTGCCTTGGATAATTTTTGTAGACAATGGTGGTTTACTGTAGCTAGGTAAAATTTCATACAATTGTAGGTCGGTTAAATTAGTTTCAGTCTTGATTGTCACTAGATCTTTCAAGAATGCAAGCAATTGATTTATTTCTAAACCATTGCAAATTGTGAATTTGCTTAGATATATTTCTGCAGGATGCGACAGTTTGTTGAAAATATTTACAACATGGCACGGATTTTGATTTTCACCTGAATTTGAGGTTAGGTTACAACTAGGCTGCATTTGCATTTCATTTTTTTGTATAGGCTGGTTAATTTTTACTGTGGTTACAGTTTCAGTTGTTTTTTCTTCACTAGGTTTTACAGGTGTTGAGCTTAGGTTAGGTTTATTTACATTTTCAAGATTGATTTCTAGTTTTTCTACTAAGTTTTCATCATCAATTAGTGATTTATTTAGGTCTTCTTCAAATTTTTCTAGTTCTTCGGTAGATATTTTAGCTTTTAATTCTTGAAGTTTAGTTAGTAGTTCAGCTAGCTTAGTTTTTTGTTTGTCAAGGATCTTAGCATAGATAGGATCTAGTTTATATGAGGTTAGGTTTGTAATCCTAAGCTGTAGATGTGTTAATTTTGCATTTAATTTAGCTACTTGTAGGTTGCTAGGTTCTAGGTTTGCTTGATCCCTTTGAATTTGTAATGAATCTGTCTTAGTTTGGGTAGATTTGATTTCATCGCTTAATGTTAACTTACCATCGAGATTTTTAACATTAGGTGAAGTGTTGAAGACTGTTCTCAGCTGCTTTCTGAGATGTTCCACGTTGTTGTGGGTTGGTTCAATTCCTCTTGACAATAGCTCATATTGTAGCTCATCTTTTGCCAAGTAATTTAAATTATACTTTTCCATGGTCGGAAATTATTAATTTAATTTTGTTCAGTTGAAATTGACTTACCGTTTATTTGAGCTAAAATTGAGTTTGAAATATTTCATTTCATGCAATTTATTATAACTAATTGTTGCTGCAGGTTGCTTGATGTAAGTTACACTTGAATATAATATAGGCTAAAATAATAGGCTTGATTTCAGTTGAAATAAAATGCACATGATATAGGAAGAAGTTGTTGTTATCACTGTAAAATAGTCTATTTCAGTTGTTAAAATGATGGTATTAACTGCTATAAAATGTATTGGTAGTTGAAATCAGTTATTGGCAGTTGTAGTTACTAGCAGTTGTAGTTAACTAGCAGTTGTAGTTATAAGCAGAGTCGCGCACTTTATTTTGTACAACACCCTCTACACAGATTGCCAATTTCAGAGGTGCTGCACTTATATGCATTTAATTTAGAATAACTGAACAACCGCTTATAACTTGTGGTGAATTGTAGCCTATATATTCCAGTGGTCCATCGCATGATATGCAACTCTACAAGCATAGTAAGTCGGGTAACTGATTTACAAAGCAATTCATTGTAGTTAAAGACACTTTGATTTTATTAAATTGAACCTTTTGAAATGAAAAATATGCTCTCTAATAAATAATGTTTCTTATACTATTTCAGTATATATAGCTTACAGTTTGTTGATTATTGGCTGATCCCTTGTGGTACAGAAAAACCCGTCTGGAACAAAATCCAAACTTAATAATAACAGATTAATTAAATCTAAAACATAGTGAAACATCATTTGATATATACAAATTGATTTTAACATTAATATTCAAGTTTTGCAAAATTGGTGACAATGTGCTTTTTCATCAGAATAAAACATGAACACTACAGGAAAATTCACAACTGGTTATTTTACAGTTTTCTAGTTGGGAATCAGCCATCTAATGATCTTAATTATCCTAATTGGTCTTAGTTTAAAATACATCAGCTGTTTCTACAGTGCTGCCAACAGGTAAAATGAAATGTTTATAATTAATTAGCTAATAATGAAGTAATAATATGATTTTTATATACATTTGAATTTAATTTGAATTTATTCTCTCTACAATAATGTTTATACAAAATAATGAAATTTCCATAACAAAAATCAGTACAATATATATATATATATACACACCCACAGCTATGATAACTCCATAAAATTTCATGTGAATGGATTTCTTCACAAACCTGGATTATTATTAAGGTTAAAAAACATTTACTTTCTTACGCTCATATATTTACGATTAAAATTCATGTTTCTTACCAAATCTAGGTAATAAGAATTTCAAATATATTATTCTGTTATAAATTAGTATTAATTAAGTAGAAATAGTATTATGAAGTATATTACATAGTAGGTATTAAATTTTATGTTTCACACCAAATCTAGGAAGTAATCAATCAAAATATATTAGTCAGTTAGTAAGTAGTATTAAGTAAGTATAAGTATCAGTAAGTAGTAAGTAGATATTACTTAGACGGGAGTCCCACCGGTGTACGCGACACGCGGTCAGTTACCCAGCTTAATCCCAGAGGCAGGTGCACCTCTTACCTCTTACATTTTATTACATTAATGTCAGGATGAACTTTTAGTTCATGAACAAAAGTCTTACTTCCTATAGATGATAAAAATAAAGGATTAATCAAGTGCTAACAATATTTTCATTCTATACCTACTAAAAAGTATATTCACCAAGTCCGTAAAACCACAATAATAATTATAACGTACTTCAGATAAAGTACGATTACCCATCAACTTCGATCTGTTACCTCATTTCAGTTTTGACGTCGCATAAAATCACGCAGAATATCAAATTTAAATGTTTTAAAATGATTCTTAATCTGACTTTTTTTATATATTTATTGGCTTAGGAAAGGTTTTATAAAAAACAAATATTTTCCCTCAGATTCCTTTGCAGAGATTTGTTCTTCAAGTATGTTATTCCTGGATGTCAAACTTGTGGTTTTAATTTTACAGCTCATAGTAAAATGGAATGTTTATTTATATTATTTCCTTTCTTCAGTTTATATATTTATAAGGTACTAGATGGCCCGTCAGACGTCCTGTTTACATTGCATTGATTTTGTTTTATGTCAAATACTCGTTCATTTTCAAGATGAGCTCGTGCGCTTCGCTCACTCGCCTATTATTATATAGTAAACCCCCACTATAAAAATATAGTGTATAGTATAGTATTATAGTATATTATATATTAAATCCGGCATAGAAAAAATAGTTTGAGTTGCCATTCAAGTAGATTTTTCATTTCCGTAATGAAGATATGTTTATGCCTTTCAAGTATGTTTATATATAATCCTTGTTGACAGCTGTTCGGTGTAAGTAACTGAACTTTGATCAAATCAATGGGAACTTAGAAGGCCAATGGGACAGAGCCCTTAGGTCGCAACTAACAATTTCTTTTATAAAACGTTGTCCTAATGTTAACGAACACAAAAAAATATAATTATTTAATTTGGTGCACTTTTTATCAAGTTATGGAGTGACCAAGAAAACAAGACAGAAGTTTAAGTTCGAAAACAAGACAGATCAACCTATCCGAAGGGGTATTTTGGGGGGGGGGGTTTTGTACCCCAAAAATTGTTTTTTTGAGTTTTTTTACAAAAGATTTTTATAAAAGTCATAATTTTACTTTTTTCCATTGGAATCAGCTTAAAAAGACGCACAATTTGGTGTTTTAATCATTGCTGTACGTCAAATGGTTACTGAGATATTGAAAATGCCAAACACAGTACGTTGTCCAATGATATTCTTATGGAGAATAAGAAAAATTTTATAACTCGCTTATTTATCATCTTATCCTGATGAAACTTGGTATATTGCTTCATATCGTTGTGGTCTATTGATATTTGCACTAAAAACATTTGTTGGCTGATAGTTCCCGTAGCAGCAAACCTGCGTACTCATCTCCCATGTTATGCTTATGGAGAATAAGTAACATGTTATCTCCCTTAATTATGAACATAAATTAATAAAATTTGGTATGTGGCTTTACCTTCTTGAGTTATCTTGATATTTGTATAAAAGCCCAATTTGTTGTGTCCTTTCTTCAGCAACCCTGCATACTCAGCTGCCATGTAGTTCTTATGGAGAGTAATTAAAATGTCATAAATCGTTTATTTATGAATGTATATTGAGGAAACTTGGTAAGTGGCTTTATGTGGTATTAATATACATATATATGTATCAAAAACTCTCTGAGTACGCAGGTTTCCTGTTACAGGGATATTATGTATTAAGATATGAATGAAATAAATAACACAAATTATTTAAAAAGATTATAATCGAACAATTTCACGATGCAAATTATATATTTAAGATATAACACATTTAATTACAGATGTGAACTGCTAGGATTCAATACTCATAAATTAATTTCGGCTCATTTCTATTATATTGATAATATGAATTAAAAGTTATTTTTATTTCAATGCATGTATATTTTAAAATTAAATTAAATAGTTCTGCATATTTTTTACAAATTATTTTCATATATCAATCATTGACTATCCTAAATAAGGTTCAGTTGTCTTCAATTTAGTTTAATGGGGTCTCACTGGAAAGATAGAATCAGTATTTTTTATTTTAATCAATTTGCTTCTGTCACAGGTTACCGCGAGCAATACGTTTACCCTTAAGATGAAACATTCAACAATTTTGATTATAAATTAGGGATATCTATCGTTTTAGGGCAACATTTGGCTTCGGAAAAATAAATGTAACATGACCCCTCTCCGATGTTACTTAATAAGTATTCTTGTAAGTTTTAATGACTATAATTATCGTAATTAAAATACTAGGCACTATCCTTACTAAAAACTGTCTTCTAAGTAAGTATATATTTATTTACATATATTGTATTGTTTTATGAACAGCCTCAAATATGATCATCCTAATGGAAAATTATAAGTTTAAAACAATCTGTAGTAAATCGAATCCGTAGAAAGAGTAAAATCTTAATGATTTAATTAAATAAATATTGTTATTGCCAGCCTTTATGACAGTTATTTTTGGTCCAAGAAATATACTTAATGTTTAATCATATTAGGCAGTCTTAATACTTGTTGGAACACCAACATAAAACGAGCCGGTTATAAAAGCTTATTTGGCTGCGCTATTCAACAAGGGTGGTCAATTAGTTCATTAATCACGTGGTCGGTACTCTAACCCTTTGTCCATCGGCAGTTAATTTAATTTAATGTTGAAAAATATTTCATGTATTCATTATTCATAATTTTAATGTTATAAAGTAAACTAAGGTTTTATTAAGCTGGTAATCATCCTAAACAGATTTAATCGAGTCTGATGAAAGTGGTTTGGAACTAAATAACCGTATAGGATAGTGAAAATCACTGAAACTTAATGATCTAGTATTGCAAATGACACCATTCTTAAAACTGACTTCATACCTATTCATATATACATACTAAAGAGTAAAATACTGTTGACTTATTTTATCTGCAAAAATATTATTTATAAAAGCATTTCTTTTGTAGTACTTTGAGTACAACATTTTCCTGAAACTGGTTTCCCATTCAGCAAATATTTGTGAACATACTAAAAATTTAGGAGGGAATGGAAGTCACTGAGCTAACCACTGGACTAACAAGTTTTTAAACTGGGTTTATTGTGCTGTGGATAAAACCAGCACAGCCTTTAAATATAAAAAGGATGATCCTTTGTTTGGCTCTTATATGGTCCTATTGAGTTCATCCAATTGCGTTGAAACTTTGCATGGTAATTCAAGTTAACCTTAGGAAGCTTTTAAGACATTAAACCAGATCCTAAACCTTAGGGCTCTGCCCTACTGAACCTTGGAATTATCAGTATTAACCTTAAATGGTAAAGACATTATTTGAATTTCAATGGTAATAATATTTTTACCAACGAGAAGAAATCAGGCATCAAGAAATACAACGCGAGCTTATAATTATTATTTAAAAAATATATAAATGTATCAATAATGAACAATGTTTGTTCAAGATGGTTATATACATATAAAATGTGTATTTTGTATAAAAAACACCAAACATTTCTGATAACTGAATCTATAAACCGATACTCTTCTTAAATAAATGCAACACTGTGATTAGTTTGATTAAAATACCATTTTAAAAACTTTGAAATGAATCTACGATTTGTTGACTTTTATTTTTGATTAACTAAAAATCAAAAATAAATAAATAATAATGAATAAAAAATAATAAATAATAATTGTTTTTAAATAATTGTAATAAACAATTGTTTTTTTTTTATTTTTGAATAGAGACAAATGGTGACTGAATTGCTCCACTCAACTTAACTTTAGTAGGTTTCCGTCAGCACAAACGCCTCCCCAGTTCTCGTTATGTGTACCAGTGAGGCCGCTCAGTCTCCCAGGTGACGAGTCTCAATTTCACAGTGATTGACTCTGCATGCCTCAAAGGACTCGGTTCGATCATTATACATTTATAATTTTTATCATTTTTTAGCTTTAATTTTAACTGTCTTACAAATCCTAACTTTTACCCAAAAAATTCCCAGTGGATATATTCATTTCTCTACTCATTCATATTATAATTTTCAAGCTGAAAATATGCTTAAATAAAACATATCGGTCCTGCATTATTTATGACTAAGATGTGTAATTTTATGATATTACTTAGGCTATAGGTTTTATAAGTTAAAATATTTAATATTTTAGTTTCTTCATCAGTTTGAATTAAAAATGTCATTAGATTAAAATACAAATGCGCAAAACTACTTTTTGATAAAGTGAACGGCTCTTAGTTTTGGTTTTTGAGTCTGACGATATTCTGCTTATCTGGAATCCTTCGAACTAACGACTTCGTACAATGAAGAGAGCTATCTTTTAACTTTTATATCTATCGAATAGTTCTTAGCGGGGGCAGTTCTCTACGGTTATATGCCTAGTTCTTCTATCTCAAAAGACATTTCCATTTTTGTTTTATAGACAAGTTGGTTCCAAACCTCCGGATTGTGGTATATCACGTAATACCACAACACCAGCCCCCCCTATCATACCATTATTTTAAATGATATGGCGTTACAAAACGTTGTATATATCGGCTGAACATTTTAAGGACCAATCAGTCAAGTCTCCAATAAGGCTGGCATGATATGAAAGCTTTCATCTGTTGTTTATTCTACATTTTTTGTACTTACTTTTCTTATCGGCTGTATTTATAGTTCATAAATAAATGTAAACACACTAGATATAATTCTAAAACTACCATGTAAAAGTTAGCATTGCTTTAAGTTAATTAAAACCTTGAATTAACCTTAAGTTCTTTAATGGTTTAAACTTATTACAAACGTCAAGGATGTGCTAGGTTTTTTTTGAAAATATATTTTTATATTGTATCCTTAATGTCCTTGCATGGAATTCCACCACTCCGGATATATTATCCTGGGGCTAATGCTGTTCTGATGTACCTTACTGCATTTATTCTTCATTGATCGTTTGACAGTTGATGTTTTGTCCAAGTGTAAGAAGTGTGGTTGAGAGGTACACTGTTAAGATTTATATAACTATAATCAAAACATTCAAACTTACAGATTACAGCTACTGTTTAATATAATAAACAAGAAGTAAATAAACTAGAGTACCATGGTAAAATCATGTTAATTGCACTAACACGTATTTCGGCTCTTCGCCCATGCTCACAGTGCTATTTAAAATACCTAACATTATTTTAAAAGTAATCCTATATATTAATACGCTAGGGTTTTTTCTTCACAGTGATTAACGGATAGACGGATTTTAACGTTTGAGGTGTCAAATTAAAGGTGTTTTTCCTTAGATTTTCCAATCAGAATTTAAGAAAGGGCATAACTTAAATACAGTAAGGGGCGTAATTTTCGGAACAGTGGCACTATCTGACGGCGTAAATCTTAACTACGTGTTAATTGAAAGTACGATATCCGCATTATTCTCAAATGTTTTCATCCATATTAATATCAACTGTTTTGTTACGATTGTTTACAACTGAATTAACCTTTCGTTGGGTACAATCTTGCTCGGATTCGGATTCGTTGTACAATCTAACCGGACAACTAGTCTTTATTAACAAGAGGTAAAATAAATAATTTAACATGTAGTAAGAAATCCCATGATGAAGTTTCATCAGTGCAGGTTATTAGAAGCAATTCTTTTGTGTATTATTTGGTTACAAATTGGTTTTTAGTATGAATTTGCAAGTATTTTAAAATGTTCTTCTTGTCAATTCGATAGTTTTTATACATATATCATTCTTCTATTACATTATATTTTACATTATCCTCTTTTACATTATCTGTAAGTGGTTGTTGATTTTAAACTAGCAAGTGAAGAATATTCAATTATATTCATGCAATACGTATACAAAAAATTATTTATAAACCATATACAAATAAGTCTAAGATAAGGTAGATAAGTTGAAATCGTAATCCGTTATGACGTGCAAAAACACTTTTCAAGAATTCGTTTACTAAGTTCCTAATAAAGTGGAAGTAACACATGCCTAGCACTTTGTAACTTTAGATTAAACTTCCTGACGAAGTTTGAAGGTGGGGCTGTTTGGAAAAGTTGGATTATGCCATTTTACTTTATAGATATCTTTAATTCCTAAAGAACCCTAACTGTGCCACTCTTGTATTAATTTCTTAACGTTTAACTTACATTTTAGTTGTTAAGTGAAAATGTGCATACATTTTTATAATTTTTCGTATTATTTTAAGTTAATTGTGCGAAGAGAATTTGCAAAAGTTTAATAGTAAACTGCAGCAAAGAAGTGAGTTTCTTGCTGGAATTTTGTACATACATTTCTATTTGTTGTACATTCACAGCCAATTAACTTCGACCTAAGGCAACGAACTGATACGGTAGTTTATTATTTATCCTAGTATTTTATAACTAAAACTTAATTCACTGAAATTCGAACTGTTATTTTTATGCTAAACAAATTTCCTCCAAAACTGAGTCATATTGTAAAACCATATTGTATTTTTAGTTTGGGCCAAAAAGAACTACTGGAATTTTCCAAAGGTTTAAATAACTTCAGGGATCCAAATAGAATTGTGGCATGATTGACTATTTATTTTATCATAAAAACACATTAAAAGAGCATTATTGGGTATCTGGAACATTACCTGTTAACTATAATTGTTTTAAACCCCCCTAAAGCATATTTCGTACATTTAGAATTCAATTTTAAATAAAGAAGATTTTAATTTAAAGGCTGTTTCATTATCCACTTCAATAAAATAGCCTTCAACAGAACGTGCATATATTTAACCTCCAGAATACTGATTTAACAAAAATGCTTATATATAATTTTTTAATCCTACACTTAAAATATGATATCCTCCTTATATCACGTGAACCCATTACATGCTGATATTTAGCGTGGTTCTCAGTTAAGGCCAATTTGTTATAAATTACAATATTTTATTAGGACGTGTGGCTGTTATGAAGCTTAACAACACCAAGAGCCCATTAAGTGTGCTGTGGCACATATATTACGGTTGCCTGCTCTATAACTGCGGCGGTGGTGTTTGTAACTGATAGATTAAACAATACATTTGTAACCTACAATTGTGACGTCCATTACTGTTCCCCGACATAACCCAACGGACGCCAAGTTAATAAATTAGAGCTATAGAATTGGAAGACTCCAGTATGAACCGTAAAACCTTTGAAAATCGGAGTTTAAGAGTTCTTTGGCTGTGGAATCATCCTCCGGATGTTCCAGTACTTCACGCAATGTACATCAGAATTAGAGGTTTTATTTGTTATGTAAATGAGCAATTTTTCAATAAAATCACAATTACATTTATTACTTATTGTACACATACCTATCTCACGAGTTTTTAATTGCATTTAAATATTGCTTAATATTTTCACAGACAAACTATTTAAACAATTTTAACTGCAATATGTAAATATCTACATATGCCTATAAAATAAAAAAATAATTGATACTGAACCTCCCTAACGTGTTATACTCTCATAAGGACATATCATTATAAAACTTCTATACGAACAAACTATACTATGTAGACAAAAAATTAATACCTATGAAAAAAGTCGTTAAATCCTAATGAGCTTTAAGATATACCAAATGGTAGTTACCTAGTGGTACGGTGTTGAGTCAAGTAAATCACGAATTCGAAAACCAAAGTGGATTTAATCCACTGATTATTTCATAAGTGAACTAAAATACGTTCAGCTATGTTATATTCCACTGAACCTATTCACAGGAAGTACAATAATCCAGCATATGGTATAATATCACCCTGGACACCGAAGGACCTGATCGCAGACTCCCCGTGACTACCACTGAGCATAACAAGGGTTTACTGACGTCCAGTTAATCTCGAGTCCTAACGAGCGATTAAAGTATTAAACTCGGTTAAGCTTTGTCCGTAGGGTTTATCCGTGTTTCATTTCAAATATAACAAGATTTGGCATCGTCGAGTATGCTAAATAGCAAGTTGAACACCTTTGAGAGATTTTATTTTTAAATTCTGTACAAGCGTGTTTATTTTTAAAATCATCACTGTATATATGTATTTCAATTGAACATTGAATTAAGGTAAATTAAATTTAAATATTTGTATCCTTTGCTATTTTTTATTTGAGGCAATGTTTTATAAAATAAAGGCTTTTTTCCCTACTTAGTGTTAAAGCTAGAAAACTTTAAACTTACATCACCCTTATATTCTTACCTATTAAGGTTATGTGAATATACCAAAGATTACAAGCGAATAACAATGCGTTAAAAATCTAAAAACCCCACTAAAAGTGTGTGTGGGGATTGATTGTATTTAAAAGTTTTAAGTTAGCCACTATAGTGGAAAGTGGTAGCGAAATTTCTTAGTTCTGAATTTATACTGTTAATGGGCACTAAAATGAAAGGGAGGTCCCTCCTCGAAGTTTCTAGTAATTCTTGTGGTTTCCAGAGAGACCACTGGTGTGCCAAAACAACTGCAAACCTATTAAATGAAGGTAAATAAATCTGTAAAAATCAACTTTTAGAAAAGGTAACTTAGCAAACTGAAACTGGCTTTAATTTATTAATTTTTACTGAAGCTGAAACTATATTCTTGGTTTAAACTAAGTAAATTAATAATAAGCGAACGCGGGTGAATTAAAATTATACAAATTCATAAATAGTACAGTATAACTTTTATTTCTAATAGTTTTAGCGAATTTCCCCTATAGGGAAGAAGCTATTACCGTAGTCGGCATGGTAAGACCTAGGCCCGGGACCGTGATAACTTTTTGTTTTGAGGTCCCCAGACCCCAAAAACACCATTCGTTCGAAACTGTATATATATATATATATATATATATATATATATATATATATATATATATGTGTGTGTGTGTGTGTCCGTGAGCACGATAACTCTCGTAAAAATTATCCGATTTTGATGAAATTTGGTATAAACGTGTAAATCAACATTTATGACTTTAAGTTCGAAAACCAGCCAGATCGCTTTATCCGAAGGGGTATTTTGGGGGGGTTTTGTACCCCAAAAATGGGTTTTTTGAATTTTTTACATATAATTTTTGAAATAGTCAAATTTTAGTTTTTACCATTGGATTCAGCTTAAAAAAACACACAATTTGGTATTTTGATCATTTCTCTACGTCTATTGGTTACCGAGATATTGAAAGTGCTAAACACAGTACGTTGTCTAATGTTATTCTTATGGAGGAAAAGAAAAATTTTACATCTCGCTTATTTATGAACGTATACTGACGAAACTTGGTATACGGCTTCTTCTGGTTGTGGACCACTGATATTTGCTCAAAAAAACCATTTTTTGCCAAATGCTCCCGTAGCAGCAAACCTGCGTACTCAGCCCCATGTTATTCTTATGGAGAATAAATAACGTGTTATCTCCCTTAATTATGAAAATAAATTAATGAAATTTGGTATGTGGCTTTACCTAAATGAGTTATATTGATATTTGTATAAAACCCCATTTTTTGTTTTCCTTCCTTCAGCAAACCTGCATACTCAGCCGCCATGTTATTCTTATGGAGGATAATTAAAATGTCATAAATCGTTTATTTATGAATGTATATTGATGAAACTTGGTATGTGGCTTTATGTGGTATATATTCATTGGAAATTCGCTGAGTACGCAGGTTTGCTGCTACGGGGGTATTTTATTTTAATTTTTGTTCCAATGCGTGTATTTATTTTGATTCTCTTTAATAAGGAATCATATTTTATGGGGAGGTATATGAAACAATAAAACACGTTTAATAATAATTACTAAACAGTGAATCTATGAAAACAAAATGTAAAGAGGTGCTCTATCTCGTAATGTCCAACTTCTTTATTTATCCTAGCCGTCGAGAGCTGTTCATGCAACATGTACTCTTTGCATGTTCGTGCTCAAAGCAAATGACTTGCTTTGTCCAGTTAGTGTCGGTTTTAAAGCCGTGCATAATCTTTTATTTGTTTACTTATCCACGCCAGTGGCAATTTGTATTTAATTTTGCTGCAAGACAACAGTCTAAATCCCTTAAAACACCCTCAGAAATTGTACTGCTAACGAGGACTCTCTACTACTTTACTTGTAAAGTGAACTTACACACAATTTTCCAAAATAGATCCTAACTGGTTCCTGTCAGTTTAGTACAGAAAATACGTGTTGTCAGAATGTAAGGCAGCTTAGTAGCTGTTTTATAGTAAACCACTTAAGTTCCCCTACAGAGAAGGATCAGCTTGACGGCAGGAAGGACAGGAGTGTACTGACAGTCATAATGGTGAAGGGTAGGCCACAGCTCTCATTAAATTGGCCGAGGTGCATTTCCGGTTACAGCTTTCCCAAATCTATTCTACCTACCTAAGCATCTTTCCGATTTCTCTGTTATTTATAGTTAATCCCAGCAAGGGAGTGTTACAGCCCTCCGGAGTAGTATTAAGACAACTTCCACCCCTTTCTGGAAGCCAGCAAAAACTTTAAAACATGGAAGAGCCCTCACATGTTTCCCTGTGATTCTGTGATAACGTAGGCTCCTTATTACTCATACAACAATAAACGTACAAAAAAACCAAAACTATAAAATAGACAAAGGTGAATAACTGAATTGTTAAATGCAACAGTATGAGTGTGTTTTATTTTATGCGTGTAATTACAATATTAAGATGTATACAAGTTTAGAAACCGTAAATGTAATAAATAATCGTTTTGTAAAAAGACTATTATTTAAAAATGTCTAGAGTTAAAACGTTGAGGGTTTCCGTCAGCACAAACGTCTCTCCAGTTCTCGTTATGTGTACCAGTGAGGCCGCTCAGTATCCCAGGGGAGAGTCTAAATTTCACAGTTATTGACTCTGAATGTCTCACAGGGACACGGTTCGATCATTATATATGTTTTATGGTTATCTTTTTTGAGCTTTATCATAAAAATAACATTACTACCCTCGTCATAGCAAACCTGTGTACTCAGCGAATTTCCAACGCATAATAAATAACTTAATACCACATAACGCCGCATACTAAGTTACATAAAAATATGTTCGTAAATAAGCGATATATTCAATTTTAATTATTCTCCATAAGAATAACATTGGGGATGAGTACGTAGGTTTGCTGAAACAAGGAACACAAACGATTGGTGTCTATGCAAATATAAATATAATTCAACTAGGTGAAGCCACATACCTAGTTTCATCAATATTCGTTCATAAATAAGCGATATATCAAATTTTAATTATTCTCCACAAGAATGACATGGGGGCTGAGTAAGCAGGTTTGCTGGAACAAGGAACGCAAAGTATGGGTTTTCTTGCACATATCTATATAACTCAACTAGGTGAAGCTAATACCAAATTTCATCAATATACATTCAAAAATAAACGATATTTACCTTTTTAATTTTTCTCTATAAGAAAAACAAGGGATGAGTAAGCAGGTTTGCTGAAAAAAGGCACACAAAAAATGGGTTTTTATGTGAACATCAATATAACTCAACTAGGTGAAGCCACTTACCAAGTTTTATTAATTAATGTGCATAATTAAGGGAGACATTACATTTTACTTATTCTCCATAAGAATAACATGGGGGCTGAGTACGCAGGTTTTCTGCTACGGGAATAAAACATAAAAATTTATTTTTTTGCAAATAACAATAGACCACAACCAGATGACGCCGTATACCAAGTTTCGTTAGGATACGTTCATAACTAAGCGAGATATAATTTGTATCTTATTCTCCATACAAACCAAACAAAGTTGTTCCATCTTGTGTCTGTATCAAAGAGTTTGTTTTGTCATTTCATTAGTTCATGTTCTCAGTTAAAAAACATATATTGATACTGCAAACTGTCTTTTGTTGTGTACTCAGCTTTTTTAGAATTAATTAAATTACAATTAATAGAAAACTAACTTTCAGGTAGGTCTGAGCCCTTTAGAAAATGAGTGTTATAAATTGAAAACTACTTTGCACAACTACGTATAGAGGCCGGTGTATGATTAAACCCTATATTTATTTGTTTGATTCTAACTGGACCTTCTCCCGTAAAATTATCCCAGCATTCCAGGCAAATAGAACCAGGAGCATCAGAACAGCCAACAACTCAATTTTTTTCAGTTTTCCATTAAAACTGGAATAATTTAGATTTTTTAAGTTTTTTATATGAAAATTCATTTCCCTCACGTCAGCGTGCTGCGTGTGAACTCTTTTATATATAAGCTATCTACAACTGCTTGTCATGTAATATTTGTATGGTAATATTTAATTCATTTGGTTGGCTTCTTTACATGCCAAGCACCCTTCCTCTGTTTGTTGTTTAAAAGTAAAGTTTAAAAAGACCAAAAATCTATATATTTATTTTCTGATTCAAGCAATTTGACCAGTAATTGGCTTTATGTTTGCCAAATATGCCAAATATACTCAGTCTTCATTATAAAATATTAAAGTAACAGTCTTATATTAAAATAAAATGGTTTTGTAAGAGTAAGACCCATAACAGAGTAAGATTGATTTATTTGTGTGATGGGTTACATTATATAACTTTGTTTTAGTTGTATATTTAGTGATAGAAAAATATATTGAATGCCTATATCGTAATACCTTACAATTTATCACATCTCGTATTTATTTTAGTTTAAATGGATCAAATCAAAATTTATTAGTTTCATAGCTTATAGATAAATTGTAAGAGACATACATTTTTTATAAGGAAAACTTGAAGAATACTTTATTTTTTCATACTTGAAAATAGTACCAATTCTCCCCCTGGGAGTTTTACGTTTTACTGTTTCCTAATGAAATTAAGATTACTAACAGTTATATACAATACTTTGCATGAGTTTCCAGCGAACAATAGAGACGAAATATATTTATAAAAGTTACAAGAGTTATATATTAAATTTAACGCACGTAGGGGTCACGTGTTTTTTATTTACTCAATCACAAGGTGTAAGCACATTTGAGAGCATTTGAAGGGAATTCAGCGTAATAATTGAAAATCAACCTCAATATAGAGCATGTAATGTAAAGGTGATTAAAAATCATTGGATGGTTTAACACAACTTTGGAAATTCGCCGTCGATGGAAATGATTTTATGTGATTATGGAAATAATTGACCAGTCTCGGTGGTTTAAGCGGCTGAATGAGCTCTCATACCAGTCCGTTTCCTGATGGTAATTCCATAAGTAGGATAATGCAAATGCAACGAGTGGTGCTTTTGTCTGTGTCTTAAATCATCGCATTAAACAGAAATGGCTTTGAAATAATTTTTTTATACGTTATTTAGCTTTGTACATTTGATTCTAAATGTTTTATTCCTCACACGGAGATCACCGAAAACGTTGGAAATGTACAGTAGTTAGCAAATCTTACGTTTTTTGTTATTAAATATATAAAAATGTTATTGCTTTCATTAAAATGACTAATTAGCAATCCACGGCGTCTACCGGAAATCCTACAAAACTACATGATATTATATAAATCTACAAACTATAGCTATGATCTTTAAATACTGAACTTTACAAGGTTAAAAGATTAATTAGTTTTTCATTCGCTCTACTCCTTTTCAAGATAGTTAAGTGTTCGGTTGTATTTAATATAGCGGTTGACATTCTATCTGGAATCCTCCAATCACTTTCATTTTAAATCTATGGTTAAAATATAATTTTTTACAAATTCACTGACCAACTAGTCCTACAGACTACAGACTACAAGTTCTATTTGATCAACTGTCTAATAGTCTTGATTAAACGGCTCGTGAAAAAGTGTCATTGCTGTCGGCCGGTATAGAACCTACGCTTGACCAGGACTAACCTACGAGGCCAGCGATTACCTCTCAGCTACCTTGGCCGATAAAATACATATCCACTTTGTATTTGTCACCTGCTCATGAATTTTAATTACAAGGACCGAAATGTATTTTTTTATTGGCACTGTGCCAATGAAATGTTGGAAAGTGTTTCACATCAAACAAACTACTTTAATCTCACTAAATACCATCACATTGTTGTTTCTATGATGTATGTTTTTGGCAACAAATTCTCGTAATAATTCCTTTCCAAAGTAACCAGGATCCACTGTCATTTTGCATATACCCGTCGTATTCGGAAACACTCCTCCACTCAGCCCGATCAAAGTTTGCCGCGTAAACAAACAGCCCGGACCTGAGCTGAGTTTACACGCTTTGATAAGTGCACTTTGTATTAGAACAAATGTTTGTCCCTGAACTTTATGGTTTAATCAATCTATTTATATTTGGAAACTTTAAATGTATACATTTGCTGTAGTTTAAAGTAAGGTTGTTTATGTGAAGCAGTAAACCCTGTTTTAATAGTAAATAGTGGGAAACAACTAAAGTTCGTTTTACTTTAATATGTAATTATTATACTCTGTAAATTGTATTTATTAATAATGTTACATATATTTTAAGATAATCATACACTAACTTAAACTGAGACAAAATGGTTAAACAAACACACAAAAATACAGTTGTGTAAACAAAGCCCTAACTTTTACATATAATTTTAGTTAAGATTTTGTTCGTTTATTTAAATAACTTTACAATATAACCTGTTTATAAAAACACCAGCTAGGACTGATTATTAGTTAAACATAAACGAATACCTTACATTGAACTGTTTGAGTCATTAGACATTGGTAAAGAGACTACATTCACCGTTTTGAGAGGATATTACACGGCTATATTCATGTTTTATTGAAAGAAAATATCGACAGTAGCGAATTTATTTACATAAAAAACGCATTAATGAATAAATATTTGTACACTCTACTTTATAAAGCGTAATATATACTCAGCCTGGAATTCGATGAACGTGCTGCATAACTGAAATAGTTTCACTACACCTATTTTAACATAGTGAATACGTAAATGACTTAAACAATATTTATAATAAGGGTGGCATGCGAGGATACATTGTTGTGGAGGCTTCAGAGAGGCCTAACAACCACATTTAATGTTATTACAAATATATTTTCATATAAAAACTAATTTTAAGTGGTAAAACGTCGCAATACCTATTGAGTATGTGAGGCACCAGAATTATTAAATCCACATAATTCAA
The DNA here is from genome assembly GCA_963675035.1 of Allygus modestus. Lineage (NCBI taxonomy): Eukaryota > Metazoa > Arthropoda > Insecta > Hemiptera > Cicadellidae > Allygus > Allygus modestus. The sequence goes on from OY776112.1 coordinate 64,062,897, forward strand.
ACTGTTACTAAATCTATTTAGGCTTCACTATATACAGCAGGAAAACTATATATTGCAGCTTAGACATAAAACATCTGCCATTAAATGTATAATTAAATATTTCATCGAAGGAATGATTACATCATTCCTACAGCGTTTTACAAGATAAAAGGTAGGCAATAGTAATAAGTTATTTGAATTTAATAAATTGAGTCTGACTAAAATCTCGTGAATTTTGCAGTCAATTACGGTTAGAATCGGCGGAATCTCCGTTGTTCTAAATATTCTGCTGATGAATACATTTCACTAATTTAATTTTGTAGAGAAAAAGGTCCTTGAAATTACTGTACTAACATATAATATTACGTTTCTCTTTAGCTTCTCGTTCCCATTCATTGTCATTACTATTAGAGAAAGAATATTACTTAAAAAGGTTAATAAATCAGGAAGGTTTATGTGATATACATTGAATGGAGAGAATGAACTGTTAAATAACAATTATAAAATATTGTCAAACAAGAATAAAGTGAAAGTCTACGAATTTAACTAGTAATGCACATTGTTCGTTTTTAGACCCCATCTCAGATATTTTATAAAAAGTACTTCAAGTTATAATGGGGCTGTACATGTTCATAGGACACCTGCAACAGTCGAAGATGTTTTTTCAGGTCATTGTAGGACTATGATATTCATCATGAAAAACACATAATACTCGGCATTTTAAAATATAAAAATTCTCTTTCCAAGGTAAGCGCTGTGGTGGGGTGTAAATCATAAATTAGCTGGCCTTATGTTTAGCTGGCCTTAGCAAAACATAAATACTAGGTTTTTGGCGATTATTTTTAAATTTGTATTTTACAACAAATGTTTCAAAAGGATTATCTGTATAAAAATCCTCTATACAAACAGCTCATAGTGGATATACAATCCCAACGAAAGCGTCAATAAATGTGTTCAGTGTTGCCGTGGCTGAACAAAGGAGGTATATCTGATACCGCAGAAATATGGTTAAAGGATGTATTTATAATGAGATCTAAACATTCTGGATTAAACTCCTGCCTCTCTACCTTTCCCTCACAAATATTGAAGTTTAGATAATGTTTACCTACAGATTTGCACATTACAGTTTTATTACAAAAACAACTAAAAACTCTAATGATATTGTTTGTACCAGCTCAGTTCATTCAATTAAAAGCCGTTCAAGATATATTTATTTGACATGCATCTCACATCCAATCAAATTTAAATTCACATGTAAAAATATACTAATCACCCCTCGTATTTTTCCTTCTAAACGGGTGTGGAGAAAGTATTGAAACGAAATTGAGTTATCGGTGGAAATAACCGTTTTGATACTCTCTGAACCCATCAAATGTGGTTTTCGCAGTGTTGTCGGTCTGTATGTATGTCTGTCTGTCTACCAGTATAAATTGTATAGAGGCTTAGAGACCACACTAATTGCCCAATTTGGATAATACTTTATAAACAGGCAATAATGAACCGTGATATTATGTTAGTTTTCTTTAAGCCATTTATTTATTATACTGTTTAGTTAAACTTAACTCTTCACATGTACTAGACATTGCACAAAACATTAGCGAAAATTCCTGATAATGATATATCAAATATTTTCTTTAATACAATAAAAAAATTCACTAATCCATTTTTACTAATTACAAAATGTAAAATTAACATTACACATTGTGTTATTTTGTAATATTAACTGGGTGATAAACTTAGTCATCCGATCAGTTGACGTAATTTATACAATCATAATGTTAAATAAATACTATTTATTCACAGATTCTTTTAATTACCAATCTTACTTATAATACAGTTTATATTTATTTTGTTTGATATGTTTTGGTACCGTACATCGTTGTAAATCTAACTTGTTCCCAGAAATGTAAACTGAAAACAAAATGGGGAAAAATGTTGTTCTGTCTGGGTGAAGTCAGAGTGTGTTATACGCTGCTCATGAACAGGAGTATTTTCAGAAACACACTCACTAGCCAGGAGAAGAGGATAAACTATAAAATGCCAAAGGAGCCAACATGTTATAGTTGTTTAAAACTCTCATCTTTGTGCGGCTGACAGTTTCCCATTAGCAAGTTGTTTAGCTCGCATCAGTGTTTCGATTTATGAAACTTTAGGTCTTCATTTATATTTATGTCGTGTTTTATTGCTTGTTTTTTTTAATTCATTGAGAGCTAATTGAAAACTGTCCTAAGTGGATGTTACAACTATTTGCAAACAATACTGAACATACTGCTAGCTTGACCGAACGATAACATGATATTGATGAACTATTTATGTCGTGTTCTTGGCTTCCAACTCCTAATTTTTTCTTGGTCACATGAAATGAAGAAGTAAATACTACAGAGATAATTTAAAGATATTATAACAAAACACTGATTGATTAGGTAATTTTGTTTATTGGAAATTGAAAATGTATATTTATTTTATCAAAAAATGTGGCCTTTATATTTATGTGCGCCATTAAATGACTACAATTAGAATTTTGATTGTTGCTACACAATTATTATTTATAAAATGTATTAAACAGCGTTCAAGTAATTAGGGGATGTGTCCGAGATAGCATGTAAGGCCTACAGTTTGCTTAACTGTATAGTGTCCTAGGACTTGACACGGTATCTCTGACCGCACAACGCAGCATGTTATCCAAGCCCACAAGCGTCGTAATGGACGTTGTTTGTACAAGGGTAGCTTGACCGACCACACACTGTGACCATTCGGAGACTAAGTAAATCAAAATGCGGATTGTTTCCGTGTTAAATTACTGTTTTATAGAACAGTTCTGACTCTTCATATTTTTTCAACTAATTAACAATGATAGTTTTTAAATTAAGCTTTCAAATTAGTTATCTAAATTCATTTATTTTGGAATGGTAATTTTACCATATTTCTGACAAAGTCTAAAAATATAAACGAAATGAGGAAAATAAATAGCACAATAAAATCCAAGCCCCTTGAAAACAACCCGCAAAGGAATTGCTGACCAGAGATTTTTGTTTTTGATTTGCGAACTTTGATCATTATGGATTTAATTTATATTGGCTAGAAATTTCTAATCTGAGCCAAAGTGAGGTTTTTGGGGCTTTTGTACCCCAAAAATGGTTTTTTGAGGTTTTCACATTTCATTGTTATCAAGTTTTAGTTTTCACCGTTAAATTCAGCTTAAAAAATAAATAACAAAAACAAAAAATTACCTTAAAAATATATTTTTTATTTGTTGGTGAAATAAAAATTAAATGTGAAATCCCCAAAATTTTTGGGGTGCAAAATCCCCCTTCGGCTCATATCAGAAATGTCTACCCAACATAAATTACTTCTATAATGATCCAAGATCACAAATCAAAAGCAAATATATCTGCACGTTAATTTTTTAAAACCGGTATATGAAGAAGCCAGGACTAATATAAGTATGTTAACAATTTAGAATTTGTGTGTATTCAAATTGTATAAACTATCTTAGTCTAAAATATTAAGTATTTGATCAACACTAGTAGGCCTATATGAATGGATCTATAAATAGTATTATTGTTACAATATACAAACTGTCATTTACTCGTTATTTTTAACAACTTCCAGTTATTTTGGGCTTTAATTGGACTGTGATTGCAACTTGATACGTTTTCCTGGTTTTACTTGGTTTCACTATAGTAAACCGGCTAATTGTTAACACATCCTCAACCTCAACAATCCTCAACGCATAAGTATAAGTACACGCATGTTACCTCTCATCCATATTTTAACACTAACATTTTGACTGGCAAATTTAAACTCATTGATTCATGAATTCGTAGGAACAACTTACATTTCTTGAATATGAAATTATTTTCTCACATTCCCGAAAAAAGTGAATACTTGGTAGGATATAAATGCTGTTGAATAATGCTAAATCTCTCTTCCTGTCGTAACTGTGCAGAAAGAAATTTAATGTTATTAGTGAATTTCCTATGGAAAAGTGAACTATTAGCATGACCCGCATGGTTAAACTTAAGCCCGGGACCACCATAGAAGTTCCTAGTGTGACCCCCTGAACACGTTTTGGGAGGTCGCTGAAAATTTTATATATATATTTGTGTCCGCACTCTAGCGGTCACAATGTTTGTCCGATTTACTTGAAGTTTGGTAGGAACTTTCCCATCTGTAAACAGTTGGACAAGTTCGTTGGGCAAAAAATCGGACAACTCTAACCCCTTTTTTGGGGATTTTAATTTTTCAAATTTTGAGTTTTTAGGCCCAAAAAGGGTCAGAAAAACCCCGAATGTAACATTATTTTATATTACATTATTGCACGTAAACTCCCAAAACGTTTAAGCCCTCCCTCATCAATCTAGCACAAGTATTTGCCGATTTATTAAAGAAAATGTTAATTGCCTTAACACAGTACGTCGTCTTATGGGGATTTTACTCTGGAAAAGTCTGTTTTTCATTTCGTGATGTAGTTTCCACCCCCCAATACCCCTATACCAACTTGTTATCCTGACTATACCACCTCCTAACCTGATAATGTACAACATTGCTATCCTAATAGACAATTTTATTATAACCAGGAGCATCAGAACTGCCAAAAAATAAAATTTTTTAAATTTTCATTAAAATGTTACCAGTGTTGTTTTAATTCCTTTATTAGATTTTTTAAAGGTTTTAATGCGGAAATTCACTTCCCTCACGTCAGCGTGCTGCGTGCTGCGTGTGAACTCGTTCTTCTCTCAAATGTTTTGAATAAGGTGTGCGATTAACTTGGAATTTATTAAAATAGTTATTTTAAACGTGCAAAGAATAAATACATAAATGATTTAAAACAATTTTATTTGTTAAGCTAAAAAAGGGGGAGATGTTAATTTGTTTAATGTTTTCATTTTAATTAAAGTTCTTATAGAAATCCCTAACAGTCCTCCACTCCACTCTAGTAGTACCTCATTTAAAACATGTAGTTAATGAGTTAGGGTTGGCTTACGGAGAGTGACTACCTCTATTACACTTTGTAACAATTCATAACGTTTGATGTATATTCTAATTCCAGCTTACAAAACATGTGTGTTAAATATATTATAATTTTTAAAAGCTCCTAATAAAATACAATTTTATATTGCTTGTTTTAATTGTGCGTGTTTTTATATGCCAAACTACGTGTGAACTCCAATGACCTCCAACAAAGATGATCTAATTAAACTAACTTGTATTATCTTCTATCTTCACTGATAATGAGTCCTTGGACATAAAATCTATTTTTAAGTAAATCATTTTTAATTAAAGCTTAGTCTTTTAATAAAATGTTCAGTCAGCATGAAAGTACCAAGTTACTTCTTTGTATACAAATGGGCTGTTGCTGAAATTACCAATCCGTTGGCTTTTGTGAAGGTTCGATTCTGGACCCAGCTGCAATATGTCACTGGGCATTACAACTTAAACTTGTCACTGAGCAAGAAAATTGACGCCTCGCGTTCGTAATAAGACAAATGTTTGGACAGTTCGCTAGGAAAAACGTTAAACAAATACCACTGGCCAATGTATGCGTAATGGATTTTTTAAGAAATTACCATAATCTATTAAGCTCCTTCGGTCAAAATAAAAAAGATTTGATCCCACTGAGATTCCGAGATGTATATAATATAAGCTTCAGTTTAAAAACAACTGTAAATATTAAACTCTCATATTGTAGAAATGGAGTTCCAATTTATATTTTATATATTCAATTAAATACAAAGGAAATTTCTGCTAGGCTGGAAAAATGTATTAAGCTAGGTTGAATGTATATTACTGTTACATGTTAGTTACTGTTTTTTTATAGTTAATTTATAATATTAGAAGTTCTTCTGAGGTTAAGACTTAAGTAATTTTAACTGGGTAGTTAGAAAAACCTGAGGTAACCAATTAAATATTAAAACAAACTGAATTTTCATGAGTTAAAAAGGAGTTTACCACATCTATACTTCAAGTTATTTAAAGTGATATAATATTTTAAGATAAATATTAACAAAACCATATTATTAAGTACGTTTTGTTATTTTACGTACGTATTTTAATGTCCAACCGACATTTAAGGTACTCTCTTAAAGATTTATAACTTTTATTGTCTCGCAAATTTATCACGGAATTAACTTCTAGAGTAGCGTGTCACTAACTTTAACAACTAAATAGGTTATAATACGTACATTCGCCTCTCAATTCTGTAAAATAAACGTATGCTGGTCGTAAATTCCAGTTACCGGTTACTGTAAAGCTCAATAGCAGAATAACATCGATATGTGTTAACTTAATTATACATTCCTCAACTTATTCGACCATTTAAAGCAAATCATATTTAAAATACCAGTACATATAGGCCACATTATTAGCTAAGCTGACCAAAATTATATCTTTCTTGGTTGTTAGTCAACAATTCCAACTTCATTATACTTTATTAGTAAACTTAGGCAACTTAATATTAAAGTGCGTAAGGAGCCAGTCAGGCACAGTAGTAAAATTAAAAATCTTATTGATAATTAGGCCTATGTTAGCTAGTACTATTTTTTTAATTATTAGTTAGTGCTAATATTAACCTTTTCCAACATAAACTCGTCTATGGCAAGTTTCGTTGGGTATCTGAGGCAATTATAAGTTAGTGTTAAATTCGCTTATATAAAAAAAGTAATTTAGAAAAACAGGATTCAAATATTTTATTTAATTACTTGTAAATCATTTTCGTACATGTCAAATAAAAAAAACTATTAGGTTACAAACAATATAACCAAAACAAAATTAGTAACTGTGATTAAAGTTCTTGACATCACAAACGAAGCTAAAGAAATCGCTTACGTTAATAGTAAAAAACATAATTTTCTATTGAGAAATAAAAATATTCTGGTATTAAAGGATTGGAAAAAGCGGCCAAGTTGGATATCTACTGCTTAAGAACAAATGCAAACCAGAAAGTGTGACATCTCGTTTCTTCACGTTTAGAAAATTATGAACTACACCTTCTTAAATTTAAGGGGTTTTATGACCAATGTTTTTGTGAGCAATTGAAAATAAACCAATTTTAAAATACAAAACAAGTTTATTTGCATTTTTCAATGTCTTAGGGAAAAAACGTTTTTCACGAACAAAGTGTAAAATGTCATCAATTTTAAAACCAGAAGTAGTTTGAAATATATGAGCAAACGTAAATAAATACGTTATAAGTGAGGATATGTCGAGCGTATATCAACAGTAAAGCAGTCACTGGTTAAACTACGCTCAGTTGGAGCGTAACAAAGACCGACTCTCTTTCCAGTGTTAGGAATTCAATTGTTCTTGGCGGGTGCTTTAAATTAAATAAAACTAAAAATAAAAGATCACATTCCGACGCATTATTCTAGGCAGTGCTCCACTCACGATGATAATGCTCGAGGTGTAACATAGGATTTATCCAAACCCGATTACGGTGGGAATTGTTTAGATCGGCACTACTTTTTTCGTTCAGTAGCGTCTAACATCAGAGGGCTGCAATTGTTCGGTTAGTTCCAAGTTTCGTGTCAATTTACACCAGTCCAGCAGCACCTGTAGCTATAACATCCGTTTAGTTGTAAGCATGCACAGAACTATTTCTTTTGGTTTCAAAGTTATAGAATTATAAATAGTGTCTTTCAAATTTAGTCTCCTAACATTAATTATATTATGAATGATACTTTTCTTTTGGGCAATCTACTCACCTTATTAACTAAACTGAAACATATCCGGTCTTGTCAGGAATGCACAAAAAATATACATAAACAAATTTGACGTCACAAAACTTAAAAAATACACTATTTACTAACAACCGAATAGTTCAGCAGTCCGACGTTTCGCCACACCACGGTGTTAACGTGCGGTGTTATCAAGGTTAACCTTAGCGGTCGCGAACCCGTTGCGATCGCCTTACCACGACGGTTAATAAGATGAGTAGATTGCCCAAAAGAAAAGTATCATTCATAAATAATACCTCACCTAAAACCATGTATTTCAAGAATATTAATTATATTGTTTTCATTTAAAACTTTCTTAGTTGATTTGAAAGACAAACATAATGTAATTACTTAAAGAAGGGAAAATAACTTCATACGAAAAAAGTAGTTTTAAAGTTATTAGTATAAAAGTATTTTAATAATTATTAGAAAAATTATTTGATATTTTACAAACTAATTCTTATTATGTTCCATTCAAATTTTGTGTTATTGAAAATTGAAAACCACATTCATACGATCCGATCGAGTAGAGTGGCTTTGATAAACAAATTATGAACTCATGAACTTTCATGATAAAGGAAACCTGACAACGAACTGGCTTGACAAACCCTATGGTTAATCCTACACATAGTATAATTTAATAATTCCTTAAAAATGTAAAAGTAAATTAGCCCCTGTAATAAAAATCGTCTTAAAAACAATTCGTAATACACATATTATAAGGAAGACATTTATACTAAACATTCTTAACAAACACATTATTGTCCGTCCAATCTCTTGCTTATATAGGTAGAATAGTTTCAAGCTGTAATACGAATTGCAGTGTTTGTCGTACTACAGACATTGCCCAACCTCCTTTAGTGCTACAGTAATGTCATTGCTACCTCAACATATTCACCTACAACGCTATTGTCATCAACATTATAGCGTAATATTTGACCTTTCTAAACCACACAAGGCCAACCAAATGGTTATTGCAAATAACTTTAGGTTTATTAAATTGTACTAAATTTAATCTTTAGGGTAGATAATTAATTTGTGTATTACAATTTACATTTATAATGTCTGCAAAATACTACAGCATAGATTACACGTGTTATATGAGCAACTGCAAGATAATAAATTTTAGTTTTCCATTCAACTTTAGTTCAAATCAGGGTGACCAGCTTAAAGTGGTCCAATAGCAAACTGGTCTATTTGATGTCTGACAGCTATCTTCTTATGGGGCACTCCCTTTACTTTTTTAACCTCTGTTTTAAAGTACATTTCATTTCCAAAGTTTCCCGTCATTTTTCCAATATGGTGGCCAACTTTAGTTTTTCTTGTGAAATTCACATACTTTTTTTGTATAATCAGATATAAAATTTAATTTTATAACGTTTTAGCGAATTTCCCTTATAGGGAAGAAGCTATTACCGTAAGGCTTAAGCCCGAGACCATGATAACTTTGTGTTTTGAGGTCCCAGATGCCAAAAACACTATTCGTTCAAATTTATATATATATATATATATATATATATATATATATATGTGTGTGTGTGTGTGTGTGTGTGTGTGTCCGTTACCGCGATAACTTTTGAAAAAACGCCCGATTTCGATGAAATTCGGCACAATTGTGAAGAGTAACATTTATGACTTAAGTTTGAAAACCAGATTGATCGGACTATGGGAAGGGGGTTTTATGAGGGTTTTTAAATTTTCCGAAAATACATTTTTTGAATTTTTCCCCCTAAAATTTTAAAAATACTTACTTTTGGTTATAGCCATCTTATAGAGCTTAAAAAATGTTGTTATTTTGAATCATTAACTTAGGTTAAGTGGTTGCAGAGAAAAGTCAAAAAACATGTCCATAAAATTCCTCATGTTAATCTTATGGGAAAAAGGTTTTTGGATTCTCCTCAGAAAATTTTACTAAAAACTTTACATTTTGTTTAACCAATCAGTTTAGCTCTACAAAACAATCATTTTGGTGTTTTAGTTGTTGTTCTACATCCAACCGTTGCAGAGATATTCAAAGTGCTATACACAGTACGTTGTCCAATGTTATCCTTATGAAGGATAAATAAAATTTTCTATCTCGATTATTTATGAATATATATTGATGAAACTTGGTATGTGGCTTCAACTATTTGTGGAATATTGATATTTGCACAAAAAAGGTTTTTTGTTGATTTCCCAGTAGAAGCAAACCTGTATACTCGGCCCCCATGTTATTCATATGGAAAATAAGTAAATTTGTATATATCCCTTAGTTATGAACCTAAATGAATAAAACTTGGTATATAGCTTCACCTGGTTGAGTTATATTGATAATTGCAAAAATACATTTGTTCACTTCCTTGTTGCAGCAAACCTGCTTACTCAGGCCTAATGTTATTCTAATGAAGAATAAATAAAATGCTATATATCACTTATTTATGAATGTATTTTTGTGAAACTTGGTAAGTGTTTCTATGTAGTAGTGAGACACATATACATGCATTGGAAATTTACTGAGTACGGAGGTTTGCTGCGACGGGGGTATATTTATTCTTTGTATTTTTTCATTAGACTTGCATTCACCTTTCATAGCTTCTCATACAAATGATTTTCATTATTTTTGCAATGAGTACCGGTAGCTTACATTAAGTGTACCTTACCGTTTTCAAATTAGATTTCCTACGTAATCTAAGAATAAAACGAGGAGTATTTCATAATAAAAACGTTAATTGGTTGCCATATTGAAAAATCGCAGGAAAAGGTTTTAAGTCAGTTTTCCCCAAATTATATTAATAAATGGGGTGAAATATGACATTTTAAAACATTTTTTTATTAATGTGTTTCTTTCCTAAACTTAACTGCTTAGGCTCCAGTGCTTCACATAAGGTGAGCTACTCTATTGCCAAAAAGAATAAAAATGTCTTGAGTTAGAGTAGCTCTGGAAGGAGAACGGTTAGTTTACTGAAAAAATACAATGCATGAACACGTTTTAACATTACCTTTTTTTACCGGATAAAACAATAAAATTACGGGAATTTCATAAGAAAACTAATTTTGGCCGCCATATTGGATGAATTGAGGTTTTTTATATTAAATGCATTTTAAAATGGAGATTAAAAGAGTAAAGGGGGTCCCCTATTTCAAATTAGCTGTCTGAAATCAAATAAAAAAGTGAGCTATTGGACCACTTTAGGATGGCCACCCGTATGTACTCGCAGTAGAGTAAAACTATAATAGCTGTAGGACGGTTTACATCACTCAAGCAAGTTACAAGAAGAATCAAACTCTGGAATCTATGAAATTAATTGTGAAAACTGTAATCTGAAATACGTCGGTCAAACTAGAAGAAACGTCAAAGCTAGACTGAAATAATAAACTTCACATATTATACACAACAGACATGAGAAATCAGCTGTGACAAAACATTTCTTAGATATGGGGCATACAATTTCAAACAACAGTTCTAGATTTTTGAATCATATTACACAACCTAAACTACTAGATGCATGTGAATCCTTATAGTATAAATAAAATTAGTAATCTAGTAAATAATGACCACGGACCAATTCAAAATTGTCTGTTATTAAATTCAGAATATACAAGATTACAAGAAGTCTTTTTAGAATATATCTTTAATTTACTCTATTATACATTTGATTTCTTAAATATTTATATATAAAAATCTACTTCAAACTTATAAAACTTTAATATTCTTCACATCATGTGTTTATGATGTATGTATATTTAAATTGATATTGTAAATATAAAATATTTTAGTTTGTGAGCGTCTGGCAATGCCATTCGTTCCTGGTGAAATGCATCATTAAATATAACAAATTTCAATCAATTTTCTTACAGGTCAAGTTTATCACTGAATGGTGTTTAAACATTTCCTCACCAAAAACTTCACACCAGTCAATCAGGTCATTTATCGTACATAAAGGAAAACGAGCGAGTGGGTGTAATTTTTAATTAAATCATGTTGATAAACTAGTATCCTTTACTATGAGTGCTGAAAATTGTCTATAATGAACTGGCTTCTGCTTAATGATAATGATCTCTGTATTCACCGCGTCACTGAATTTCACAGCCTATGAACACCATAATGACGTCAGCGATACCAGCCTGCACGGTGATGTCACTAATGACTCCATTGACTGCGTATATTCAACTGTGTAGTGGAGTTGGAACGGCCGCTGTGGCTGGATCACTACTGTAACGCTGACGTTGGTGCTGCTGTGATGCAATCCTAAGTTGACTAAGTCATGCAAATCCCATTTAAATGTTATCTTGTGTCACCTTTTAAATTCAAAAACCTTTGGGTATGAATCAATAAGAATAATGTCTATATTATTACATGTCGTAGGTTCCGTTTGGAAAACTGATATTATGTTGTATCTGAAAACTTGTCTGATGAATGCAAACTTCTTGTATGAATTTCCGATTTTATTTATACAACTCCACAAAAAATCCTAGAGCATTTTATTAACCTTTTTGTTTTGAGCAAATATTAGTTCGTAAAAGCTGCGTAGGAAAATAATATATGATAATCACCTTTTGAGTAAGGTGATTATATTGATTTTCTGCACAGCTTTTAAAACCTTTGGGTTAAACAGCATATAGAGAACTTTGACAGTAACAATGTTTGATAGTACTTACCGTCTTATCGGTATTGTTTTATTAATTGTTATAAAATATAATTGTATAGAGATTTTATGTTGGACTGCTACACAAAGATTTATGTAGAACTGAACGATATAGAGATTTAAAGATACCGATTAAATCGTTCTCCTGAACTTATTATCATATCCAACAATGTCTAGCCACTGAAACTCGTTTCGGGATTACCCCCAGAAATCACCCTACTACATCTGCAGTTCTGCACTTAATTTGGGCCAGACTAACTGTTATTTAATGAATGTGTCACTATGTTCATTTAAAAGTTTTTTTTAGTTTGCAAACAAATTATTGTTTAGAGTTGCAAAATGAAAAACTACTGCAATAATATTTAATTCTTCACTTTCGTTGTATGTACTGAATCAATATTTTTCAACAAACATTCCAAGGTTCCAAGGCGAAAACGAGGAAAATACAAACAAATTTGCAGACAAATTATTGATTAGAGTTTATTTATTGCAAAAAGGATGTTGTATTAAACTGACAACTGTTATTCAATTAACTTCATGTTCTATTTTAATAGATGAAAATTTATATCCATACTATTAACTAATTTTAATAATTTACTCATTAGAATAAGGGTTATTTAAAGGGCCTTTGCTATTGCTGTAAGTGATTTTGATGACTTTAGTAACTTGAAATAACTATATAACTTATGTCAATATGGCATGTAATGTTTCTTAATTGAATTTGAGTATTACATGTTATCAGTTTATTTTTCTTTTTTAACGTAAAGTACGTAATATAGTACACATCAATTTATGTGTTAGACTTTTAAACATTTTTAATTTACTTTTGGAATTCTTTTAAATTGTGTATGACGGTTTCCTACTTAAAATGCATGATTGACCTTCCTTTGATGGTTACAGAACGTAGTTGAGTAAGGATTGTGCAGGAACATGGGCTAGCACAATATAGAGGGTGGAGTAATCCTTACAACATACAAAGTCTATTTTGAAGCCGTTGTTGTTACATGTGTACACGGTGGCTTTTGTAGTTTTTTTTGTTGGAGATAGAACCAAAGACTACCTGTCCTTTGTACTCCTTTGTTTGTTAAACACTCTAGAGTATATTGCGCAGTATCTGTGTTGTTTTGTGAAAATATTTTGCCTTCGGTAACTATGGAAAAAAACACATTTACCTCGAATTCGAACACATTGCCGTTAACATAATAGAAACAAATATTTTCTACTAAATTAATTTTATACGTATTAACATTAATATCTAGCAATTTATCATAACAAATTACTATAAAATGTTAGCAAAAGCATATTCAAAATTATAAATTAAATAGTTTTTAATGAATGCAAATTTTAAATTATTGCATAACTTTGCGATACTATCACAACCCAAATTTCTGTAATAACTGTAAAAACTTGTTTCAAGACAAGTAAAACATAGCATTCAAGCTATTACCACCAATTAGTTTTGCAAATCTAAAAATAATCTAATCTTAATACTGAGTTTTTCATTTTATAGTAAAGTACCATTTAAACCATTCTGATTGACGTTTGCAAAGGAGAAAATTCCTGTAACAAAAAAACATAATTCTAGCTAATTCTCAATTATTTCTTGTCATGTTTATTTACTGTAATCTAATTCAATAAATTGCAGCCTAATCCTATTTGTGTTTTGTATGCTGAGTAAAATAAAATATCGTCTAGGGTGACTTTGTACGTAACATGTCAAATACACGGGAGTCTGCGGCGTGTTTTAATAGGTGATACTAATACTTCAGTAACTGGTAATATAGATCCTGACTAACTCACATACACATACCCATTTCTGCACACTCCGACACATTTATGTGTCAGGAACTGGTTATACTTAATGCAACAACAAGAGGAGAACCGATGGTCTCCCTGAATGTAGGATTCTGGTTCAATATGCACGAAACTTTGCGCTCCGTTACACTAGAGACTTACCTAGGTTTATACCAAAATAATGTGATTAAGATTACGTTACAATTTTTTGTTGCTAGTGCGTTAAGGTAACTAATTGGTTACCTGTCAATAAAGATAAACAAACACAAGAAAAATGTGCTAAAAAAACATAAAAAGCTACTTTTGTAAAACAAAAATAATTAAAGCCATACAAAAATGTATTACGAAATCTTAAATATCAAATCTATAAAGTAAAAGTACAATGTCTTGTTTGCATGTGCCTACCAAACTCTATATTAAATCTAAAACCACTAGAAATATGTTCCACAAGTGTTGCACATTGCAAGTTAAATAAATATAAAATCTCAAACTACTTGTACTTCCTTTGTTTTAGTTTTTGTTTATTTTGTTTGCCAAGAAATTATTGCGATAATTCCTTTCCAACGCTACCAAGTTCCACGGTAATTTTGCATACATCCTCTGCATTCGGAAACACTCCACCACTCAGCCCGTTCAAAGTTTGCCACGTAAACAAACAGCCCGGACCTGAGCTGAGTTTACACTCGCCGTGTTCGCGTAGCTCTTTGATAAGGGCACTTAATACTAGAACAAGTGTTTACCTCTATTCTTTATGGCTTGATTAATTTATTCAACTAATAGGAACATTAAAATGTAAAAACTAATAATATAAAAGGTTGGTGTTGTTGTTAGGTGTGTTACTTACTTAATTAAAAGACAACTCCACAATTATCATAATTTATCCATTTGATTAGGTAAGATTGAAATATCAAAATAATTTTGCTGCCCAGTTCTTGACAGAGTTAGTTTGTAAAATATTAGTGTTTTAAAACACTGTTATAATTTGATACAAAGTGCGATATATGTTTACGATGAATCAAACTAATTATATAAAATATTAACAACTTTGTCGAATACTTTAAAATAAAAATTAATAATGTATAAACACAATAATATCCCTTCAAATGATATATGTATTTCTTTTATAGTTAGGTTTATAAAATTAATATGTCTTATTCGATGTACAAATACGAAATACCTAGTTTTAATGTGTTTTTTAATACAAATATCAACTAAATACACACTCACGTACCAAATTATATACACTTCTAAAGGAATATTAATTACAAATTCAACTAATAAATTATATCACCTAAAACAATGGTCATACTTGAAATAATTACAGTCTTTTAAATTATATTATATCAAGGTATTAATCGTTATAATCCAAGTTCGAGTTACATTAGTGATTGTTTAAAGGATTTATTAAGTTGAATATGATTTATATATTTTATTAAGTTAATATTTAGTATTTATTTTCTATTGTATTATGTTTAAAGTGTCAGTGGTATAACACTGACCTATCGTCATCTCTTTAATATATTTTTTATTTTATGTTATTTAAAGTTTGCAGACTTAAAATTCAAGATAGCAGATTCCATGAGATCAAAATCTCGTATGATTTTAAGCTTTCAAAACTAATCCCAGTTGCTTTCCATTGAAAGGGTTTTAATAATTAATGCTTTTAAAAAATTAATAAACTTTAGAAAAATTAAATACTACGATTTTATCAACTCCATAATATATTTGAAATAACCATAAATCTATGTCCGAAAAAATGTTTTTTCGCTTGAGTTTTTTTTTACATAAGAATTCCATGACTTATTAGAATATTTGGTGGTATCTATTATAACATAATATGCTAGCAGTCCAGAATCGAAAGACTATACTATCTCCTAAACTGCCTAGTTCGGCCGTCAAACTTTTTTCAGTGTTGTTTGAACTAGGCAGTGATTTCAGACTTTGAAGGAAGATGGTGGAAGAATAAATTTATATTGAGCTGTGAACGTGCCTCATTGAACTCCCCCGTCTTAATATCCCTCTACAAATAGTTCAAATGATTTAGCAATGATCTAACCAATTAAAATAATAATTTAACAACTACATTTAAAAATAATTATTTATTTATGCCTGCTTAGCTTATTCCTTGAAACGACCATTTAGATATGTATTTTTTAGGAGAATTTTACTTTCAATAATAGAATCACTTTATATAATACCTATCTATATATTAATACGCCAGGGGTTTTTTCTTCACAGTAATAACTCAATAACGGCTGGACAGATTTAAAGTTTGAGGTATAAAATTAAAGGTATTTTTACGTAGATTTGCCAATACGTCTCAGAGTTTTAATAAATGGTATCACTTAAATACAGTAATTTTAAGTGATTAAATATGGCTGAATTTTCTGAACAGTGGCGCTATCGGACGGAGTAAATCTAAACTGCGTGTTGATTGAAAGTACGTTGTAATCCTCCGTTTTAATATCAGATATTTTGTTATGTTTGTTTACAACTGAATAAACCATTCGTTGGGTACAAACGTGCTCGGATTCGAGCAACAGGACAACTAGTTAAAATAAACACTCGACAACATAGATTAGTTAAAGTAAACTGTTCCAAAATGTTGTGTTAATTTATAAGTACACAACATGCTAGAGAAAATCCTCTAGTTAAATCAACTTATTAAATTATTAGAAATATTATATATTTTTGGGGTAATTTTGTGGATGATCAGTAAGATTTAACTTTGGTCCTTAATACTAATAAACCTCACTACCTTTAGTGCATATACGTTTTAGATATTTTACGGAATATTAATTAAATATAACGACTTAAAAAACATTAACTGATTCTAAATACTTATAAAAAATAAACAACTTTAGCAAAACCGATCAATTGTTGCTTAGATTAAAGACATGGCTCTAATAGTACACTGGGGCCAAGTGAGTTTTTTGGAAATTTGATTCTAGACAATTTTTGCTACCCAAAAATCCCAGAGTAATCATCCGTCAATCCCAGTATTAACGGGATTATTAAAATTACTAAAAGTACTTCAGTCCCCGCCCCTAGCCCTGCTGCTTCAGTTGTGGGGGGGAAAGACGCCTTTTTAGTTGTTTTTTACTTCTACACTGAAAACCGTGCATCGTACGGAAAATACTGTTCTCATAACCGATTCAAAATGGCGGTCATTTTAATCATTTAAAGCTTAATATCTTAAAAAAATCTATTGAATATTTTATCTGCATATTACAAAAATTTGACATTACAGACAAAAAATTATGGTATAAAGATTATAGAGATCACTAGACCCATATCTGAACAACTGCAATTTTTATGAGTAAAAACGTGCAAATTCTATGTAAATTACCATAGTTACCACGATTTTACTCACACAAATTTCAGTTGCTCAGCTATAGGTCTAGTGATCTTTATAATCTTTATACATCATTTTTGGCTTAAAATGTCACATTTGTTTAACATGCAGATGATATACTCAATAATTTGCCATGTTCATGATGTTAAGCTTTAAATAATTAAAATGGCCGCCATTTTGAAACGGTTAAAGATAGAAAAGCCAAATTAAATACCAAATGATCCCTGAACTATTATAAGACACATGCCTGGACAAACTCGCAATTTTCATGTCTTGGGAGGTAGGAACCAATGGTGGAGTCAATGGTTTGAATTGTTCCTTAGGCTAAAGGGACAAGAGCCTAGTCACGTGACGCCCGCACGTTGCTGGCTTCTGGAAGTTTCGGTCCAAAGCTTATAAATTCACACTCGTCGGGAGCCTGCTGCATTTAACGTACAGATCTTGTGCCGAAAGTGTGTCGAGAGGCTACCCTACGAGACGTTAATATTTCAGATTGGAAGGTATAAATTTGTTTTATATTTAGAGTCATTATTCAAATCATTGCTCCATTTCTCATTTTGTTTTTCAAAAGAGGGGATCAGTCTGTAAAACAATTATTTATTTTTCAGGGTACGAAGCATTTCTATTATTGGGTTGAAGATAAATTAACAGCAGACTGATTAAGTACTGAAAGAAGATTTTGTTTTATTAAAGTACAGTAAAATCCTCAGATCGAAGAAGTCATTTTTATTTTGAAACTTTGAAGGTAGACAAGCAAAACCAAGTTTTATTTTTTTTCAAGTTTGATTCAAGTATTAATATTTTGATTATTTAAATAAAACGAAGAAATTTATTTAGTTCATTTTTATTTTATAAAGACCACTTCTTAACCCCAAGAAAATGTATGGCCTGCTAAACAGTGCTATGGATCTTCGCCACTCTGCTTTTAAAAATAAGTTGGTCATTAAAAAACAGTCAAAATGGTAATTTTAAAAGTGTACCTTCTGTCAAAACAAGGATGTATGAATTAAAAGTTTGAGGATGCCCCAAGGACGATGTTGTGCAGCAGTTAAGAAAGGATTTGAGAGAAATGTTAAAATTGGGAGTTAAATAAAACGTGAGAAATTTGGAGCCTTTCAATGTAAAAGGGGAAGTAGAGAAAATTGAAACCCGTTTGAATTAAATAAGTGAAAGTATAAATTGGACAAAGTAAGCCAAAAATTTAAATACATTAGTGCGTCTGGAGTTCAAATTTTAAAATTCCAAAAGACTTGTATAATGGTCTGATATGTGACATAGTTAGTTCCAAGTTTGTTTTCTTTCGGAATTGCATTTCAAAAATGTTTCATTGTGCAAAGTCATATTGTCAGACAATGCAAGTTATTACAGGAGTGGGGAATTCAGATCTTTGTTGTTTAATTTGACAATCAGACATAACAAATTGTACCTTATCACCCTCAAGCAAATTTAAGTGAACGTTACTTAAGAAACATAAAATCTATTTTGCAAATTTATTTTAATCAATCGACAAATAAATGGGATAAGGACTTGAGTGAAGTTCAACAAACTTTAAATTCCGGGAAAAGTGAAAGTACAAAGTTCAGCGCACATGAGTTGATGTTCACCTACGCACACAACGATTCATTATGTAACACATGGGAATTAAATCATTTGACGCAAGAAGATGTGAATGCAGAAGATGTTTGTAATAAATTGAAGGAAGCCATATCAAATAATAATAAGAGGAATGAACGAAATAAAAAGTTAAAGGTCTAGAAGGGAAATAAAAACCGCTTATTCAAAATTGAAAGGTGGGCCTACCTCATAAATAGGCCTGGTGGAGGTAGTAAAAAGTTGAATGCTTAATGTATTGGTCCGTACAGAATTGTATACTATTTAACTGATATGAGTTGTATTTTGCAGCACAAAAATGAATAAGTTCATTTTGATTTTATAAAGACCACTTCTTAACCTCAATAAAATATTATGGTCTGCTATAAAGCGCTATATACCTCAAGTGGTTCCTCATTAATTAAAATTAACATACAGGCAGACAAACGGAAAACGACGCGATTTATAAAAAGGTGTATAGAAAGTATTTTGCTCCTCTTGATAAGTTCTACCAAATCCTGCATTTGAATCATACTCTCCTAGACACTCTGTATTACCTTATTTGACGAGAAACGTGAGAAAAAATCAATTTATAAAAGAGCTAACTGTGTAGTGGGACATTCGGCAATTTTATATTTAGGTGTTATAAATTATTTCAGTTGTTTTAAATGGATTTATTTTCAGGATTAACTGTCATTCAAAATCTATACATTATTCTGAATAGCTGACAAAACATCGAAAACTGACTGCAACTGTTTAAAAGTCGCACATTAAAACAGGTCTAAACACGTAACATCCTGAAATCATAGCTCAGCAGTTCCCAGCATAGTTCAATTTCAACTTTACTGATTTAAGTTTGCAAACCAGAAATATACTACCTCACTGTTATATTTCCATATATCTATACTGTTCTTCTTTAAGTTTTCTCAAGTTTGCATTTTTTAATTAAATTTAAAATTGGCATTAAAATATACCAAGTACTTTTACACATAAACTACAAATACTTTTATAAATTTGAATTCAATGTAAAATAAATGATGAATGCTAATTTTCATTCTCTGTCAAATTAATTACTGCATATCACTGCCCCATATTTACCTTAAAATAAACTTTTATCCGTGTCACGCCTTACGTAAAGATAGTGATATTTCTATTACGAAATTTCCATTGCGATACACTAAGTAATTGTACACACACAAATCTACACAATTATAAATTCATGTGTAAGGTTTGGGTCGTAGTTTATGCAACGGCAAGAGGACACAAAATGACCACCTCGCGTACACGGTTCTATTTCAATATTCATGAAACTTTGCGCCTTCTTCCCCTAGAGACGTTCCTAAGCTTGAGCCTAAATGTCATGGGTTAGACCAAGTTTGAAATGTAAAATATTTAAAATCTCAAATTACTTCAGGAAAAGATGAATATTGAGGGAAATATAAAGGGGAATACCCAGACAAAAAAGTAAATAGTCTTAAGTGATTTAATGATAAAATAAAACCAGTAACAGTCTAAGACGTCTACCCAATCGCGAACTCAACTGTAGATGATAAATAAAGGCACTTAATAATTTGTCATAGTTTTAAAAGATGAAAAATTAAGTGTAGTACTTTAATGATTTAACACTGGTTGGGGTATTAAATAGGAGCTTTAATTTGTTGTATACAAACAAACAAAGATTCAAAATATATTTTCTTCTAAAGATCAGAACTTTTTTTAGTTTTATACCACTTGAAATTTAACGGTTTTCTTTTTTATACATACGATAAATTTAAGATAAAAATTCGTAGATAATTTAAGAACCTTTAAACTATTAAAGAATATTTATTAACTCTCTGTTAATTCATATAATATGTCATTGATAATGTTGTATAGACACATATTAATAAATATTAGTGTACAATTATTGGAAGCACCTGACAGGAAATTCCTATCTCTGGTCAAAACAGATATATCGCCTCAGGGCGATATATCTGTCGTCAGTAGTGGTGAAACCAGAAAGAGGGGCCGTAATCGGCGCTTTTTTCCCATGTTATTCTTATGGGGAGCCGTTTTTGCGCCGACACCAGCTCCCGCCTTACACAAGTTTCCTTGTTGGCCTATACTAATGTCCAACCCTTGCCTATATTAAATATATTTTCCCAATCCCTCCTCTATATTTTTTAAAATTAATTTTCAAATTCTAAAAAACTATCTTTGGTGTTTATGGTCCGATTTGTTTGAAACTTGGATATGTTATTGTCGTAGGCAAGTGTTTTAATAAATTACACTTACATTTCCCAAATTCACTATTACAGTCAAATTAAAAATTATTTTTGAAAAATACTGCCAATTGCCAACTTCTTTATTTACTGTCCGATTTATTTAAAATTTGGATATGCTATTGACCTAGGCAAGTGTTTTAATAAATTCCACTTACATATCCCAAATTCACTATTACGGTCAAATTAAAAAATATTTTAGAAAAATACTGCCAATTGCCAACTTCTTTATTTACTGTCCGATTTGTTTAAAATTTAGATATGTTATTGTCCTAGGCAAGTGTTTAAATAAATTCCACTTACATTTCCCAAATTCACTATTACGGACAAATTAAAAAATATTTTTGAAAAATACTGCCAATTGCCAACTTCTTTATTTACTGTCCGATTTGTTTAAAATTTAGATATGTTATTGTTATAGGCAAGTGTTTTAATAAATTAGCCTTACATTTCCCAAATTCACTATTACAGTCAAATTAAAAATTATTTTTGAAAAATACTGCCAATTGCCAACTTCTTTATTTACTGTCCGATTTGTTTAAAATTTGGATATGTTATTGTTGTAGGCTAGTGTATATGCACCATCCACATTTTACAAATATTGCGGTTAAATTTTAAAAAATTTGGAAAAATACTGCCAATTGGCAACTTCTTTATTTATGGTCTGATTTGTTTAAAATTTATATATGTCATTATTCTAGGCTAGTGTATATGTACCATCCACATTTGACAAATTAACTGTAATGGTCAAATTTAAAAAAATATTTTGAAAAATATACTAACAATTTCAAACTTCTTTATTTACTGTCTGATTTATTTTCGGATATGTTATAGCTCTTATATAGGTAACAAGACCACACTACCACACGTTTCACTACCCCCTATAATACAGTATTTTGTCTTTTTTGTTTGTTTATTTTGCTGTAATCCCAAAACTGACTTTGCTGTTTATTGTCCGATTTGCCTACACTTTGGATATTGTCCTAAGCATTTATTGTCTGATTTATTTTTGGATGTGTTATAGCCCCCAACTATTATATCTAAAATTACAATATTATTTCCACCTATAATACAGTTGATGTGTTGTTTGTTTTGCCGCAACCTAAAAACTAACATTGGTATTTGTGTTTTTACAAAACTATATTTTGTAAATTACTACCAATAACTCCTTTATTTACTTTTCGACTTGTTATATCCCCTTATATCTAAATTTACCGTATATTTTTTCCCTTTTAGTGCTGTTTTGTCGTAACCAAACTTTGGATATGACTGCAATATATTACTGGCCATTGCATAAGTAAATACCCCATTTCCAAATTCACTATTACGGTTGGATTAAAAAAAATAAATACAAGCTTATTATATACATCCAGCTGATAAGTAATATATATCTACAAAATATTTATGGTCAGAACTGCCTAAATTTTGGATATGTTTTAAGCCAACGCGATAACAAAAATAAATTTTTAAAACCCAAAACAACTAAACACAAAACACTAATCTTTCTTTGTGCTTGTTTGGAGTAGTCTTTATTTTATCCAACTTAATTTTAATTTTGTAGTTAAAATCAAACTTCCCACATTCTAGCTCCCTTTCCAGCCAGTGGTTGGAGACATAAAGGTTACGAATATTTTCAAACTGTACAATATATCTTTTTCTACCCCTATGTTGGACTTGTTTAATAGCGCTTATTAATAATTCCGCACCATATTCCAAATCCTCCAGTCTACTACATTCTTTAAATTTAACATTGCCTTTAATATCTTGCATCTCTATGTCTTCTTGTCCAACATCATCCCACTCATTGTTACGGAAACTTAGGTTTTCTATTTTTGGAAAGGAATTGCCATAAAATGTTGCGGTTCCGTTAGTGTTAAAGCTTGCAAGTGGCTCGTTGGTAGGTAGATAAATAATGTCCAAATCACCACTGTATGGCAACACGCTATAACCTTGCCTATTCTTATTTATCTCTATAAATACAGTTTTACAGACACCCTTAGCATAGTATACAGCCCTCCGTCCATCCTTTTCTGCCAACACTCCCACAAACTTGTTGTTTACTACAAACGCATACACTATATAATGTCCATAATGCTCTAGATCCTCCCAACGTCGCAGGAAGTAATCTTTTAATTTATCCTCTCTTTCCCTTCTTTCTTGTTCTTTAGCCAACTGTGCTTTGTATTCCTCTGCAACAGTATTTTCCACATATTCCAATTTACGCTTATTACTGTCAATGTCTTCTAATTCCAATTTCCTCTTTTTGGAACAACTCTCTAAGATTTGATGTAACAACGTGCCCCCAGATTTGATGTAACACTTATGCTTTACACTTATGGCATCAGGAAACTCCTCTATTACCTCTACATAGTTAGTTGGTAAACAGTTAAAGCTAAATGCAGATAGAGCATACTTTATTAACTTTTCCCTTTGTGTACTATCTTTTGGCAGTTTTAGTTGTACTCCAGTTATCTTCTTCGTATTACTATTACCCCAATATGCGTATTGTAATAAATCGTTAAACACTAAACAACAACTGTTTTGTAATTGATTGGCAACTTTCACCCACATCTTATGCAGAGGTACAGCATAGAATGGAGCATTTTGAAAGTACCGTTTGTTGTCTTCTATTAGACTTAAACAATCTCTTAAAGGTTCAAACCCTCTACCAAAACCTCTACAATAGTTATAGATTGTTGCCTCTAACCTTGTTATTCCATTCTCTCTAGCTAGTTTAGACGAGAACGTTTCTTTTAGTCTCGCATCTGGACAGTTTACAAAGTTTATTATACGGTTTCCTATACTTTTAATTACTCCAGGGCTTGTAATCTGGCATATAAATTTATTAGTAGTTAGGGCGGCCACCTTGGCCCCAACATGGAGTCTTATGGAGAATAGATTAACATGATGGAGAATAGATTAACATGGACTCTTATGGGGGAATAGAATAACATGTACTCTTATGGAGGATAAAATTGGGGTGTAATTACTACCCTATTTGGCTCTTCTGCTACCCTCTTTGCAACTATCTATCTTCTACTACCCTCTGTGGCAACTATATATTTCTTGCATCCCTTTATGGTTAAACACTCGTGTCCTTCTGCTGTTAATCATTTAGCCTTCTGTGGTAATTATTTGACCCTCGTCTCCTTCTGTTGTTAATCATCTAGCCTTCTGTACATCTAACCTCCACATCCTTCACTTCCTTCTGCGTATCTAACCACAACAACCGCAACAAGTCTCTGTCAGCAAACTCGCTGTAACCATTTAAAATACTGCTCTGTAATTGGTTGTAATAAAGATGCATTATATTGGTTGTAATTATCGTTCTGCACCCTGATTGGTCGATACTTTTAGCGCTATTTATTCGCAAACGTTAACTTCACCCTGCCCCATGCAACTGCACTGGTCAGAGGTCCTTGCGCTACTCTGTTTGTTGATTTTGCACCTGGCAAATATAACATTTGATCTGATTGTAGTAATTTGAATTCTCATGTATTGTAGTAATCTTGCGTGTTTAGTAACTTGGCTAGAGTAGTGTTGTGTTGACTAACATAACCTCCAGTAACCTTATTTTTTGCCCTGGTTCTTTGAACTGTAAATTCACCTCAGTAACCTCACTTTTCTCGCTCAATGTCTCGGAGAGAGTAAGAAGAACTTTTACGCGCCAAAAACAAAATTGGCGCCAAACGTAACCTCACTTTCTTGTGTCAAGAGTAGTTTTGTCTTTGTATGTGTTGAGTAACAGTAATCTCACTTTATATTCTTGTTCTTTAATGCAGTTTTGGTTAGAGTAGTGTTTGCTACCTTCATTAGAGTTAACTTTCGATAACTTGTAGTACTGGTTTGACTTGCGTAGTTTGTGTTAGTGTTTTTCTGACTTTCGTAGTAATACAGAGGTACTGTGCTCTCCTACATACTATATACCTCTTACGACAGGCTCCATTACCTCAGTCTGATTTCAGTCGTGACGCTGATCAGACGTGTTTTGTGCTGCTCTTGCGTAAGTGTTCTCTTGCACAGATTATTATTGATTCTGCGTAATTCAGTTGTATCCTCGTGAGCTTGACTCTGGTCGGTGTGTTTGCTCGTTTTAAGCGTTAGCACAGTTTACTTGTTTTCAGTATTTAATTCTCTGTTAAAGGATGGACGTTTCTAAAAAGAGCTCTCAAAGCCCAGTAAATGTAATTGGTACCTCTAAAACCTATGTTAAACACTTCAGATTGTACGGGACTAATACTGTTTTCAAATTCACTAAACCGCCAAGAGGTATCTCTGAGTTTGATTGGATTCGTAAAGGTTTTAATCAAATTGTTGAAAAGGCTAAAGCCAACGCTGTACTCACTGATTATCTTGGGTTTAAATTACAGTCTATAAGTTTAAAAAGTGCTGAACCAGGGTACGTAGCTTTGAGACCTGTCTCTGAAGTTAGCGGTGATGTTCTCTGGGATATTTTTGGAGGCATAATTCAAAGTAACTCTGAATCTTTAACCTCTAGCGACACTTTTAGAATTGACGTTACGAGGGTAAATGTCCCGGTAGGTAAAGGGAGAGTACATCCAGAGATGTACAACACGTTTGACGAGGAATGTAAAGCTAGGAAGGGTATTGTAGTAATTAATAATAAAGACAATTTATGTCTGGCTAGAGCATTGGTGGTAGGCAAAGCACTTGCTAAAAATGATCCCCAGTATAAAGCAATACGTCAGGACAAGGGGAAAAGACAAACTTTCAGAGCTAATAAACTCATAGCAAAAGCCCGTGTAGAAATGCCGGAGGATGGTGCAGGAATCCCTGAGCTTGAAAAATTTCAGTCCCATCTTAAAAAATACAGAATAACAGTCTACAGTTACGATAGAAAAGGCCGGGATATTTACTTTGAGGGAGGTAATGAAGACGCTAAATTTAAAATTAACCTGCTCTTTCACAACGGGCATTACAATGTAATTACAAACTTAACTGCTGCTTTCGTATGTCATTATTTCTGTGAAGCCTGTCATATTCCCTACAATAACAAGGGTGAGCATCGATGCTCTAACATCTGCCCGTCCTGCCATTCTATCTCTCCGCCCTGTAAACTTGAACACGGAGGCATCACATGCCGTCTTTGCAACCGCTTCTTCAAAAATGAGCGGTGTTTAATAGCCCATCAAGGGCAAGTTTGTAAAACTATAAAGTTCTGCCACGACTGTAACAAAATGATTTATCCAAAAAAACGTAAGACAGCTCACGTATGCGGAGAAGTTTATTGTGAACCCTGTGAAGCGTTCAAAGACCCCGCGCATCAGTGTTTCATAAAGGTCGATAGAAGAACTCCGAAAGACCGAGATTTTCTTTTCATATTTTTTGACTTTGAAACAAGGCAGGATGACTCACTTCCCTCAGATCCCGATAAAAAATTGCATAAAGTTAACCTGTGCGTCTCACAACAATACTGTTTTAAATGCATTAATGGGGGTGAGTGTGAAACTTGTTCTGAGAGGCAAAGAGTCTTTGAAAAAGAACCAGTAAAACAATTCATGGACTATGTAATGGGAATTCGAAAGAAATTTAAAGATGTTTGTGTGATTGCTCACAACGGGCAAGGTTTTGATTTTCAATTCATTCTACAGTACATAATGGAAGAAACTAAATTTACACCAAAAATAACTCCTCGGGGAACTAAAGCAATTTTGATTGAAGTTGCCAACGTAAGGTTTGTTGACTCACTTAGTTATTTTCCCATGTCCCTCTCTGCACTCCCTAAAGCCTTCGATCTGCCTCCCGAGAAAAAGAAAGGTTATTTCCCGCATCTTTTTAACACTCTGGCGAATCAAAATTATGTAGGCCCTATTCCTGACAAAAAGTATTATTGTCCCGAATCCATGTTTGAGAAACCTCACGAAGCTTTCGAGATTTGGTACGAGGAACGAGTCGCTGAAGACTACGTGTTTGATTTCAAAAAGGAAATCTTAGAGTACTGTATCTCCGACGTGGAGATTTTAGCTCAGGCATGTATTAAATTTAGAGCCTTACTTCTTCAAGAATGTAACGTAGATCCTTTTCTCGAGGCTATAACAATCGCCAGTGCATGTAACTTGGCCTTCCGCCGTAACTTCTTAAAAGAAAGTACTATTGGACTTATACCAAAATCAGGGTACCGACTTACAGACAATCAGTCAGCTATAGCCATTCAATGGCTCAGTTGGGAGGAGGAGAAACGTGGATTGAGGATTAAACATGCGGGCCGAGGCAAAGAAGTCAAAATTAATGGGGTGAAGGTAGACGGGTTTGACGGGGAAAACATCTATGAGTTTCACGGGTGCTACTGGCACGGTTGTCCAAAATGCTTCCCATATAACAGAGAGGCTCCTTTGAAGGAGGATCCCTCAGACAGCTTAAATCTCAGGTACGAGAGAACCAAGACCAAAATTTCCAAATTTAATAGCTATGAAGTTGTAGAGATGTGGGAGTGTGAGTTTAATAAATTGAAGAAAGACAAAAAACTAAATCACTTGAACCAACTATCCATTCTAAACACACTTCCACTTAATCCTAGAGATTCTTTCTTTGGAGGTAGGACGGGCAATACTAAAACGTATTGTAAATGTGAAGAGGGACAAACAATCCAGTATGTTGATGTCTGTTCCCTTTATCCGTATGTAAATAAATATTGTAAGTATCCCGTGGGTCATCCTACTATTTACGTTGGAAATGAGTGCCGAGAGAGAGGTCTTGAAGTAGAGGGCTTGTTAAAATGCAAAATTCTACCTCCCTACAACCTGTATCATCCCGTACTTCCAGCTAAAATGAATAATAAATTGATGTTTGTTTTGTGTAGAACTTGTGGGGAAACTTTAAACCAAGGGGAATGTTTTCATGATAGTGAGGAAAGGGCAATGGTAGGAACGTGGACCATGGACGAGATTAGGAAGGCGCTTGAGAAGGGTTATGTTATTTTGGACATGTATGAGTTGTGGGAGTACGAGGTAGCCACATACGAGAAAGGGGGATTGTTTACAGATTTTATTAATAAATTCTTGAAAGTAAAGCAGGAAGCCTCAGGGTATCCCGCCTGGTGTATGACAGAGGAGGATAAAGACAAGTATGTTTCTGATTTCTTTGTGCGTGAGGGTATTCAATTGGAGAAAGATAAAATTTGTAAAAACGGGGGACTTAGATCAGTAGCCAAATTAATGTTAAATTCATTCTGGGGCAAGTTTGGTCAAAGAGAAAACATGACACAAACTTCAATCGTCAGAAACTCTAAAGAATTATTCAAGTTGGTAACTCAACCAGAAGTAAATGTAAAGTATGCTGAAGTAATAAACCAAGAAGTTTTGCTAGTTAATTGGCAGAATGTTGATGAAGCTAGTGAGGCTCTAAAAACTGTAAATGTTGTAATTGCGGCCTACACTACAGCTCACGCGAGACTTAAACTTTATGAACATCTAGATGCTTTGGGCGGTCAAGTCTTGTATTATGATACAGATTCATGTATTTATTTATACCGTGGTGGGTTGTATAAGGTTCCTACGGGAGATTACCTCGGGGAAATGACAGATGAATTGGCAAGCGAGTACGGCCCCGGCTCTTATATTGTTGAATTTGTTTCTGGGGGGCCTAAAACTTACGCCTACCTTGTTTGGTCAACCAAGAAGCAAAAGTTAGAATCTGTGTGTAAAATCAAGGGCCTCACCCTCAATATGAAGACTTCCGAAACGCTAAATTTTGAAGCTCTAAAAAAGATGGTACTAAACGAAGCTGCTGAAATACTAGAAATTGAAGAGAATAGAATCAGGAGAACAAAGACACGAGAAGTCGTTACAGTAAGCGAAATTAAAAAGTTTAGAATTACAGGGCCCAAGAGAAAATTTAATGATGATCACGACACGTTGCCTTTCGGCTTTAAAAAACAAAAACGAATGGAACCATCACACGGGTACTAAGCGTATATACCTCTAAACATCAGCTCTGTTACCTCATTCTGTTCTGAGACACGGTACTGAACGGACGTGCCTGTGCTGTTACACTCAGCTGTATCTTGTTTTGTTATCTTCTTGTAGAATGCCTGTTGAACATATTACACCCACTAACCAAGAGGTGTTTCTTTTCCTTTTACACAGAAGTAGGTTAAATGAAGATTCAGAAAGTGGCATTATATGCTTGGAGTATGAGTTCTTACTTGACGGTTCAATAAATGCACAGGAATGGCCTTTGGTGTTTTCGGAGTATATAGTAGATAATATAATGGAGGACTCCTCACCAATCACCTACATTGAAGTATCAATAATGCACGGTGGTATTTCAAGAGATATATCGCTCATGCCCTTACCTGATTTAACACCGAAGCTTTTTGATGATTACATTAAAAAAGTATTTTGTAGTAATAGGGAACTGCCTGGTTGTTTAAGTTTTGAAGTATTACTTATGCCATAATGCTACCTTCGATAAAGGTAGCACCTTTCCCTACGGAGCAGTGTTACTTTTGTACATACTTCTTGTCACTAGTACAGTTACATCATTATACTCTGAGTCACGGTACTGATCAGACGTGCCTGTGCTATTACACTCAGCTGTATCTTGTTTTGTTATCTTCTTGTAGAATGTCTGCTGAACATAATACATCCGCTAACCAACAGGTGTTTCTTCAGCTTATACACAAAAAGAGGTTAAATGAAAATGTAAAATTTAATATTACACGCTCAGAGTTTTTAAGTTCTTACTTACAGGTTCAATAAATGCACGGGAATGGCCTTTGGTGTTTTCGGAGTATATAGTAGATAAAATAACGGAGAACTCCTCATCAAACACCTACATCGGAGTATCAATAAAGCACACAGATGCATCAGGAGACATACCTTACATGCCATTAGCTAATCTAACACCGACAGTTTTCGATGATCACTTTGAAGAAATGTTTTGTAACGTTGAGAAACTATCTGGGGTTTTAAATCTTGAAGTATCACTTGTCTATATTCCTAGTTGCTACCGTCGATAAAGACGACATTTTCCCTACGGAGCATTGTTACTTTTGTACATACTTCTTGTCACTAGTACAGTTACATCATTCTGCTCCAAGTCGTGGTACTGATCAGACGTGCTTCTGCGCTGTTTTTGTCTGTAAAAACGTAATTGTGACATGGCTGCTAAATACTATACATTTAATAACAAACCGGTATTGGTTCTGTTTGATAATGAAGGAAAGCCATGGTTTAAAGCTAAAGATATAGCGTCTGCTCTTAAGCATGTTAATGGCTGGAGCGCAGTTCGGAAACATGTAGATGACAATGATAAATTAACTGTTGGAAGTTTTTCTGAGGCCCAAAAACAGGGCGTTGGACCGATTGAGAAAACAACAGTTTTCATAAACGAAGCCGGATTATGTTCTTTAATGTTAAAGTCGACTACTCCCGAAGCAAGACAGTTAGTAAGAAGTCTGTTGCCGGAGAAGTTTTACCTTACTTACACAAATATGAAAGATGAAAGTTCACTTTAAATATTAGTTTTAAAATCACAAGTTCCCACTGTATGAATGTGTGTGTGTGAATTAAGGTCCCTGGCGTGGGTGACGAAAAGCCCCGTAAACCTGAATGAGGATACTTAGTAGATTGAGGCGTCTGGCTAACACCCAGGCTACTCTTTTGAACGAGTATGTGTGATGAAGGATCTAGTAGATTGAGGCGTCTGGCTAACACCCAGACTACTCCTTCGAACGAGCCGGTGTGAATGTGTGATGAAGGATCTAGTAGATTGAGGCGTCTGGCTAACACCCAGACTACTCCTTCGAACGAGCCGGTGTGAATGAAGGATTTTGTACATTGAGGAGCCTAGCTAACGCACAGGCTACTCCTTGGAACAATCCGGTGGGACTTGTAAAAAAAAAGTAAATAAATATAAAGCAAATAAAAACTCTATCCTTTCGTTTGCTAAAAGGGAGAGGACTTTTATTTTGTACTGGGCGTCAACCAGATAATCTGGACTGGTTCACGCACGAAATAAAGGTTGAACCTGGGTGCTCATGCACGAATGGTCTCAAACCCCATTCAAGCAAACATACACTTACCGAGGGTTTATCACAGAATGCTCGGAGATTTACATGGTAGCTGTGGAGACTCAATGGATCGAGGTTGGAAGCACCGACTGCAGGAGAACATCTGACTTGGAAAAATTTGACCGGAGATAAATATTTGTCCTCGGTGGACAGTTTTCAGTGGACTTGGAGGTATTTTATAGCTTAAGGTTTCCATCAAAGAAAAAATACCCCAGTAAACAGTTTTAGGGGCCTCGGTATTGTTTGGCCGAGAAATTTAAAAGGTTTGGGCAAAGTTAAATGTAACCCCCGGTAAACAGTTTAGCGGACTCGGTATTGTTTGGCCGAGAAATTTGAAAGGTTTGGGCAAAGTTAAATTAATGTAGCCCCGGTAAACTTATTTTAGCGGACTCGGTATTGTTTGGCCGAGAAATTTAAAAAGTTTGGGCAAAGTTAAATGTAACCCCGGTGGAGTATTTTCAGTAAGTTTTGACGATAAGTTAGATCGTCAGAGTACCTCACGGTCCCCGGCAGACAGTTTTAACGAACCTGAACATATTCAACCGAGAAATAACACCATCAATCTGCAGAACTACCCGGACTCAGACAAAAATAACCAACTCAGAGCGAAATAATGTATAATTTCTGTCCTTCTAAAGAACGCATTTTATGCTTGTTGTCTTTTAATATGTCCCCATGGTGTGGTCAACTCCCCAATGTTGGTGTTGGTTACAATATTTGACTAGTGAATGCAGTAAAATTATATATTTATTCAGTTTGTTACAGTGTTTTCAAGCAACCAACTACAACAAAAACACACATATGAACTCTAAAGTGTTTAATCTCTGTATATGTTTTAACTTTACAAAATACCTTACTGTCTCCTTTGCATTAGTTTTAATTCATAAACAATGGACTTGGTGTGTAGCCGGGTCTAACTCTTTGAATCCTTATCAAGTGGGACCCGTTTTGGGTCCCACCTACTTCCGGTGTAATGTTATGAAGGGGAGCGTCTCGCCTCTCTCGGGTGTTGGTATAGCTTTTATTTTCTGCTAGTGTTTACAAGTCTTTTCTAGTTACTGTATCTAGAGATTTCTAAACAGTTAAATGCAAAGAATGCTGCCAAAAGTAATACAAATTGAACAAACCTGCTAAAATAATCATAAAGTTCAAAATATTCCTCAACATCTTATTTACAGACCCTAGCCATACTAAACAGCTAAAAAAAACTCCAAGTGTTATTCGTTCATGCAGCTGAACACCAAACCAGAAACTTGACATTCTAGCTGGACATGTAGAATCTTTTCAGTTGTATTACCACATGACATTTTAATGTAGAATTGCAATATTTGATTAGTAAATACAGTAAAATTATATATTTATTCTGTTTGCTGGAATATTGTAACAGTGTTTTCAAGCAATTAACTACCACAAAAACACACATATGAACTCTAAAGTGTTCAATCTCTGTATTTTTTTAACTTTACAAAATACCCTACTGTCACCAGCCTCTTCTGTATTAGTTTTAATTCATAAACAGAGGGCTTGGCGTGTAGCCGGGTCCAGCACTTAGAATCATGATAATTGAGTTGGGACCCAAGATGGGTCCCAGCTACTAACTACTTCAACCATAATGTTATCAAAGGGAGGCGTCTCGCCTCCCTTGGAGCTTGGGTATAGTTTTTCTTTTCTGTTAGTGTTTACAAGTATTTTATAGTTACTGTAACAGAGATTTCTAAACAGTTAAATGCAAAGAATGCTACCAAAAGTAATCAAAATTGAAAGAAACCTGCTAAAATAAGCATACAGTTCCAAAGTTTCTTTAACGCATTACTTTACAGTAAAAAGTTCCAAGAGTTGCTCTTTAACACAGCTGAACACCAACCAGAAACTTGATATTTTAATTCTGAACCGTATTATACACAAGTACAATTATTCACTCATGATGTTAAAACCTCAGTTACAATGTACTAAAAATCTAATAAAAGACAGAGACATGCTAGTTTGTCACTCATTCAACGTTTCTTGTATGTGAGTTAGTTTCAATCACATGTATTTGACAACTGTAGCTAAACTAAAGAGATTGCTCAAATCCTGGGATACTCTAACCCACGAAAAGCAATCAGAGATCATGTCAGAGAAAAATATCGTAAAACAACACCAGAAGTACTAGGCGAACCCCCCTTCCCCACCCCGCCCCAAGGGGGCTCCAAATCGGAGCCCCCTTTGAATTATCAATCAAACACAGTTTACACCAATAAACCAGACCATTACTATATTTAACATAAAAAACAGAAGCTAAAACATTCAAACACCCTGAAAAACTAGTACAGCAGAGCTTGCAGTCTGTCCAGTTTTTGTGATGTTTCTTCATTACAGAGTTAGCGTGGGTTAATAAGTACCAAACTGCATTTCAATCGCAACAACTCTCAAGATTTACATTTTAAAGTATAGCAACTGTCTTCATACTTACCCACAGTACAGAGTTTAGGTTTTTGTAAGATGTAGAGGAGGTTAACAGGTAAATACATACCAAGTTTCATGTAAGTCGGTCCTGCCGTTCTCAATAAATTACATTTCAAAGTATAGCTCCTGCAATTGTTTTGATGCTAACCTGCAGTACAGGGTTTAGGGTTTGGTAAGATGTAGAGGAGGTTAACAGGTACATACATACCAAGTTTCATGAGAATCGGCCAAGCCATTCTCAAAATATTAAATTTTAAAGTTTTACACCCTCCATCATCCCCTAAACAACCCTTTCCTATCCTCCAACAATATTGAAAGTTAGAGGATGTTAACAAGTACCCACATGTCAAGTTTTATTAAAATAGGCCCAACAGTTCTTAAGATTTTGATTTTTAAAGTATGACTCCTTCAATTTTCGGATACTTTCCCGTAGTACAGAGTTTAAGTTTTTGTAAGATGTAGCGGTGGTTAACAAGTACTTACATACCAAATTTCATTAAAATCGGCCGAGCCGTTCTTGAGATATTTAATTTTGAAAATTTGCCCCTTCATTTTTTGAGATGCAACCCGCAACATTTTAGTTAAGATTTTTTAAATGGGTAGCTACCCCCCTGGAGTGCCTACACTACGTGGTAGGCAGTTTTCTGGGGTCAAAATGACCCTAGGACTTACCGTTTTCGAGATATTAGCGATTTTTAAGAAAATCTGACTCAAGAAAGAGAAGAAAAAGAAGAAAAAACAAATAAAGTTTGGTGAGGGGGAGAGGGGAAGGTGAGGGGAGTGACAGTAACAGAACACAAAAGATAAATAAATAAAACAGAGTAAAGGATGAGTGAGGTGGAGAAGGGAGGGAGAAAAGAAGCAGAAGATGCAAGTGCTAACAGAAGTGATCAGTAGGGTGGCCACGAGATGGAACCGGAAATGAAAGTATTTACTGTCCGATTTTATATTAAACGTAAATACTTACCCATGACGTCACTAGGATATCTATGATGTCACAATGACGTCACGGTTCTAACCGGGTGCCTACCCTACTGATCACTTCTGTTAGCACTTGCATCTTCTGCTTCTTTTCTCCCTCCCTTCTCCACCTCACTCATCCTTTACTCTGTTTTATTTATTTATCTTTTGTGTTCTGTTACTGTCACTCCCCTCACCTTCCCCTCTCCCCCTCACCAAACTTTATTTGTTTTTTCTTCTTTTTCTTCTCTTTCTTGAGTCAGATTTTCTTAAAAATCGCTAATATCTCGAAAACGGTAAGTCCTAGGGTCATTTTGACCCCAGAAAACTGCCTACCACGTAGTGTAGGCACTCCAGGGGGGTAGCTACCCATTTAAAAAATCTTAACTAAAATGTTGCGGGTTGCATCTCAAAAAATGAAGGGGCAAATTTTCAAAATTAAATATCTCAAGAACGGCTCGGCCGATTTTAATGAAATTTGGTATGTAAGTACTTGTTAACCACCGCTACATCTTACAAAAACTTAAACTCTGTACTACGGGAAAGTATCCGAAAATTGAAGGAGTCATACTTTAAAAATCAAAATCTTAAGAACTGTTGGGCCTATTTTAATAAAACTTGACATGTGGGTACTTGTTAACATCCTCTAACTTTCAATATTGTTGGAGGATAGGAAAGGGTTGTTTAGGGGATGATGGAGGGTGTAAAACTTTAAAATTTAATATTTTGAGAATGGCTTGGCCGATTCTCATGAAACTTGGTATGTATGTACCTGTTAACCTCCTCTACATCTTACCAAACCCTAAACCCTGTACTGCAGGTTAGCATCAAAACAATTGCAGGAGCTATACTTTGAAATGTAATTTATTGAGAACGGCAGGACCGACTTACATGAAACTTGGTATGTATTTACCTGTTAACCTCCTCTACATCTTACAAAAACCTAAACTCTGTACTGTGGGTAAGTATGAAGACAGTTGCTATACTTTAAAATGTAAATCTTGAGAGTTGTTGCGATTGAAATGCAGTTTGGTACTTATTAACCCACGCTAACTCTGTAATGAAGAAACATCACAAAAACTGGACAGACTGCAAGCTCTGCTGTACTAGTTTTTCAGGGTGTTTGAATGTTTTAGCTTCTGTTTTTTATGTTAAATATAGTAATGGTCTGGTTTATTGGTGTAAACTGTGTTTGATTGATAATTCAAAGGGGGCTCCGATTTGGAGCCCCCTTGGGGCGGGGTGGGGAAGGGGGGTTCGCCTAGTACTTCTGGTGTTGTTTTACGATATTTTTCTCTGACATGATCTCTGATTGCTTTTCGTGGGTTAGAGTATCCCAGGATTTGAGCAATCTCTTTAGTTTAGCTACAGTTGTCAAATACATGTGATTGAAACTAACTCACATACAAGAAACGTTGAATGAGTGACAAACTAGCATGTCTCTGTCTTTTATTAGATTTTTAGTACATTGTAACTGAGGTTTTAACATCATGAGTGAATAATTGTACTTGTGTATAATACGGTTCAGAATTAAAATATCAAGTTTCTGGTTGGTGTTCAGCTGTGTTAAAGAGCAACTCTTGGAACTTTTTACTGTAAAGTAATGCGTTAAAGAAACTTTGGAACTGTATGCTTATTTTAGCAGGTTTCTTTCAATTTTGATTACTTTTGGTAGCATTCTTTGCATTTAACTGTTTAGAAATCTCTGTTACAGTAACTATAAAATACTTGTAAACACTAACAGAAAAGAAAAACTATACCCAAGCTCCAAGGGAGGCGAGACGCCTCCCTTTGATAACATTATGGTTGAAGTAGTTAGTAGCTGGGACCCATCTTGGGTCCCAACTCAATTATCATGATTCTAAGTGCTGGACCCGGCTACACGCCAAGCCCTCTGTTTATGAATTAAAACTAATACAGAAGAGGCTGGTGACAGTAGGGTATTTTGTAAAGTTAAAAAAATACAGAGATTGAACACTTTAGAGTTCATATGTGTGTTTTTGTGGTAGTTAATTGCTTGAAAACACTGTTACAATATTCCAGCAAACAGAATAAATATATAATTTTACTGTATTTACTAATCAAATATTGCAATTCTACATTAAAATGTCATGTGGTAATACAACTGAAAAGATTCTACATGTCCAGCTAGAATGTCAAGTTTCTGGTTTGGTGTTCAGCTGCATGAACGAATAACACTTGGAGTTTTTTTTAGCTGTTTAGTATGGCTAGGGTCTGTAAATAAGATGTTGAGGAATATTTTGAACTTTATGATTATTTTAGCAGGTTTGTTCAATTTGTATTACTTTTGGCAGCATTCTTTGCATTTAACTGTTTAGAAATCTCTAGATACAGTAACTAGAAAAGACTTGTAAACACTAGCAGAAAATAAAAGCTATACCAACACCCGAGAGAGGCGAGACGCTCCCCTTCATAACATTACACCGGAAGTAGGTGGGACCCAAAACGGGTCCCACTTGATAAGGATTCAAAGAGTTAGACCCGGCTACACACCAAGTCCATTGTTTATGAATTAAAACTAATGCAAAGGAGACAGTAAGGTATTTTGTAAAGTTAAAACAAATACAGAGATTAAACACTTTAGAGTTCATATGTGTGTTTTTGTTGTAGTTGGTTGCTTGAAAACACTGTAACAAACTGAATAAATATATAATTTTACTGCATTCACTAGTCAAATATTGTAACCAACACCAACATTGGGGAGTTGACCACACCATGGGGACATATTAAAAGACAACAAGCATAAAATGCGTTCTTTAGAAGGACAGAAATTATACATTATTTCGCTCTGAGTTGGTTATTTTTGTCTGAGTCCGGGTAGTTCTGCAGATTGATGGTGTTATTTCTCGGTTGAATATGTTCAGGTTCGTTAAAACTGTCTGCCGGGGACCGTGAGGTACTCTGACGATCTAACTTATCGTCAAAACTTACTGAAAATACTCCACCGGGGTTACATTTAACTTTGCCCAAACTTTTTAAATTTCTCGGCCAAACAATACCGAGTCCGCTAAAATAAGTTTACCGGGGCTACATTAATTTAACTTTGCCCAAACCTTTCAAATTTCTCGGCCAAACAATACCGAGTCCGCTAAACTGTTTACCGGGGGTTACATTTAACTTTGCCCAAACCTTTTAAATTTCTCGGCTAAACAATACCGAGGCCCCTAAAACTGTTTACTGGGGTATTTTTTCTTTGATGGAAACCTTAAGCTATAAAATACCTCCAAGTCCACTGAAAACTGTCCACCGAGGACAAATATTTATCTCCGGTCAAATTTTTCCAAGTCAGATGTTCTCCTGCAGTCGGTGCTTCCAACCTCGATCCATTGAGTCTCCACAGCTACCATGTAAATCTCCGGGCATTCTGTGATAAACCCTCGGTAAGTGTATGTTTGCTTGAATGGGGTTTGAGACCATTCGTGCATGAGCACCCAGGTTCAACCTTTATTTCGTGCGTGAACCAGTCCAGATTATCTGGTTGACGCCCAGTACAAAATAAAAGTCCTCTCCCTTTTAGCAAACGAAAGGATAGAGTTTTTATTTGCTTTATATTTATTTACTTTTTTTTTACAAGTCCCACCGGATTGTTCCAAGGATTAGCCTGTGCGTTAGCTAGGCTCCTCAATGTACAAAATCCTTCATTCACACCGGCTCGTTCGAAGGAGTAGTCTGGGTGTTAGCCAGACGCCTCAATCTACTAGATCCTTCATCACACATTCACACCGGCTCGTTCGAAGGAGTAGTCTGGGTGTTAGCCAGACGCCTCAATCTACTAGATCCTTCATCACACATACTCGTTCAAAAGAGTAGCCTGGGTGTTAGCCAGACGCCTCAATCTACTAAGTATCCTCATTCAGGTTTACGGGGCTTTTCGTCACCCACGCCAGGGACCTTAATTCACACACACACATTCATACAGTGGGAACTTGTGATTTTAAAACTAATATTTAAAGTGAACTTTCATCTTTCATATTTGTGTAAGTAAGGTAAAACTTCTCCGGCAACAGACTTCTTACTAACTGTCTTGCTTCGGGAGTAGTCGACTTTAACATTAAAGAACATAATCCGGCTTCGTTTATGAAAACTGTTGTTTTCTCAATCGGCCCAACGCCCTGTTTTTGGGCCTCAGAAAAACTTCCAACAGTTAATTTATCATTGTCATCTACATGTTTCCGAACTGCGCTCCAGCCATTAACATGCTTAAGAGCAGACGCTATATCTTTAGCTTTAAACCATGGCTTTCCTTCATTATCAAACAGAACCAATACCGGTTTGTTATTAAATGTATAGTATTTAGCAGCCATGTCACAATTACGTTTTTACAGACAAAAACAGCGCAGAAGCACGTCTGATCAGTACCACGACTTGGAGCAGAATGATGTAACTGTACTAGTGACAAGAAGTATGTACAAAAGTAACAATGCTCCGTAGGGAAAATGTCGTCTTTATCGACGGTAGCAACTAGGAATATAGACAAGTGATACTTCAAGATTTAAAACCCCAGATAGTTTCTCAACGTTACAAAACATTTCTTCAAAGTGATCATCGAAAACTGTCGGTGTTAGATTAGCTAATGGCATGTAAGGTATGTCTCCTGATGCATCTGTGTGCTTTATTGATACTCCGATGTAGGTGTTTGATGAGGAGTTCTCCGTTATTTTATCTACTATATACTCCGAAAACACCAAAGGCCATTCCCGTGCATTTATTGAACCTGTAAGTAAGAACTTAAAAACTCTGAGCGTGTAATATTAAATTTTACATTTTCATTTAACCTCTTTTTGTGTATAAGCTGAAGAAACACCTGTTGGTTAGCGGATGTATTATGTTCAGCAGACATTCTACAAGAAGATAACAAAACAAGATACAGCTGAGTGTAATAGCACAGGCACGTCTGATCAGTACCGTGACTCAGAGTATAATGATGTAACTGTACTAGTGACAAGAAGTATGTACAAAAGTAACACTGCTCCGTAGGGAAAGGTGCTACCTTTATCGAAGGTAGCATTATGGCATAAGTAATACTTCAAAACTTAAACAACCAGGCAGTTCCCTATTACTACAAAATACTTTTTTAATGTAATCATCAAAAAGCTTCGGTGTTAAATCAGGTAAGGGCATGAGCGATATATCTCTTGAAATACCACCGTGCATTATTGATACTTCAATGTAGGTGATTGGTGAGGAGTCCTCCATTATTTTATCTACTATATACTCCGAAAACACCAAAGGCCATTCCTGTGCATTTATTGAACCGTCAAGTAAGAACTCATACTCCAAGCATATAATGCCACTTTCTGAATCTTCATTTAACCTACTTCTGTGTAAAAGGAAAAGAAACACCTCTTGGTTAGTGGGTGTAATATGTTCAACAGGCTTTCTACAAGAAGATAACAAAACAAGATACAGCTGAGTGTAACAGCACAGGCACGTCCGTTCAGTACCGTGTCTCAGAACAGAATGAGGTAACAGAGCTGATGTTTAGAGGTATATACGCTTAGTACCCGTGTGATGGTTCCATTCGTTTTTGTTTTTTAAAGCCGAAAGGCAACGTGTCGTGATCATCATTAAATTTTCTCTTGGGCCCTGTAATTCTAAACTTTTTAATTTCGCTTACTGTAACGACTTCTCGTGTCTTTGTTCTCCTGATTCTATTCTCTTCAATTTCTAGTATTTCAGCAGCTTCGTTTAGTACCATCTTTTTAGAGCTTCAAAATTTAGCGTTTCGGAAGTCTTCATATTGAGGGTGAGGCCCTTGATTTTACACACAGATTCTAACTTTTGCTTCTTGGTTGACCAAACAAGGTAGGCGTAAGTTTTAGGCCCCCCAGAAACAAATTCAACAATATAAGAGCCGGGGCCGTACTCGCTTGCCAATTCATCTGTCATTTCCCCGAGGTAATCTCCCGTAGGAACCTTATACAACCCACCACGATATAAATAAATACATGAATCTGTATCATAATACAAGACTTGACCGCCCAAAGCATCTAGATGTTCATAAAGTTTAAGTCTCGCGTGAGCTGTAGTGTAGGCCGCAATTACAACATTTACAGTTTTTAGAGCCTCACTAGCTTCATCAACATTCTGCCAATTAACTAGCAAAACTTCTTGGTTTATTACTTCAGCATACTTTACATTTACTTCTGGTTGAGTTACCAACTTGAATAATTCTTTAGAGTTTCTGACGATTGAAGTTTGTGTCATGTTTTCTCTTTGACCAAACTTGCCCCAGAATGAATTTAACATTAATTTGGCTACTGATCTAAGTCCCCCGTTTTTACAAATTTTATCTTTCTCCAATTGAATACCCTCACGCACAAAGAAATCAGAAACATACTTGTCTTTATCCTCCTCTGTCATACACCAGGCGGGATACCCTGAGGCTTCCTGCTTTACTTTCAAGAATTTATTAATAAAATCTGTAAACAATCCCCCTTTCTCGTATGTGGCTACCTCGTACTCCCACAACTCATACATGTCCAAAATAACATAACCCTTCTCAAGCGCCTTCCTAATCTCGTCCATGGTCCACGTTCCCACCATTGCCCTTTCCTCACTATCATGAAAACATTCCCCTTGGTTTAAAGTTTCCCCACAAGTTCTACACAAAACAAACATCAATTTATTATTCATTTTAGCTGGAAGTACGGGATGATACAGGTTGTAGGGAGGTAGAATTTTGCATTTTAACAAGCCCTCTACTTTAAGACCTCTCTCTCGGCACTCATTTCCAACGTAAATAGTAGGATGACCCACGGGATACTTACAATATTTATTTACATACGGATAAAGGGAACAGACATCAACATACTGGATTGTTTGTCCCTCTTCACATTTACAATACGTTTTAGTATTGCCCGTCCTACCTCCAAAGAAAGAATCTCTAGGATTAAGTGGAAGTGTGTTTAGAATGGATAGTTGGTTCAAGTGATTTAGTTTTTTGTCTTTCTTCAATTTATTAAACTCACACTCCCACATCTCTACAACTTCATAGCTATTAAATTTGAAAATTTTGGTCTTGGTTCTCTCGTACCTGAGATTTAAGCTGTCTGAGGGATCCTCCTTCAAAGGAGCCTCTCTGTTATATGGGAAGCATTTTGGACAACCGTGCCAGTAGCACCCGTGAAACTCATAGATGTTTTCCCCGTCAAACCCGTCTACCTTCACCCCATTAATTTTGACTTCTTTGCCTCGGCCCGCATGTTTAATCCTCAATCCACGTTTCTCCTCCTCCCAACTGAGCCACTGAATGGCTATAGCTGACTGATTGTCTGCAAGTCGGTACCCTGATTTTGGTATAAGTCCAATAGTACTTTCTTTTAAGAAGTTACGGCGGAAGGCCAAGTTACATGCACTGGCGATTGTTATAGCCTCGAGAAAAGGATCTACGTTACATTCTTGAAGAAGTAAGGCTCTAAATTTAATACATGCCTGAGCTAAAATCTCCACGTCGGAGATACAGTACTCTAAGATTTCCTTTTTGAAATCAAACACGTAGTCTTCAGCGACTCGTTCCTCGTACCAAATCTCGAAAGCTTCGTGAGGTTTCTCAAACATGGATTCGGGACAATAATACTTTTTGTCAGGAATAGGGCCTACATAATTTTGATTCGCCAGAGTGTTAAAAAGATGCGGGAAATAACCTTTCTTTTTCTCGGGAGGCAGATCGAAGGCTTTAGGGAGTGCAGAGAGGGACATGGGAAAATAACTAAGTGAGTCAACAAACCTTACGTTGGCAACTTCAATCAAAATTGCTTTAGTTCCCCGAGGAGTTATTTTTGGTGTAAATT
This sequence comes from Allygus modestus, assembly GCA_963675035.1. Taxonomy (NCBI): domain Eukaryota; kingdom Metazoa; phylum Arthropoda; class Insecta; order Hemiptera; family Cicadellidae; genus Allygus; species Allygus modestus. The sequence goes on from OY776112.1 coordinate 64,105,468, forward strand.
TAGTTTCTTCCATTATGTACTGTAGAATGAATTGAAAATCAAAACCTTGCCCGTTGTGAGCAATCACACAAACATCTTTAAATTTCTTTCGAATTCCCATTACATAGTCCATGAATTGTTTTACTGGTTCTTTTTCAAAGACTCTTTGCCTCTCAGAACAAGTTTCACACTCACCCCCATTAATGCATTTAAAACAGTATTGTTGTGAGACGCACAGGTTAACTTTATGCAATTTTTTATCGGGATCTGAGGGAAGTGAGTCATCCTGCCTTGTTTCAAAGTCAAAAAATATGAAAAGAAAATCTCGGTCTTTCGGAGTTCTTCTATCGACCTTTATGAAACACTGATGCGCGGGGTCTTTGAACGCTTCACAGGGTTCACAATAAACTTCTCCGCATACGTGAGCTGTCTTAAGTTTTTTTGGATAAATCATTTTGTTACAGTCGTGGCAGAACTTTATAGTTTTACAAACTTGCCCTTGATGGGCTATTAAACACCGCTCATTTTTGAAGAAGCGGTTGCAAAGACGGCATGTGATGCCTCCGTGTTCAAGTTTACAGGGCGGAGAGATAGAATGGCAGGACGGGCAGATGTTAGAGCATCGATGCTCACCCTTGTTATTGTAGGGAATATGACAGGCTTCACAGAAATAATGACATACGAAAGCAGCAGTTAAGTTTGTAATTACATTGTAATGCCCGTTGTGAAAGAGCAGGTTAATTTTAAATTTAGCGTCTTCATTACCTCCCTCAAAGTAAATATCCCGGCCTTTTCTATCGTAACTGTAGACTGTTATTCTGTATTTTTTAAGATGGGACTGAAATTTTTCAAGCTCAGGGATTCCTGCACCATCCTCCGGCATTTCTACACGGGCTTTTGCTATGAGTTTATTAGCTCTGAAAGTTTGTCTTTTCCCCTTGTCCTGACGTATTGCTTTATACTGGGGATCATTTTTAGCAAGTGCTTTGCCTACCACCAATGCTCTAGCCAGACATAAATTGTCTTTATTATTAATTACTACAATACCCTTCCTAGCTTTACATTCCTCGTCAAACGTGTTGTACATCTCTGGATGTACTCTCCCTTTACCTACCGGGACATTTACCCTCGTAACGTCAATTCTAAAAGTGTCGCTAGAGGTTAAAGATTCAGAGTTACTTTGAATTATGCCTCCAAAAATATCCCAGAGAACATCACCGCTAACTTCAGAGACAGGTCTCAAAGCTACGTACCCTGGTTCAGCACTTTTTAAACTTATAGACTGTAATTTAAACCCAAGATAATCAGTGAGTACAGCGTTGGCTTTAGCCTTTTCAACAATTTGATTAAAACCTTTACGAATCCAATCAAACTCAGAGATACCTCTTGGCGGTTTAGTGAATTTGAAAACAGTATTAGTCCCGTACAATCTGAAGTGTTTAACATAGGTTTCAGAGGTACCAATTACATTTACTGGGCTTTGAGAGCTCTTTTTAGAAACGTCCATCCTTTAACAGAGAATTAAATACTGAAAACAAGTAAACTGTGCTAACGCTTAAAACGAGCAAACACACCGACCAGAGTCAAGCTCACGAGGATACAACTGAATTACGCAGAATCAATAATAATCTGTGCAAGAGAACACTTACGCAAGAGCAGCACAAAACACGTCTGATCAGCGTCACGACTGAAATCAGACTGAGGTAATGGAGCCTGTCGTAAGAGGTATATAGTATGTAGGAGAGCACAGTACCTCTGTATTACTACGAAAGTCAGAAAAACACTAACACAAACTACGCAAGTCAAACCAGTACTACAAGTTATCGAAAGTTAACTCTAATGAAGGTAGCAAACACTACTCTAACCAAAACTGCATTAAAGAACAAGAATATAAAGTGAGATTACTGTTACTCAACACATACAAAGACAAAACTACTCTTGACACAAGAAAGTGAGGTTACGTTTGGCGCCAATTTTGTTTTTGGCGCGTAAAAGTTCTTCTTACTCTCTCCGAGACATTGAGCGAGAAAAGTGAGGTTACTGAGGTGAATTTACAGTTCAAAGAACCAGGGCAAAAAATAAGGTTACTGGAGGTTATGTTAGTCAACACAACACTACTCTAGCCAAGTTACTAAACACGCAAGATTACTACAATACATGAGAATTCAAATTACTACAATCAGATCAAATGTTATATTTGCCAGGTGCAAAATCAACAAACAGAGTAGCGCAAGGACCTCTGACCAGTGCAGTTGCATGGGGCAGGGTGAAGTTAACGTTTGCGAATAAATAGCGCTAAAAGTATCGACCAATCAGGGTGCAGAACGATAATTACAACCAATATAATGCATCTTTATTACAACCAATTACAGAGCAGTATTTTAAATGGTTACAGCGAGTTTGCTGACAGAGACTTGTTGCGGTTGTTGTGGTTAGATACGCAGAAGGAAGTGAAGGATGTGGAGGTTAGATGTACAGAAGGCTAGATGATTAACAACAGAAGGAGACGAGGGTCAAATAATTACCACAGAAGGCTAAATGATTAACAGCAGAAGGACACGAGTGTTTAACCATAAAGGGATGCAAGAAATATATAGTTGCCACAGAGGGTAGTAGAAGATAGATAGTTGCAAAGAGGGTAGCAGAAGAGCCAAATAGGGTAGTAATTACACCCCAATTTTATCCTCCATAAGAGTACATGTTATTCTATTCCCCCATAAGAGTCCATGTTAATCTATTCTCCATCATGTTAATCTATTCTCCATAAAACTCCATGTTGGGGCCAAGGTGGCCGCCCTAACTACTATTTATATATTTTATATATATTACTACTATTAATATATTTTTACCCTGCTATTTACATTAAACCATGTTAAACAGTCTTTACTAACATAATCTACAATAACATTATATCCATTCTTGTACGCCCCTTGGTAGCAAAAGTTAAAGTTTTCTGTAAGATATTGGCACATTTCCTCTTTATTAAATATTCCAGCCAAATCTAGTGTTATATCGAAATCCATAAGATAGTACATTTCTTTTTCCAGATCTTGCAGTATCTTTGGAAGATCTTCCAACAAATCCTTAATTTTAACATTTGCAAGCTCTATTTTATAGGGAATTGCTATAGGATCATCATACTTTTGTTTAATTTGGTCAATATCTTTCTTTATTATTTGTAACACACCCTCGCTTTGGACCCCAGAGGACCTCTCCAAGGAGAATGGTAGTTTGGCCACAACACCATGTCGAGCTAAAGAGAACTTTTTAAATATTCCTCGTAAGTAGCTATTAAACGAGCCACATATTTCCTTCTTAACTTTAAATTTATTCCGAACGTCCCCATCACAATCCGTAACATTGGTTATCTTAACTAACATTATGTTATCACAAAACGCATCCGTTATAGATGTTAAGTTATTTAATTTTGGTTCGCCCTCGCAATAGTTTATATTACCTATGTCTGTAAGAAGGTTATTATTACGTAGATTTTCTAATAAAAACCATATACCGAATCTTTCGTTAGTAGGTTTAATACAATTTCCCAATAAATGGCTAACAGAGTACATTTCTTTTATACAAAAAAAGTAGCGGAAACATGTAAACAGGACAGATTACACTATAGGTATATATGTGTTGTAAATATATGGATATTGTATATAAACATAGGCGAGCGGTAAGTGTAACATGTACGTGGACACCCATATGCAAATATGGAATACCCACTATTAATATAATTCCAAATTCGACTAAATAAGTTTATAGTCTCAATATAATTAACATATTAACTAACGGTGCCAACCCGCATTAGTACCCAAATTGTCGAAATTCTGTAATTGGTATAATTGGTACAACATCCGATATATTAGCCAAACCCACAATCAAACTTGTAAAACAAACAGTAAAAAATTAATATTATAGTAACAGAAATAGTAAGAGTATAAGGACATAGTAATATTTAAAGTTTATAAAACAACACAAATGCAGAGACACAATAAATGACACACTCCAACACATTACGACACAGGCACAGATACTGGTTTACAGCCATTTTACACAACTTTACAGGTTCTGTCAACTGACACAAAAAATAGTTTATAAATTGTGTAAGAAATATATGTAATATAAACAAATTTAACACAATCATAACATTTTGAGGACACAATGTTTGGACTGGGTTTGGCTAATATATCGGATGTTGTACCAATACTGACCTTATACATTTGTCTAAATAGTAATGGATTGATTACATGCTGCACTATGTGATTTGTCTTACTATTTGGCAATACACTTCCAACACATTTCCTGTCTAATATCTGGCCGGTTGTATCCAGCACAATTTACATTTATGTTTTACTTTACAACAACACAATGGGTGAGACGTCTATTCTGCTGCTTATACAACAGATGTACAGGTCTTGTAGAATGTGCGTATCTGTATTAAATACATATATTACTCTACTGCACAGGATAAGAATGTAGGGTTTAATAGTACAAAACCTAATACAAGGACTAAGAATAGAATTATAGAATTTCGACAATTTGGGTACTAATGCGGGATGGCACCGTTAGTTAATATGTTAATTATATTGAGACTATAAACTTATTTAGTCGAATTTGGAATTATATTAATAGTGGGTATTCCATATTTGCATATGGGTGTCCACGTACATGTTACACTTACCGCTCGCCTATGTTTATATACAATATCCATATATTTACAACACATATATACCTATAGTGTAATCTGTCCTGTTTACATGTTTCCGCTACTTTTTTTTGTATAAAAGAAATGTACTCTGTTAGCCATTTGTTGGGAAATTGTATTAAACCTACTAACGAAAGATTCGGTATATGGTTTTTATTAGAAAATCTACGTAATAATAACCTTCTTACAGACATAGGTAATATAAACTATTGCGAGGGCGAACCAAAATTAAATAACTTAACATCTATAACGGATGCGTTTTGTGATAACATAATGTTAGTTAAGATAACCAATGTTACGGATTGTGATGGGGACGTTCGGAATAAATTTAAAGTTAAGAAGGAAATATGTGGCTCGTTTAATAGCTACTTACGAGGAATATTTAAAAAGTTCTCTTTAGCTCGACATGGTGTTGTGGCCAAACTACCATTCTCCTTGGAGAGGTCCTCTGGGGTCCAAAGCGAGGGTGTGTTACAAATAATAAAGAAAGATATTGACCAAATTAAACAAAAGTATGATGATCCTATAGCAATTCCCTATAAAATAGAGCTTGCAAATGTTAAAATTAAGGATTTGTTGGAAGATCTTCCAAAGATACTGCAAGATCTGGAAAAAGAAATGTACTATCTTATGGATTTCGATATAACACTAGATTTGGCTGGAATATTTAATAAAGAGGAAATGTGCCAATATCTTACAGAAAACTTTAACTTTTGCTACCAAGGGGCGTACAAGAATGGATATAATGTTATTGTAGATTATGTTAGTAAAGACTGTTTAACATGGTTTAATGTAAATAGCAGGGTAAAAATATATAATAAATTTATATGCCAGATTACAAGCCCTGGAGTAATTAAAAGTATAGGAAACCGTATAATAAACTTTGTAAACTGTCCAGATGCGAGACTAAAAGAAACGTTCTCGTCTAAACTAGCTAGAGAGAATGGAATAACAAGGTTAGAGGCAACAATCTATAACTATTGTAGAGGTTTTGGTAAAGGGTTTGAACCTTTAAGAGATTGTTTAAGTCTAATAGAAGACAACAAACGGTACTTTCAAAATGCTCCATTCTATGCTGTACCTCTGCATAAGATGTGGGTGAAAGTTGCCAATCAATTACAAAACAGTTGTTGTTTAGTGTTTAACGATTTATTACAATACGCATATTGGGGTAATAGTAATACGAAGAAGATAACTGGAGTACAACTAAAACTGCCAAAAGATAGTACACAAAGGGAAAAGTTAATAAAGTATGCTCTATCTGCATTTAGCTTTAACTGTTTACCAACTAACTATGTAGAGGTAATAGAGGAGTTTCCTGATGCCATAAGTGTAAAGCATAAGTGTTACATCAAATCTGGGGGCACGTTGTTACATCAAATCTTAGAGAGTTGTTCCAAAAAGAGGAAATTGGAATTAGAATACATTGACAGTAATAAGCGTAAATTGGAATATGTGGAAAATACTGTTGCAGAGGAATACAAAGCACAGTTGGCTAAAGAACAAGAAAGAAGGGAAAGAGAGGATAAATTAAAAGATTACTTCCTGCGACGTTGGGAGGATCTAGAGCATTATGGACATTATATAGTGTATGCGTTTGTAGTAAACAACAAGTTTGTGGGAGTGTTGGCAGAAAAGGATGGACGGAGGGCTGTATACTATGTTAAGGGTGTCTGTAAAACTGTATTTATAGAGATAAATAAGAATAGGCAAGGTTATAGCGTGTTGCCATACAGTGGTGATTTGGACATTATTTATCTACCTACCAACGAGCCACTTGCAAGCTTTAACACTAACGGAACCGCAACATTTTATGGCAATTCCTTTCCAAAAATAGAAAACCTAAGTTTCCGTAACAATGAGTGGGATGATGTTGGACAAGAAGACATAGAGATGCAAGATATTAAAGGCAATGTTAAATTTAAAGAATGTAGTAGACTGGAGGATTTGGAATATGGTGCGGAATTATTAATAAGCGCTATTAAACAAGTCCAACATAGGGGTAGAAAAAGATATATTGTACAGTTTGAAAATATTCGTAACCTTTATGTCTCCAACCACTGGCTGGAAAGGGAGCTAGAATGTGGGAAGTTTGATTTTAACTACAAAATTAAAATTAAGTTGGATAAAATAAAGACTACTCCAAACAAGCACAAAGAAAGATTAGTGTTTTGTGTTTAGTTGTTTTGGGTTTTAAAAATTTATTTTTGTTATCGCATTGGCTTAAAACATATCCAAAATGTAGGCAGTTCTGACCATAAATATTTTGTAGATATATATTACTTATCAGCTGGATGTATATAATAAGCTTGTATTTATTTTTTTAATCCAACCGTAATAGTGAATTTGGAAATGGGGTATTTACTTATGCAATGGCCAGTAATATATTGCAGTCATATCCAAAGTTTGGTTACGACAAAACAGCACTAAAAGGGAAAAAATATACGGTAAATTTAGATATAAGGGGATATAACAAGTCGAAAAGTAAATAAAGGAGTTATTGGTAGTAATTTACAAAATATAGTTTTGTAAAAACACAAATACCAATGTTAGTTTTTAGGTTGCGGCAAAACAAACAACACATCAACTGTATTATAGGTGGAAATAATATTGTAATTTTAGATATAATAGTTGGGGGCTATAACACATCCAAAAATAAATCAGACAATAAATGCTTAGGACAATATCCAAAGTGTAGGCAAATCGGACAATAAACAGCAAAGTCAGTTTTGGGATTACAGCAAAATAAACAAACAAAAAAGACAAAATACTGTATTATAGGGGGTAGTGAAACGTGTGGTAGTGTGGTCTTGTTACCTATATAAGAGCTATAACATATCCGAAAATAAATCAGACAGTAAATAAAGAAGTTTGAAATTGTTAGTATATTTTTTAAAATATTTTTTAAATTTGACCATTATAGTTAATTTGTCAAATGTGGATGGTACATATACACTAGCCTAGAATAATGACATATATAAATTTTAAACAAATCAGACCATAAATAAAGAAGTTGCCAATTGGCAGTATTTTTCCAAATTTTTTAAAATTTAACCGCAATATTTGTAAAATGTGGATGGTGCATATACACTAGCCTACAACAATAACATATCCAAATTTTAAACAAATCGGACAGTAAATAAAGAAGTTGGCAATTGGCAGTATTTTTCAAAAATAATTTTTAATTTGACTGTAATAGTGAATTTGGGAAATGTAAGGCTAATTTATTAAAACACTTGCCTATAACAATAACATATCTAAATTTTAAACAAATCGGACAGTAAATAAAGAAGTTGGCAATTGGCAGTATTTTTCAAAAATATTTTTTAATTTGTCCGTAATGGTGAATTTGGGAAATGTAAGTGGAATTTATTAAAACACTTGCCTAGGACAATAACATATCTAAATTTTAAACAAATCGGACAGTAAATAAAGAAGTTGGCAATTGGCAGTATTTTTCTAAAATATTTTTTAATTTGACCGTAATAGTGAATTTGGGATATGTAGGTGGAATTTATTAAAACACTTGCCTAGGTCAATAGCATATCAAAATTTTAAATAAATCGGACAGTAAATAAAGAAGTTGGCAATTGGCAGTATTTTTCAAAAATAATTTTTAATTTGACTGTAATAGTGAATTTGGGAAATGTAAGTGTAATTTATTAAAACACTTGCCTACGACAATAACATATCCAAGTTTCAAACAAATCGGACCATAAACACCAAAGATAGTTTTTTAGAATTTGAAAATTAATTTTAAAAAATATAGAGGAGGGATTGGGAAAATATATTTAATATAGGCAAGGGTTGGACATTAGTATAGGCCAACAAGGAAACTTGTGTAAGGCGGGAGCTGGTGTCGGCGCAAAAACGGCTCCCCATAAGAATAACATGGGAAAAAAGCGCCGATTACGGCCCCTCTTTCTGGTTTCACCACTACTGTCGTCAAACATGTATTACGTATATCCTTGTCTATTTCACGTTCTAAATTATTGCACATTTTTATGAAAAATAAATAAAACTCAGGGCGATCACGGGTTAGGTGATCAAAGCAATCAGAATTACTTTTATTTTGCGTTATCATTCAAATGGACTTTTTTATCAGTGATTGAGAATAAATTTGTTTTATCGAGGAGTCAAAAGACACAACAATATAAAATACCAAATGAATAAATTTGAAATGTGAATTAGCCCAAAAACCTGTGATATAATTATATTTTAAAAGAAACAGCTGCTAATTTGTGTTACTATGGTAAATAACAATACCCGCGTTGCAGCAAACCTGCGTACTCAGCGAATTTACAATGTCCTAATATCACATAAAGCCGCATACCAAGTTTCAAACAAAATATTCAAAAATAAGCGATAAATACAATTTTAATTATTCTCCATAAGAATAAAATTGGGGCTGAATACGCAGGTTTGCTGCAACAAGGAACACGAAATAATGGGTTTTTATGAAAATATCAATAGAACTCATCTAAGTAAAGTCACATATCAAGTTTCACTCATATACATTTATAAATAAGCTATATATAACATTTTAACTATCCTCCATAAGATTAAGATGGGGACCGAGTACATAGGTTTGTTGCTACGGGAATCATATGTGATAATTTTGATTTTTGTACAAACAACAAACCACAACCAAATGAAGCCATATACCATTTTTCGTCAGTTTACATTCATAAATAAGCGAGATATATTTTTTTTTATTTTTCCCCATAAGAATAGCATTAGACAACGTACTGTGTTTAGCACTTGCAATATCTCAGTAACCAACTGACGTAGAGCAATGATCAAAATACCAAATTTTTGTTTTTTTAGGCTGAATTCAATGGTATATCAAAGTTTGATTTAAATAAAAATTACATGTGAAAACCCCATAAAACGCATTTTTGGGGTACAAACCCCCCCCCCCTCAAACACCCCTTTGGATGGTACGATTAGTCTGGTTTTCGAACTCTTTCAAATAAATGGTACTTTACACATTTTTATAACATTTTATTGAGATTAGACCTTTTTTACGAGAGTTATCGTGCTTACGGACATATATATATATATATATATATATATATATATATATATATATATATATATATATACAAATTTGAACAAATAGTGTTTTTTGCACCTGGGGACCACAAAACAAAAAGTTATCATGGTCTCGGGCTTAAGTCTTACCATGAGACCTACGGTAATAGCTTCTTCCCTGTAGGGGAAATTCGCTAAAAAACTGTTTGGTTAAGATGATTAAAGATTTGATAAAAACACATCGTGCCACTTTGAATTTCTATTTTATTTTGGTTAAATTTAAATTACTACAATTAATTTTACTAGAGTCTGACAGAAATGTATTGAGGGTTTCATTAGCCAGAGCCAGAATCAGCAAAGATTGAATGACCGCTGATGAATGACAATTCTGCTGATGAATCAATGAAGCTCTGGGGAATGAAAACGCTTTTTTGCATCGTCTTGTTGTCATGGATATAAATTTACTCGTTATGATAGAAATTTTTCGTTTAAACACGTATTTAATAATTGGACAAATTAGTATTATAGATATTATTATTATATATATATAGATACAGTTTCGAACGAATGTTGTTTTTGGGGTCTGGGGACCTCAAAACGAAAAGTTATAATGGTCCCGGGCCTGGGTCTTACCATGCCAACTACGCTAATAGCTTCTTCCCTATAGGGGAAAATCGCTAAAAGGAATGATATCAGACGCCGAAGGAAGATAGCGGAAGGATGTATTCATAACAAGCTCTCATCAACCTGATTCCACCCCTTCTTCATCCTTTGCCTCTATAAATACAAAGTTTAGGTTATACTTATTTATAGGTTTTCCCATTGAAATATTAATATCAAAGGCACATTAAAAACGAAAGTATTTATGTATGTTTCTCGTTTATTTAATTCCTTAAAATCAACAAATATTTAATTTTGTTATTATATGTGATTTTTATTTAGCTTATAAATGTACAAAACGGATGAAAAATTTATTATAATGTTGTAATTTGCTACAGACGCATAACTCACTTTTAAAGATAATTGTCTAATTAAATAAACTAAGAGTACGCTCTTATATCGCGTATGAAGATTGAGCTCACAGTTAAAAATACAAACAAAAATGTTTCAACTGACAATACACCTCATGGGCCCTCCATTATAACTGCAGCTTGACAATGACATACAAATCCAGAACATGACAAACAATGAGGCCTGAAATCTGTCAATCAGTCAGACAAAGTGCATATGAAGTAGTTACTCGCCCCTCAATCTCACTGAGGGCTGTATCATCTAGGCCCTCATAATAATATTAGCTATTATTATTATTATTAACTATATAATTATATGATACTTTAGTTTTAAGATAATATATTTATTCCTTAATATTTTTTAATTATTTGAATATTCATACCAGAAAACATAACTTGCTACAATTCTCTATATGTGTCTCGTAACTCTCTGAACAGAGGTGTATAGCATTATTCCTCGGGTAAAAATTATATGTTATCATATGAACATTTGTTTCCCTAGATTTCCGTTTGCCTGTCTTGTATGTATTTTTCGCTTTCATCACTTTGTTTTTTATTCTTATTTATTTAAATTATAATTGAAAATCATATTTTTAAAGTTGTTACAATCAGTGAATACCACCAAAAGCCAATAGTCCAATCCCCAGTGAAGTCATTGTTACTTTGACCACTCAGACTCCACAGTGCTTAGGATAACTCGTTAGGGCGTTGATCCTGCTTACTTAAAATGGTCGATAGGTCATGTCAGAGCCAAAATATACTGTGACCATACAACCTTGACAACTGTTCGTGACCAGAAGCTTACACGAACTATACTTTATCAGTTGACCGGAAATGTTAAAAGTAATTTCTAGTAGAAAGTAGAAAAACCATAAATATGAACGGATATATTCCAACTAACTACTTAATTCTAATAAAGATGATTATTTAGTTTATTGATTTTGATTAGATAATAGTTTCCAATAATTTCTGCAGAATTTGCTCTATGGTTTTATCCCCTGAGCTGTAGATATTATCTAATACCATATTACTTCCGTACCTTCAGAAAGCTAAACTTTAATAATCCTGTTCAATACATGTATCGATGCACATAGTAATGAAATAGGTTACAATTGGGTTTCCCGCATATTACTCTTACACCACATACAGCACTGAAATTTAAAAGCAATACAAATTAGTCAAACACCAAGCTACTATAACATACAGGCCAAATAATTGGTTACGTTTCAACTTTAACTACCCATTGATTTTATGAAATCAGAAGCTCTGGATATACAACAATAGGACGCGGAGTAATTGTTATTGCAACTGTTTCCAGCGGCGCGATGTGACGCCTCCACCCTACATTGTTTCGTCACAATCACTGAACTATGTTGGATTTTCAATCCATCCTGATATTGGCTGATGTGACATTAGGATACAGTACGCCTCTCGAGTGTAACATTAATATCTTTCTATTGATGAAGTGTTAGTTTTTTATGTTTTACTTATGAACACACGTGGCCGGTCCGTAGTGTAGGCCTTATGCTCGTCTAAACCCAGTAGAATATCCATTACTAAACCTTTATTCTTTAATAGAATAAGTCTTATTTACATAATATTTATGGTTAATAATACATCTAATTAACGTAATAAATACTTATAATAATAATTAATAGAATCTTGATCCAATCTTGAAATTATAAACTCTTGCTTTTTAAATGTATGTTATGTATTTGTGCACATATTGTGTAAGTAACAAGGTAAGAATACAGTTTTTCTCAAAAACACCTCGATACTTAGATATCCGCCATTTCGTGTTTTTCTGTACCTGGAACTTTGGAGGAAACCAAAAATCTGACTACCCAAACCATATTGTATATTTGAATGAAAGGTCTCAATGAGTAATTTGGAGGGGTACTATTTCGTTGTTTTATGCAACATAAACCAAGGCCATAAATTATATAAACTGTCAAGTACAAGCACAATTCAAAATATTGAAATTTGATCGGCTGTGATTTAGAAATATGCTGTACAAGAGAAGTTGTTTGAAAAAGCTAGGCCTATCAGTCAAGTTGCACTTTATATATAAAGTATTGTTTTAATGAGAATACACTTTAAATTAAATATTTAAAAATCGACAACAATAAAAAAAAACTTCCGTGGTAACAATTTTAACATATTTTTGTTAAAAACCTAGGAAACGATTTCGAAGAATTTATAGCTTACCTTCAAAAACAGTGCCGTAATTATTCATCTTATTATTTATTATAAAGTTTATATTTTTGAACTGGAGAGTATAGGAAAATAGAGAATGTAAATGCAAAATAGGCGATGGAAGAGGACAAAATGGATGCGGTAACCCTCTGCCTTAATCTAGCAGCCTCAACAGAAGAGGAACATAAGAGTTGCTGAGAGGTGCTGGAAGAGGACGAAATCGATGAAGCAACCCTCTGCCGGAATCCAGAAGCCTCAACAGAAGAGGAACATATAAGTTGCTAAGAGGTGCTGGAAGAGGACGATATGGATGAGGCAACCCTCTTCCGGAATCTAGCAGCCTCAACAGAAGAGGAACATAAAAGTTGCTAAGAGGTGCTGGAAGAGGACGATATGGATGAGGCAACCCTCTGCCGGAATCCAGCAGCTTCAACAGAAGTGGAACATATAAGTTGCTGAGAGGTGCTGGAAGAGGACGATATGGATGAGGCAACCCTCTGCCGGAATCCAGAAGCCTCAACAGAAGAGGAACATAAAAGTTGCTGAGAGGTGCTGGAAGAGGACGATATGGAAGTAGGGGGCATTAGTATGTTCAAAACCAGCAAAGGCGTGCGAGGAGGAATGAGGAATTGCCCCCCCCCCCCCCGGTGACGTCAGCAGCCCCCCCCCGGTGACGTCAGCCCCCCCCGGTGACGTCAGCCCCCCCCGGTGACGTCAGCCCCCCCCGGTGACGTCAGCCCCCCCCCCGGTGACGTCAGCCCCCCCCCATCACGTGACCCGACATAAACCTAACATAGGCTTTGTCCACCAGTTTTATTATAAATTTGTTTTGTTTGTTTTTGTTGTTTTTTTGTTTTTTTTTTATATTATATAAAAGTGTAAAATGGATGGGGATAAGGATAAGGGTAATCGTTTATTAAATCCACCCATCGTTGTCGTCGTCGTCGATTAGCTCAACGTCGGAGCTGGAGTCGTCGGCGGCGGCGACCTCCACCTCAGCTTCCTGGCGTCGCCGCTGCGCGTCTTCTTCCAGCTCCCGCAGGAGGCGTTGGCGGGCCTCTTCTCGTTCCCACCTTCTGGCCTCCTGCTGCTGTCGGTCCCGCTGCAGCTGCCGCACCTCTTCCTGTAGCCACTGCTGGTTTTCGTGGATGTGAGGGCGGACAATGCCTGTAAGGGAGAAGCCAGTGGTTAGTAATACTGCCTAGTGCATGAACCATCAAGACCCTAACCCGCCCCAACCCGTACCTACGATACTTACATACGGGACGCTCGACGACCCGCTCGACCGACGTCTGGGTGGACGTGCTGGCTGTTTCCACCCCGACCTGAATGGCCACCGAAACATCTTCGGTGGCGGTCTGGTTCGAGGTGGAGGTGGAGTCGGAGGTGGACGGAGGCGGAACAAGGATTAGGGCTGGTTGTGGAGCGGATGAGGAACATGGTGCTGAGAGGGTGTCGAGGGTGGAGGACGAGGTGGACGCGTGGGTAAGAAGGTGAACCCTTAATTTGTCCCCTCTGCGGAACTCCCTTCCGCAGACGGGGCAGTAGTAAGGTTCACCTCCCTCCCTATGCGTGGACTGGAGGTGGCGGGTGAGGTGGTCTTTCCGGGTGAAGGTGGTGGAGCAGTGAGGGCAGGAGAACATGGTGGTGGTGGTGGTGGTTCGGTGGTTAGAGAAGGAATGACGGTCCGACCCAGAGATGTGAACAACAGCAGGTGAAAGCGGCGATATTTAGACACCAAAGCAGTCAACAACCCCAGGGGTGAAAGCGGTAATCCGTGGAATCGTAGAACGTTCTCTGTCCTGGAAAGTTCCAACGAGCAGGTCCCCATAGCGAAGTGACTGGTACAGCCAAGCACGACCCCCGACCTTCCTCACGACCAAGCTCGACCCCCCCCGGTGACGTCCGGCCCCCCCCCCCCCCCGGTGAGCGGTTCCGCGGAGTCACGTGTCGAGGCGCGTGCTAGGGCCTACGTGACCGCCCGGGGCTGTTTACTCATCAGCGGTTCCGGGAACTATTTACCGCTTACGTTCCACTGCGAAGCTCCTCCGGAGGGTGAAAGCGGTGTTCGAGTCAGTCTTGATCAGAGCCGCTTCCATAATGGACGTCCTTACTGTGGAAGTCTTTATCAACGTTCCTAACATCAGCCGGTACCTCTTGCTCGGACCGGAGTACCTTATTCCTACAAGGACCCGGGTTGAGGAGGCAATGAGGAGAGGCGGTCACGTCTTCCTCAGGCCGGGGCGGTAGAGTCCAGCCAGTCCAGTGATGTCCTCCCGTCGTTACGACCCGGGAGACCCGGCGCAGTGGGACGAGGTTCTGCAAGTGTTGCAGTTAACCTTGAACCAAGGCAGCATGGCGGTGTTGGACGTCCAGGAAAACTATAGAAGGCCTGGACAGTAATCGGTTAAACCCCAAACCGGTTACTTTTACCCCAACCCAAGACCCTCTGTCCTACCCCAACCCAAGACCCTCTGTCCTACCCCAACCCATAATCCTATTCCCATCCCACCCTAATAAAATTAGCAACGGTGGAGTGAGGACCCACCGGAACACCATGCAGGTGAGGAGCGTCACGTTTCTGGAAGCTTCTAGAAGGTCCGCTGGAGCGCGCGACTCGGCTATAAAACCGAGGCAGAGCCGCGCGCGCGCGACCTCAGTGTTGTTCGAGACGTCACCATGAACGGAAGCGGAGTCAGCGCAGCCGAAGTGGACCAAACGATCCGCTCCTTCCTAGAGGAGCTGAACGCAATGAACGATGAGAACGCCAACGCACCGCCAGTTCAGCAGGGATGTGCGTCAAAGAAGAAAAAGCTCGATGGGTGGACTGTAAAGAGGAAGGAAGTGCCTATCGATTCCCCGACATTGTGCTGGTCCGCTGGCGGATATCAGTACACTGTGAAGAACCCTACCAACAGCGGTAACGTACTGTTGAAGATGAATGTGTTCAAAGGAGGTCGCCCCACGTTCAGTTGCGGCTTGTACTTGGACGAGGAGCGAAACGATGAAATCTGCATATGTCTAGAGGACCTGCTATCCAGATTGCAAAACTTATGGTTGGCAAATAGCGAGACGGGAGAGACAAGATACGACGGGATCACTAGGACCGCTACTCCTCTACCCACCTGGCGAAAGACCGATTGCATCATCTCAGGGAAAACCAAGAGGAGCGCACACTCCAAGCGCGCTACTCAGTAAACGAGAGAGCGTGGAAAATTCCACTAAGCAGTTAATAACCGAGATGCTTCTAGAACAATCCACTTGTTTACGCAGTAAAGCTTTCCATTACGTCAGCCTTCCTGGAATTGAGCGTGGAAACTTCCACTAAGCAGTTGATAACCGAGACGCTTCTAGAACAATCCACTTGTTTACGCAGTAAAGCTTTCCATTACATCACCCTTCCTGGAATTGAGCGATTAACTATACCATCATGTTGTTGATACGCGCGAGTCGGCACGTAGTCACCGCCAATAAAAGGCGACTCGGTGGCGAGAGCCAGTCATTCTGCATCCAGCCGCTGCGCCATGCTCAACACGGACCAGAAGATGGACCTCAGGACAGCCCTCAACAGCTGCAAGGCCGCGGGTTACACTCGCATCGCAGATCTGCGGGACAACGCGGTGTACCCGATCCGCTCATTCGAGCGGGTGGACACACCGTACGGCGAGGCAGTGATGGCCACCTTGGAGGGTCTCGACGGCGATGACCCGATCCGGATTTACATGCCCCGGTGGTACCTCACGGTCCTGGACGACAACGCCATCTCCCAGTACAACGTTGGCGTGGGGCCGAGGACGAGCCTTGTAAAGAGGAGCGGCCCTCCTGGCAGCAAACTTCCTTTCCTGGAATTTGTATAAATAAATGGTATTTCCTATTCCCTTATTTCCTTCAATATAAAAAAAAAAATAAAAATAAATAAAAAGAAGCAAGAAAAAGAACCTATAGTTACAAGAGCCGAGGTGGTGGTGCATGGCAGTCAGTAGACGCCATGGACTTGAGGTGAAAACACCCGTTCACCGCCATCGTGGCCGGGCCCTCAGGCAGCTGCAAGTCGCACTTCGTGGCTCGCTTCATAGAGCACGCCGACCGCATGTGCGATACGCGGTTCGCCCGCATCACTTGGCACTATGGCAGCGGTGGTGGCGGTGGCAAGAGCCGTGCGGACTCTGCCGTGCGCTACGTAGCCGGCCTGCCAGACCTGGACGACTACGACGGTAGCGAGCCCGCCCTGGTTATCGTCGATGACATGATGCGTGAGGCTGGCTCCGGCGTGGCGGACCTGTTCACCAAGGGCTCGCACCACCGCAACATGAGCGTGTTCTTCATCACGGAAAACCTGTTTCACCAGGGCAGGGGCCAGCGCGACATATCGCTGAACGCCCACTACATAGTGTGCTTCAAGAATCCCAGGGATCGTGCTCAGATCAAACACTTGGCTCGCCAAGTATATCCGGAAAACCCCAAATTCGTGGAGGAGGCTTACGCGGACGCCACGCGTGATCCGCACGCCTACCTGCTCATAGACTTGAAACAGTCCACGCCTGAAGAGATGCGCGTACGTTCAACCATTTTCCCAGACGATCCGGTGAACTACGTGTACCTGCCCAAGAAGAAGTGATAAATAGGCCGAGCGCGCGCCAGCGTCAGTCATCATGTCACACCGTGTGAAGAAGGACGCGGCGCTGCTGAGGGCCCTAATACACGCTACGCCCAAAGAACGCAAGGCCCTGTTAAAAGCGTGCGACAAGAGTCGCATCAAGTCATTGTGCGAGTGCGCGTATAACGTGCTACGCGGAAACGTACCGCTTTCCCCCTGTCTCAAACGCAAATTGAGCAAACACAAACAGGCGCTCAGACGGCTGGTGAAACGCGGCGAGGGCTGGGCCAAGAAGCGACACTACCTCGTTCAACGGGGCGGAGGGATCCTCCTACCTCTACTGTTGAACGCTGTTTTGCCCGTTCTAGCGCAGAAGCTAATCGGACATGGAGTACGCTAGGAAAATGGTGGTTGTACCGCAGGAGCTCATCGAGAGATTGCGAGAAGGACCGGGACCAGGGCCGGGACCAGGACCAAGAGGAGGAGCAGGTAGCGCCAATAAGCCAGCCAGCCTGGACGCTGAGATGCATCGCATATTGAGCGACAAGCGGCTGGACGATACGGAGAAATGGAAACAATATCAGCAGGTGTTACAGCGGTTCCTGCACTTTTCCGCGGCTAAACGTCAACCCATAGGTCTGTCAATCATCGAGGGTGAGGAGAGGGAGGAGGAAGCGGCGGGAGGTCCGAGTCAGATGAAGCACGAGTCTAGCGCCTCGGCGGAGGAGGACATTGTGGAATCGTTCTCAAAAATCTACAGGTCGGTGGCGCGCAACTTGTTGCGATTCATGACCCGGCAAGGCAGCCCCATCGCCTGGGACGCCAGTGGGGCGGTGTACGTGGACAAGGTGAAGATCCCCGATTCCAATATAGTGGACATCGCGCACAGCATAGTAAGAGCGCGAAGGGCGGACCGATTGCCTACCGGCTGGCATCAAGTGATGGCCGCCTTGAAGGACATGAACGTGCCCAAAGAATACGTGAGCAATCCCACGGCGTTGCGTTACTTAGGCGTGGGACTGGACTCGGCATCGAGCCCCTGGGGAGACACGACGACAGCCTCGTCGACACCCCTCTCACCGAGGTTGACGCCGATACTGGACCGCCTGAGACCGCGACCCCCAGTGGCCAGGAGAAGGATAATAACCGAGGAACCCGACCGGGAATCGTCATTGGACAACTGGGAGCCGTTCACACCGTAATGGAGAAGTTGTACTACGACCCGAGCCAGCCCGGTTCCCTCGGTGGGGTGGCCGCCTTGGCCAGAGCCGCGCGCCTACCGAAACGTCGGGTAGCCGACTGGCTGCGCGCCCAGGACACCTACACGCTGCACAAGCCTGCGCGCAAGCGGTTTCCCCGCAACCGCTACGCCGTTTTCGGGCCCCGGGAGCTGTGGCAGGCGGACCTGAACGACATGCGCGGCCTGAGCCGGTACAACGACGGAGTCAACTACCTGCTGACTGTGATAGACGTATTCAGTAAGCGGCTGTTCGCGGTACCACTGAAGAGGAAAAGCGGGCCTGAGGTGGCTGCAGCGTTCGAGAGGATATTCGCTGAGGCGACTCCTCGCTGCCTACAGACCGACAAGGGGACGGAGTTCACCGGGGCCGCAACCAAGAGAGTGTTCAAGAGTCACGGTGTCAACTACTTCACCACGCAGAACCCCGACGTGAAGGCGGCGGTGGTGGAGCGAGTCAACCGCACGCTCAAGACCCGCATGTGGCGCTACCTGACCTACAAAAACACGTATCGCTACGTGGACGTGTTGGACAGGCTTGTGGACGCCTACAACCACAGCCCGCACAGGAGCCTGGGTGGTGGCCTACGACCCGTGGACGCGGACAGCGGCGATGGTCAAACGGTGTACAAGGTGTGGCGTCACATGTATGGAAAGGCGATCCGGCGACACAAGCCCAGGTTCGAGCCGGGCGACACGGTGCGCATAGCCAAGGAGAAGGGTACGTTCGCCAAAGGTTACGAGACCAATTGGAGTAAGGAGCTGTTCGTGGTGGACCACGTATACGGGTCGCATCCTCTGCCATTGTACGTGTTGCGCGACCTGAACGGGACGCCGCTGGAAGGGCGCTTCTACGAGCACGAGATGCAAAAGGTGACGATCGCCCCGGACCGCCTGTATCAAATAGATAAAATACTGGACACCGAGGGGCGAGGCTCCAGTAAGCGCTACCTAGTCAAGTGGGCCGGTTACGGAGAGGACTTCAACTCGTGGGTACCCGCAGCGGACGTGCAACAGCTGCGATGACGAGGCACGACCAGTTTTACCTGACGTTGCCCAGTAACCGCTCAATGAAGTACTATCCCAACAACATGGTGACAAACTACACGACCCATCTACCCTCGACCGTTGATCTGTCAGACGGCGAGTGGGAGGTCGCTCTGGCGGAGGCGCACTACCCCTTCTCTTTTCTGACCGTCGGTGAGGGAACCTACATCAAACTAGTGCTGGGAATGAGGGACTCGAAAGGCGGGTTGGCCGTGGTGGACAAGTTGTTAATCAAAGTGGAGCCGGGCAATTACAGTAGTACCGAGGAACTCGTGCACGCAATCAACAACCACCCTCAAATGAAGAGTAACCTGTGCACCTTCTCGTATGACGAGAGGTCCTCAAGGGTGGAATTGATGTCGACGTCTTCAGCCGTTCAGAGCCTCAAACTGAGCCCCAGTTTGGCGCTACAGTTTGGCTACGAGGTGGATACGGATATCGTCAAGCGTCACAGGTCCGTGAGGCCGGCTAACCTCTTCGCCGGTCTACCATCACACATGTATGTGTATTGCGACCTGGTGGAACCCCAACTGGTGGGCGACGCTGTGGCGCCACTACTGAAGATCCTCAACATCGACATCAGGAATTACACGTACGGTGCCAACACGACAGTGTATATAATAGACCCGCACTACGTGCCGGTGATTAAAACCTCATTCGAGAGCGTGGAAATCGATTTAAGGGACAACCAAGGGCGACACTTGCCATTCCACTTCGGGACCACGTGCATGAAGCTTCATTTCAGGAAAGAGAGGCAGCGGCAATAAATCCGAGCGATCCCTATCTGGCGTATTACCGCCACCAGCAGGCGGGCCATGGCGTATCCTCCGTATTCAGAGGAGCCGCTTTCCAACGCGGACACGGCATCGGCAGTTTCCTAGGCGGGCTGATGCGTACAGTGGTCCCTTTGATCAGATCCGGCGCATCGGCGCTGGGCAAGGAGGCGCTGAGGTCCGGTGTGGGCTTCTTGGGCGACGTGGCAGCGGGCACAGCCGACCCCCGAGTCGCGGCCAACACCCGGCTCAGAGAGTTTACCGGGTCGCTGAAACGTAAGGCCGATGAAAAACTGGATCGCGTGCTGAGCGGTGGTGGCGCCTATAAGAGGAGGCGTGTACAGCAGGTTACTCCTCAGTCTCTGGCGAAACTCCTCGGAGCGAGGAAGAAGAGCGCTGCGCCCAAGAGGAAGCCCGCAAAACGTGTCGCTAAGAAGAGGAGAAGCAAGAAGAGTGAGAGTACCGTGAAGGACATTTTTGGATAATGGCGTTTCTACATCAGAAGTCGTGCGAGTGTGTCAAGACCGAGTTGGACCTGTTCTCGCTACCGCCCACGCAGACCAGTATAGAGAGCGGTAAATGGGTGCAGTACAAGCCCATCTCCTCCCTGACAGACGACTCGCCCGTGGAGTTCATAGTTCCGGGTCACGGGGACGAGTACACGGATCTGTCACAGACGCTACTGCATGTGAAGGCTACCATTAGAACGGCTAACGGAGGCGCTGTAACGGGTGATCAAGTGATAAAAGAGATGGGTCCGATTAACAACTGGCTGCACTCGCTGTTCAGTCAAGTGGACCTGTACCTGAACAACAAACTGGTTTCTCCTCAGAACAACACGTACGCCTATCGCGCCTACCTGGAGAACCTGTTGTCCTATGGCGGTGATGCCAAGACATCGCACCTCACCGCGGAGTTGTTCTACGAGGACTATGCTGGGTACATGGACAATACTGAGGAGGATAATGCCGGGCTCAAGAACCGGAGGGAGTTTGTCAAGGGCAGCCGGTACGCGGACATGGTCGGACATCTGCACATCGACCTGTGCAACCAGGAGAAGTTCATGTTAAACGGCGTGGAGATGCGCTTTCGCCTGATCAGGTCAAAGAACTCATTCTCCATCATGTCCAAAACCGTGACAGACTACAAAGTGGACATCGCCGAAGTCAACCTGTTTATGCGCCGCTGTAAGATCAACCCGAGCGTGCTGTTGGCTCACAGCAGGACGCTGGAGTCGGGTACAGCCAAATATCCCATTACGCGCGTGGAAGTCAAATCCTTCACGCTACCCTCCGGTATCAGCAGCAAGACTCTGGACAGTGTGTTTCTGGGTCAACTGCCGAAACGCGTTATAGTTGGCCTGGTCAGCAATCAGGCGTTCAACGGGGACTACAAGAAGAACCCGTTCAACTTCACCCACAGCCACGTGAACTTCTTCGCGCTGTACATAGATGGTGAGCAAGTGCCATGTAAGCCGCTTCAACCGGATTACACGTTCGGTCAGGAGTTGTGCGTGCTCGCCTACCACACGCTGTACACTGGCACCGGCATCAATTTCTCAGACTGTGGTAACGAAGTCAGTCGCAACGAATACCCCTACGGATACTGCCTGATGGCGTTTGATCTGACACCCGATATGGCGGCCTCTCAATCCAGCCACTGGAACCTGGTGCGCAACGGTAACCTGCGCATAGAGATTGGGTTCTCCGAAGCCTTGGCGGAGGCGTTCAACTGCATAGTGTACGCCGAGTTGGACAACGTCGTGGAGGTGGACCGTCATCGCAACGTCACAGTCGACTTTGGCGGGTAAACGAGTTGCCGCGCGCTCAAGGTCACCGCGGACCGTTAGGTGATGGCGGCGCGCGCACCCAAGGTTATCCCGCTAGGCGCGCTCCCGCCAGCGCTCAGTCGAGTTCAGTCAGCCGTACGGGATGGACGTGCCGCCACCGATCTACAACGAGCCACCGCCAGCGCGCTGTCATCACGGAAGCGTGGTGATGGATGTGCAGTGTTTTAAAGACAGTGATAATGACTTTCTACTGAAAGAGGTTTGCGTGGTGGACGTGACTACCGGCACGCTGCTCCTACATCACATCGCCCGCCAACCCTTCAGTAAGGACCTCCTGACTTCCGAGAAACAGCGCGAGAGCGTCTGGGTCACTCGCCACTGCCACGGCTTGGAGTGGGACCAGGGGGACATCGCGTACGTCGCCCTGCTGGACAAGCTGCGCTCCTGCCTCATCCACCGCCCCCTGGTCTACGTCAAAGGATCGCAGAAGAGGGACTTTGTTCGACGCCACCTCATAACCGAGCCCGCCGCCACCACCGCTCAGGACATGGAGGATCTGGGCTGCGGGTCGCTCAACGGTCTGCCCACCTACCGGACCCTGCGCTGTCGCCACCATAAGAGCTCCCACAACCGTTGCGCCCTTCATAACTGCATAGTATTGCGGGACTGGCTCGTGGCTAACGACAGGTCGGACCCGTCCGTCTCAAGCTGCCTGTGCTGCTTCCGCCCACGATGAATACCGTCCAGATCAGAGAACGCCTGGTGAGGATCCCCGGACTGAGGAACGTTGCGGTCTACGCCTCTGACCAACTACCGGACGTGCCAGTCAAGCCTCTCACCGCCATCGTGTCCAACACGGTAGCACACACCGAGGGAGGCGAACACTGGGTGGCGTTTTACTGCTCGGAAGAGGAAAGACTCGAGTACCTGGACAGCTACGGAAGGCCGCCATACCAGGCCGACTTTCAAATGTTCCTGAGGCGCAATCCTCATCACCGCCACTATGTCTACAACAGGTATCGACTCCAGGGCTACGATACTTCTGTTTGCGGCTACTACTGCCTCACTTACCTGTACTGCCGGGCTGTTCTCCGCACGTCACTCAGCGACTACGTCCAGCTCTTCGACCCTGCCGCTCCCGCCGCCAACGACGCTCTGGTCCGCAGGCTCTTCCACTCCATATTCGCTTAAAACTAATTTGTAAGGTTTTTGTAGTATGTGTATGTAACCTTATTACTGTACAATACATGCCTCATAATGATAAAGCTTGTGTTTTCATTTCTCCTTTCTCCTTACTAAATTTAAAAAAATTAGCAAAACTGAGGCAGCGGGGCTGGACCTCAGGTTTATATACCAGCGGCGCGTGTCACTGGCTGAGCCCCCGCCAAGCGGCAGTGAAGGTCGCCAAAGAGGGCGCGTCACGAGACCCCTCGGACATCAGCAAACCGCTGAGTAATTCGAGGGTGCAACCTTGAGCGTCAGCAAACCACTTAGCAACTCCTTCCTGGGCAACTCCTTCAGGGCCGTCCCCGACACGTGCCGCCAATCGCTCCCGGTTGGCGGGGGCTTTTTAAGCTGCACGGCTCGGGCCAAACGGCCCATAACGCCTTTCCGAGCCTAACGGCTTGTGACTTTTGAGTGAGCAAAGGGAGGAAATAAACAACTCGGGTTCATGCTGTACATAAAGCTATTATATTTTCTTACAAATACTATTTACAATTTTTTCTCTTATAACTAATATATACAACTAGACGGAGAATTCCTCTTCTTCCTCGTCTTCGTCCTGGCGCTGTCCCTCCTCCTCCTCACCGTCCACTTCCATCCGCTGCGGATCTTCTCCTCTCCTCCTGGCTGGCGGTAGCGGCGGGACGTCCTTGTGTCCCCACGGCAGAGTGTGGATGCCATCGGGGAGGACGCACCGCTTGTCGTCGGTCGGGCTGAGGCTCAGCTTGCCCACCTGCACGGTGTACACCCGGTGCAAGTGGGACTGAAACCGGACGTTGGTGGTGTGTTTCCGGACCCCGTCAAACAGACACTCTCTGTAGTCGTCGGGGGTGAGGACGTTCTTGACAACGCCCTTCGCCACCCCCTTGGCTCGCTTGAGAGCCTTGCTGCCGCCTGTCGCTGCGTCCTCGATGTCCATGAAGTACAGCTTGGACCGCAGGCCGAGGTACTCGTATAAGGACAGGCCGTTACACTCGTCCTTAAACTTTCCGATGACCTTGGCGTTGACGGGGTTGTAGCAGGGGTGAGACCTCGGATAGCCGCTGGTGTCGAAGTCGTCCAGGTGTTCCTTCATCTCTGCGTAGACGTCCTGGGACACGATGTCAAAGACGAAGCTATCCGTGTCCATGTAGTCCACGGTGAGGCGGTCACCGTAGCGCTCCTTCATCTTGCGCAGGAACTCGTACATGAGCCACTTGCTCAGCTCCAGGACTGACATGCCTACGTAGACGGGCTTGTCCAACACGATGTTGACCTTGGACAGATGCACCAGGGCCACGTCCTCCGTGTAGTACGTCCGGTCCAGGAAGTTGGATCTGGCGACGTACTTGGAAAACTTCTCCGGGGTGCACACCAGCTTCACGTTGAGGCGCTTCCGTACATTCTCGATGGTCTTGCCGAAGACCGCGTTGTTCATGAGCTTGAAGAAGTCCTGTTCAAACTTCGTTTTGGCCTTCTTCCGCAGCTCGGTGTTCATCAGGATGTACGGTTCCAACCACCGCGACTGGCGAAAGGAGATCGCCCGATGCACCGCGACCAGCTCCAATCCGTTTTGCAGCGCCTGCTGCAAGACCCTGTAGTGACAGATGTAGTGCGTCTTGTCGTCCAGGGTCGTCAACAGTTTGGGGAACTTGCCTATTGGAGGCCGCTTGGTCTCACAGCAGTAGGGAAGGTCCTTGTGCAGGTCGTGTAGGCGCGCGGGGTAGTGGAGGTCCACTTCCAAGATGTAGCCTCGATCGGCCTCCGCGTCCAGCGCCGCGACGTCCAACGCCTGGATTTCCTCAGGGCTGAGCCACTCGAAGTCTCCGGTCGGCAGGCACTGGGACATGGCCCAGCCGTACAGGTTGTTTGCGTCCAGGTACAGGAGGAAGCGCGTGGGCTCGTCCGGGCGGTAGTCCGGGCACCTGTCGTGGTTGGCCTTGGCGTAGCGGGTGATGGCCTGAGAGATGCCTCCCCGGATCCCCTGCTCCACGAACAGGTACATGTCAAAGTCCTGCAGCGTGTCCAGCTCCACACCGCAGGTCTTGAGCATTACGTCCCAGGCGTAGGACGGTAGGGTGTAATAGTGGGCGGGGTCCAGCCCGTACTCTGCCAGTGAGGTGTCGCGGAACTGCTCAAAGACATCGGTGAGCAGGGCGATGTCACATCGCAGGTACTTGTCCGCGTAGTCCTTGAGGTGCTGACACTCGAAGGCTCGCCACACGTTGAGGGCGTGCTCGTACTCCTCGTCCTTGATGTCCTCCAGGGTCATGGAGTTCCTGAACTCCTCCTTGGGCGGCAACTCCCTGGTCCTGTACAACGTGTCGTAGGACGTAACGAAGTCGTAGGGGAACACGCCCTTCCTACGCACCAGGTCGAACAGCCGGTCGTCGGGGAAGCGCTTCCTCGTCTCGCGCATCCTGTCCGTGGGAAGTCCCGCCGCCAGGTTGGCCAGGCTCATGGACAGGAACCTGTAGGTGTCCAGGAAGCGCACCGCGAAACTGCTCTGTCGTTGGTTGTCCCCGGGCTGACCAAAGTGGAATCGCTTGGTAAAAGCGATGTACCGCTCCTCCGTGTGAGCCAACACGTCCACGTCGCCGGGGTCGATGGCCAGCTCGCGCACTACGAAGTGGGCGTCGTAGTTGGACAGGTTGTGGAAGTAGCAGTTGATGTGTCGCTGCTCCCGGTACCTGAGGTTGCACGAGCGATGAGCGGCTCCTCGGAACTCGTAGGGCGGGGCGTGATTGTGGTCCTGCACCTTGACGTCCTGGTCCGTGAACTCCTTCCCACAGAGGTAGCAGTGAGTCGCCACCAGGTACTCGTTCATCTCCTGCCGGGTCAGAGAAGGGTGCAGAGCTCTCATGCTGAATAGGAACTCCCACAGCGCCAGCACGTCCATCTTCAACCTCTCCATGAAGACCTTGGACGCGTCAGCCCCGAAGTAGACGCGGGGCTCAAACTCCTCCAGGCCGAGCGAGTCCACGATCTGGTAGGCGAAGGCGTACGGGACGTGCAGTTGCAGGGGCCTCGTGCCGGGCGGCGCTTCCGCTGGGTCAACAGCGACGGGCTGCAGAGCACACTCAAAGTCGGCGTAGACGCAAAAGCGCTCTCGCCGAGTGTACTCGGGGTGGGCGAAGCGGATCTGCTGCTTCTGAGACATGTCCAAGCGGAGGGGAGCCTTGGCGGTGCAGTATCGCATGTGCTCCTCCAGACGCTCGGCACCGGACAGTTGCAGCTTGTTGGGCTGGTTGTCGAAGTAAGCGAAGCATCGCTTACACACGTGGATAGTGCCGCAGTGGGACGTCAGCTGGGGTCGCACCAGCCTGCTGACGTTCGGGATGTATGCGTAGTGACTGTCCCCGCCGGTGGTCACGTACAGCAGGTCCCGGTGATCCTCCAACTCCCGCTTGCAGATCTTCAGCGGGAACACGCGGTCCTGGAACTTTGGCGATCCGTCGGGGCGTCTCCCCACCATAGCGCGCTCGATCCCGTACACGTTGACACTGATGGGGTTCCTCCTCTCGAAGACCTTAATGTCCTTCACGGCCACGGGGAAGCGTAGGCCGACCCAGTCGTAGCGTGCCATGACGTCCGGTGTGTACGATGTGTGCCTCTCCGGGTGTTGCGCGACGAACTTGGCCAGGATAGCATACGCGAAGCACATGTCATCGACGTTTTGTACGTTGATAACGGCACGCGTCTCGCAGATGGTTCTGGGAAGCTGGACGAACCGGGCTCCGCGTTCTCCCAGCGGGGTGTAAAGGTTGATGCGGATCTCCAGGTCGCGTATCCGGAGATAGCTCCACCCGCTGCCCACTAGCAGGCACTGCTCCTTCTCTTCCTCCAGCTTGTGGAAGGACGCTGACAGGAAGTCCTCCAAGTTGGACGCGGCGGTGAGAGGCACGTTCTTCGTCTTGAAGGCTCGCAGACAGGTGGCCCCGTGAACGTTGGCGAATTCACACTCCAGGAACATGTTCACCTTGATGTTCGGGTGTCGGGTCCTGACGTCGGCCAGCAGTTCCAGGACGCTGTCGAACAGTAGCACCAGCGCGTCCTCCACGGCCAAGAAGTCCTCCATAGGCCGGGACAGGCCGAAGGTCAGGAGGCGACCGCGGAACGCCCGTTGGATGGGGCGGAACGTGGGTAGTCCGCCACCACCCACCATCCCGTCGGGTGCCGTGCTTGGTCCGGGCTGGGGCTCGCGGCTGGGTCCGGGCTGGGGCTCGCGGCTAGGTCCGGGCTGGGGCTCGCGGCTGGGCCGGGGCTCGGGTGACAGGACGGGCAGGCGCGGCATCTCGTCCACAACGAGGTTCCTCACGACAGGGCAGTTGTGGGCCTCGTGTCGGTCCCGGTTGTAGCGTCGGGTGAAGCCTCGGTCGCAGTAGGCGCACACGAACCTCATACCGCGGTGGGCGCTCTCCATGTGCCGCTGGAGAAAAGCGGCCCTGTGGAAAAGGGCGCCGCAATCGGGACAGCGGACCTCGTTGGCGTGCACCAGCTGCACGTGACGCCGGAGCAGGTCCCCGCGGGAGAATCGCCGCCCGCACGCGTCGCACTCGGGCCGTGGGTCTCTGAAGGGTGGCGTTGCAGAGGAGGAGGAGGAAGTTGAAGCAGAGGGGCTCGCACCGTGGACCGCTTCCATATGGTGGCGAAGATCCTCGGGACCCGCCAGGGCGACGGAGCACAACGGGCACGGATGGCCTGCGAACAGGAAAACAAGTCCTATTAGTGACCCCGATAAACACGAAGGTGAGGAACTGGCAACCTCTTTCTCATCTCAATCACCAGTTTGAGTCCAGTAAATACAAGGGTGAGGAATTATATAGAGGCTTGGCGACCTCTTCCTCATCTCGAGCGCCAGTTTACCTAGGTCCAGTAAATACAAGGGTGAGGAATTACACAGAGGCTAGCAATCCACCTATTCTTGTTTAACATAAAAACCGTACCTGGTGCTTGGTCGTGAGGAGTGAGAAGATGAACTGTGGCGAGGTGGCGTCGCAGGTTATCGCTTCGCCCGAAGCGTCTATCGCAGACGTCGCAGTTGAGATGGCGGTCGCTGTGAGCGGCTCTCGTGTGGCGAGTCAGGTTTCCGGCGTTTGCGAACACGCGGCCGCAGACCACACACATGCAGGGACCAGCCATCTACAAAAACATCGGGTATCTGTATTCCCCGTCCGCTACAAAGGCACAATTGTCGCAGCAAAAACACTTTGGTAGCGATACCCCTGGGAACGAGGCGAGTCTAACCCTTTTAATAATGTTAGATAGAAATAGATGGCATGAATCGCTCGTATGACATTCCCAACACTGGTACACGTCTTTGTCTTTGTTACGCTCACACATAGCAATTTCGCCCTCGTCTGTAATTCCACTAGGCACTTGAAAGTTCGATTTAAAAGCGAAACCAAATTTTATTTCACTCAAAACGTTTTTAAAAAGGAGTGGAAGCGAGTCTATTTTGCTTTTTAAATTTGGTTCGTTATCTTTAATCGTTAGAAAACACAACTGTTCCAAGGTCATTACGGTTTCACTCATCTCCATCTGAAAAGAGACAAGGACAAGACTCAGTGTACCGAGATATGTAAAACATTAAATATTAATTTTAACTAATAAGATTTTAGAGCATTGGTAAACTTTCTGATGAAAAAGTAAATTACATGTTACTTACATTAACTTTTACGGGAATCCAAAGGCAATGAACAGCAAGTTGTGTAGGTGTACCGCAGAGACAGCACTACTTCGTCCGCACAGTAAGAGCTCCAAAGACAAACTGGTGAAACCTCTGAAGACGCGCTCATAAATAGCACTCCAGTCGGGAGGAGAAATCGGTCGTGGAAGTTTCCACTGGAACCGCTAATGGGTAAACCGACTGTGGCGGTCACGTAGGCGGAGGATGACGTCATGGCAGTTTCGGTGTAATCGGTCGTGGGACTTTCGACTGGAACCGCTAATGAGTAAACCGACTGTGGTGGTCACATAGGCGGAACAGTCAACGGAAAACCATGTCGGACACCATGTACGTCTTGTGCTGCCCCTGCACTGTGGCCGTTGCGTTTCAAAAGATAGAAGAAGAAATGTATCATGGATTAATAATCCTCCACCTCGGCTCGGTAGAGGAAGACGGAAGAGTACACTTCTTCCCCCGTTGGTTCACTGCCAATGTGCCGGTGGAGCTGAGCCTAGTAAAAGAGAGGGTTAACGGCTTCCTCTCCAATGGTTTCACGGCTGTCATAAGCTATCGAAGGGTTCAACTTCAATAATCTATTATATTCGTATTTGTACTATTATATTCGTATGTTATAATATTATATTAAATTATTAAACTAAACAAAAAAAAGAAAAAAGGAAAAAAAAACAAAACAAATTTATAATAAAACTGGTGGACAAAGCCTATGTTAGGTTTATGTCAGGTCACGTGATGGGGGGGGCTGACGTCACGGGGGGGCTGACGTCACGGGGGGGGGCTGACGTCACCGGGGGGGGCTGACGTCACGGGGGGGGCTGACGTCACCGGGGGGGGGGGCGATTCCTCATTCCTCCTCGCACGGCTTTGCTGGTTTTGAACATACTAATGCCCCCTACTTATGGATGAGGCAACCCTCTGCCGGAATCCAGCAGCTTCAACAGAAGAGGAACATATAAGTTGCTGAGAGGTGCTGGAAGAGGACGATATGGATGAGGCAACCCTCTGCCGGAATCCAGCAGCCTCAACAGAAGAGGAACATAAAAGTTGCTGAAAGGTGCTGGAAGAGGACGATATGGATGAGGCAACCCTCTGCCGGAATCCAGCAGCTTCAACAGAAGAGGAACATATAAGTTGCTGAGAGGTGCTGGAAGAGGACGATATGGATGAGGCAACCCTCTGCCGGAATCCAGAAGCCTCAACAGAAGAGGAACATATGAGTTGCTAAGAGGTGCTGGAAGAGGACGATATGGATGCGGCAACTCTCTGTCGGAATCTAGCAGCCTCAACAGAAGAGGAACATAAAAGTTTCTGAGAGGTGCTGGAAGAGGACGATATGGATGCGGCAACTCTCTGTCGGAATCTAGCAGCCTCAACAGAAGAGGAACATAAAAGTTGCTGAGAGGTGCTGGAAGAGGACGATATGGATGCGGCAACTCTCTGTCGGAATCTAGCAGCCTCAACAGAAGAGGAACATAAAAGTTGCTGAGAGGTGCTGGAAGAGGACGATATGGATGAGGCAACCCTCTGCCGGAATCCAGCAGCCTCAACAGAAGAGGAACATAAAAGTTGCTGAGAGGTGCTGGAAGAGGACGATATGGATGAGGCAACCCTCTGCCGGAATCCAGCAGCCTCAACAGAAGGGGAACATAAAAGTTGCTGAGAGGTGCTGGAAGAGGACGATATGGATGAGGCAACCCTCTACCGGAATCCAGCAGCCTCAACAGAAGAGGAACATAAAAGTTGCTGAGAGGTGCTGGAAGAGGACGATATGGATGAGGCAACCCTCTGCCTGAATCCAGCAGCCTCAACAGAAGAGGAACATATAAGTTGCTAAGAGGTGCTGGGAGAGGACTATATGGATGCGGCAACTCTCTGTTAGGTGGATGAAATGAAGAACATAAAAGTAAAAAATGTGGAGGGTTTAAGAGGAACATAAAAGTTGCTGAGAGGTGCAGGAAAAGGACGAAATGGATGCGGCAACCCTCTGCCGGGATCTAGAAGCCTCAACAGAAGAGGAACATATAAGTTGCTAAGAGGTGCTGGGAGAGGACGATAAGGATGCGGCAACTCTCTGTTAGGTGGATGAAATGAGGAACATAAAAGTAAAAAAGTGGAGGGTTTAAGAGGAACATAAAAGTTGCTGAGAGGTGCAGGAAAAGGACGAAATGGATGCGGCAACCCTCTGTCGGAATCTAGCAGCCTCAACAGAAGAGGAACATAAAAGTTGCTAAAAGGTGCTGGGAGAGGACGATATGGATGCGGCAACTCTCTGTTAGGTGGATGAAATGAGGAACATAAAAGTAAAAAATGTGGAGGGTTTAAGAGGAACATAAAAGTTGCTGAGAGGTGCAGGAAAAGGACGAAATGGATGCGGCAACCCTCTGCCGGAATCCAGCAGCCTCAACAGAAGAGGAACATAAAAGTTGCTGAGAGGTATTGGAAGAGGATGAAATGGATGCGGCAACCCTCTGCCAGAACCCAGCAGCCTCAACAGAAGAGGAACATAAAGGTTTCTAAGAGGTACTGGAAGAGGACGAAATAGATGCGGAAACCCTCTGCCGGAATCCAGTAACCTCAACAGAAGAAGAACATAAAAGTTATTGAGAGGTGCTCGAAGAGGATGAAATAGATGCGGAAACCCTCTGCCGGAATCCAGCAACTTAAACAAAAGAAGAACATAAAAGTTGCTGAGAGGTGCTGGAAGAGCACGAAATAGATGCGGCAACCCTCTGCCGGAATCCAGCAACCTCAACAGAAGAGGAACATAAAAGTTGCTGAGAGGTGCTGGAAGAGGATGAAATAGATGCGGCAACCCCATGACCCTAGAAATGTTGAAATGTTACTCCCACATGGACAATTTATAAAAAAACGTGACATTTGTGTTTATAGATGCGATATAGTTTGTCTATTGAAATATATGTTTTGTCATTCCTTTGTTGTTCTCATTTATAAAATTATTCAACAGGGTCCAATGAAAATTATCAAAATATTTAACCCTATTTATGGGTCATGGTCATGGTTCATGGGTCATCCTATGGGTCATGGTTTATGGGTGAGGTGAATTTATAATTTAATTAAATGAGTTGTTTTAGACAAAAATAAGTTACAAGGAAAGTAAAACTTTGACAAATATTGCTGAATTATTTCCCCCCAGACTAAAATGAAAACTAAAAAATATGCAAAACTTTTCTTTAATCAAATGGGGAACTAATGGGTAACAGACGACTGTATTCAGAAGTACTTCAACATCATGAACACTATTTTTACCGATGAAAACACTTTCCTAGTAAATCCGGTAATCAGCCAGGCCACCAAATGAATGTTACCATATTTTTCAGCCCCTACAACTTAAAGAAAAGTCGTATTTGATTATTTCAGTGAATGATGCCTCAGCTTGTAGCAATGGTGGCTCACACTGGAGCTTAATATTTTTCTCAATACCGGAAACACATGTTACTACAGTGATTTTCTAGGAGAATATAACCTAAAACCAGCCAAGGTTCAAGAATGTCACGTTATGTCTGCCCTCAAAAGGATATTGCTGTTGAGTAGCCTTCACTGAAAATTATTAAGT
Source organism: Allygus modestus (assembly GCA_963675035.1). Taxonomy (NCBI): domain Eukaryota; kingdom Metazoa; phylum Arthropoda; class Insecta; order Hemiptera; family Cicadellidae; genus Allygus; species Allygus modestus. Next base: position 64,138,301 of record OY776112.1, read on the forward strand.
GCTCTCAGCAAGATAATAATTCACTCGACTGAGGGCTCTACATGATGCCTTTTACTGACTGTATTGTACAAACAATTCAGAACAAAGGATCCAAAAGAGTGTCTGTACTTTTGAACACCTTGAGATTGAGCAATCAGATATTGTTACCAAACGTTCAGTCATCGTCTGTCTAATATATAACGACATTTACATCTACTTAAGCTCAGAACAACTACAGAAAGTAATATTATAACAAGTATTTCATGTTCATATCCCTGCTGCAGTTAATACACTTCCAGCTACCGGTACTGCAACAATCACAAGTCAAGCTGCCAAACAATAAGGTAGGGATGTTATTGGTCTTACTTTCCAAAATATAAACACGCAAAACAAGATGTTAACATTACAAAAACTGGACTAAAGTGAAATACAGCAATAACTATTTAAAGACTACTATAACAATTATAAATATAGAACAACAATGCCTTATCCTTGCACCCAACCCATATCATGTGTTGCAAAACTATAACGATGAAAACATAGTCAATAACAACTCTGCATTTGTAAAATTATCACATTTTGGCACCAAGAAGACAGATCATTATATACCCCCGTCACAGAAAACCTGCGTGACTTTGAACCTGAATTTGAGTGTTTATAAAATTATTGAATGCAAAATGCAAAAAACTGGTTTTTAGAAAATCTACCCCATACACCCCCTTCCAATAGTCCTTCAAGATATTTTTAGTTTTAAAACTTAAAGCCACGAAAACCATTAATTTGTAATGAAATTTGTAACACTAATAACAAGGTTTTAAAAATAAAAAAGATTAAAATCTTGAATTATTATCCTACGACTGCTTGTCTTGGAGAAAACGTAAAAATTCAATTAGTGGAAAACGCTGTAAGCTGACCAACTTTATTATTGTGGGGATGAATAAACTATGATGTATATTTTGTTTACTGATCAATTTCATTGACTAACATTGACCAATAGGTTTTATTCAGAAAATATAGTACCACCTTACCCTGGGGAGAAGAGATATTCCCCCATTATAAACTACAGTATATAGCAAATTACTTAGTAATGCCTCCAATACAGGGGGTTGTGAGAACATTTATGTGTACTTTACTACAAAATTGTTTATATAGGCTAACATACTTTATGTTCTATAGATAGTATGATGTTATAATCTCTTAAAAAATAATGATTTTATTTATACAACAATTCTTATTTTTTGTTAAATCTATGAAGGTTTTTGCATGAACATAGGTTATTTTTTCAAAGGTTATATTTCATATGTGTAATCGGGATTTAAAATTGCATCTTATACTCATGATTTATTTGGGAATTATGTGACTGACAGTGGATATCAGAATTGGGTTTAAATATATTTTAAATTTTATTTATGAAAATAATTATCTATAACCATTACATTATTCCTTTTTACCCTATGAAGCGTTATACAATTTTTATCCACATAATATTTAATCAATAAGGTAAACGTTTGATCTCAGAAAATAAGAATTTATTCATATATTCATACTGAATAGCCTCGAAAGCTGATAAAAAATAAAAATACAGGTTATTTTACCTCCATTTGTCCAGTTTGGATGAACTTAAAGCAGAAGACGGAGGTGAAATAACCTGTAATTTTTTAATGAGAAATGTAATTACAGTATAAATTATGATTTTATTAGACTTTAATTTGGCAATATTGAGGTTATGTTCATGGTAAAATCGTATGATTTGTGCTGTATATTTTTACTTTAACTAAACACTGTAGCTTGGATTAAGAGTTTCAACAGTATGTGTAGGCGGAAAAGATGACAGCAAAGCCCCCAGATCCGTGGGGCCCCTGAGGACTCTAGTCGCATCTGGCTTTGCTGCAAAATCGTACCACCAGGACTAAGACACTGCTCAGGCTTTGAAATATGTTGTTGGGTTTATATATATATATATATATATATATATATATATATTATAGAAATTATTTTTATATATATTATTATACAGTTTAAACCAAACATCAAAAATAATTTTTTAGACAAACCGTATAAAGTTTTTGTAGTTAGAGGCCCCCATCTTTGTCCTTTCCGGGACAAACTAGGAATCCTTTTCTTAAGGGGTTAACAAAGCCTTCAATAGTCTGTGATGTAAATCCTATTAAAAATATATATTTAAAATTTCTTCGTTTTGTTATTATTTTAATTTATACAAAATCGAGACTAACTGAACGTGGGGAACACAAGGGAGCCTGGGAACGGAGCTTACATCAGCAAAAGTAACAAATGGACCATAGGAATTATTAACACATCATATCGGATAGAAGCGTAAACACTTTGTGAAAAAGTTGCATGCCTAGAAATCAAATTACTTACCAGTCGGAAGTAAATGGCGATTTCCACTGACAGATGATCAGCCAATCAAAGAGTAGAAGCGTGGCTAATTGTCACACTGATTGGTTATTAGAATATGGGATGGTTAAAATATGGGGGGAAACATGAAGAGAGAGAGGGAACTGGAAAATAGGGAGGAATTAAGAAGATTGAGGAAAGTCAGTCCTTGGAGAGTAAGGAGCAGAGACATATAGGGGACGAGTATCAAGCCGCCCTTAGAGTTCCACAATGAGTCTGTCACCGAGATTCACAGAAGCGAGGAGACCCAGACGACACTTGGGGATTCCAAATCACTAGAGGGTATCACCAACCCAGCCCAGTACACGAGGGAGTCCAGGACGGGAACGCTCAAGGAGGGCCACCGACACAGATCGCCCGTCACGTTCGAGAGGAGTCTCAACTGCGGTACGAGCGTCCCCGAACTTCGGCAGAGCGAGGGCCCCGGCATTACCCCGGTCCAGGACATCGCGGACCACCCGTGGGAAGAGGCGAGGACCGTCCCCGATGGCGAGCCCGAGAGGCAGCGGCCCCTGGACAACTCCAGAGGGCGAAAGCGTGGCCAGGGTCCAGAACCTATCGGGGCAGGACCATTTTGGGACATATGGTATGTGCAATATATTCAAATTGATTCACAGAAAGTTAGGCTTTGTTTCCAGAATAACTAAGTAAAAAGAAGGAAAGCTAATAACACAAGCTCCCTCTCAAATTATAAAACCATTAATGAATCGATTTCAATCAATCGAGTTTATTTAGGTACACCTGAAATAAAGTAAAATATTAAGTAAAGAGTAATATTAAATATTAAGGGAATTTAAGCGTTAAACTGCATAAACGTGAAGTATTGGAGGATCAGATGTTTAGGGCCCTTTTTAATATAACCAAGGAGATTTTCGCTGAATAAATGTATATAATTTTGAATTGGGGATGTTTATACAGATAGTGCGGGTGTGAGAACTCAATTTTGGGAGAGAGTGTGGACCTAAGTCCTTGTCATAGGATACCGCCTTGTAGCAGGGTAGCCATTTTATTGTGTTATATTTTAGAGATGATTTTGTGGGAATGTAGTTAAGTATATTTAGATTTTTATGCTTGAGTATTTGATTTATAAAGGTTCACTTTGTCGCTTAATTACATGCTGCAGTTATATCTTGATTTGTTATTCACGTTTTTATGTATTTGTATAAATTCACTGAGTCTTTGAATTATTTATTATATGAGGGACGTCTAATGGCAAAAGGACACTAAATGACGGATCAGTGACAGCCTAACCCTTGTAGGGAAAGTGAATTAAATGGTGTTCAAGTTATATGAAATAGAGACATTAAGAATATTCCCGAATAGTGACATTTTCCTTGCAGAGGGATTATATTCTTTATCTATTTTATTAGTGAATTTCTCATTGAAAGTAAACTATTAGCATAACCCGCACGGTGAAACGTAAGCCCGGGACCACCATCGAAGTTTCTAACGTGACCCCCTGAACACGTTTTGGGGGGGGGTCATTCAAAATTTCATATATATTTACATAAATATGTGTTTGCACTTTAGCGGTCGCATTTTTTGTCCGATTTACTTCAAATTTGGTAGGGACGTTATTTTCTATAATAAGTTGGACTGACTTTAAATATTAGTCAGTTGATTTTGAGTTTTAAAAGTTTTTTATCTGGAAGTTCACTTCCTTCTTGTCAGCGTGCTGCGTGCGAACTCGTTTTACCTTTTATCCATTATCTGTGCATTATTAATTGTAACAATGTGTTCTGACTCTCAAGTGTATAATAAAACTGTGTATATCCTTTGTCTGTGTTTGCTCAATATTAGATCCTAGGGTTTTTTCCCACAGGCTAAGCGAAAATACAGATATTGTTCCGGTAAATTCAAATTTTGCTACTCATTTAAGGGAATTAGTCATTTTACCTAGAGTTAAGTAAAATAATTGTACAGTGGGTGAATAGTTTAAACAATATTGTGTGGCGACCAAGGCTCAAAAGACAGTTATCAATTAATCCACTGCCTAATAAGACAATAATAATTCACACAGTTCGTTCATTAAATAATTCCATAAAGATTCAGTACAACATAATGAAACTTTCGGCGATGTATTGGTCACCACGACCACCACTTGGACATTTACAGTACTTGTGTTTCTGTTAAGGGGGGACAGCTCATGCGAGCAGTCATTAAAAAGTTTTAAAGGTAAGACTAGATCGAGTTATACTTAATTGTAAATGTATTTAATAGTAGAAAATATCACGATAGAAATTAACAGTATCGAATTACTGAGTCAAAAATTACTACAGGTCGATTTTAAAAATTACTATTAAAAAACTGCAAATGTGATTATTTCCAACTTATCACATATGTCTTGCGGTTTGGATTGAGGCATTGTATAATATTATGATATACCATTATACATTGTATAATACTATACATACTATTATTGACCTTTCTAATGATGGATAAAATGATATTATTTTAATAATGTGCCTATCATAAGACTATCATAACTTCTTTTAGTAGGGACATCGTATAAGTCTAATAGTAGTAAATTGAATTTGATGCCTCACAGTGTTTTGACGTCTTGCAGCAGTTCTGTCAAATATTCCCCTTGCATGCAAATTAGTCTTATGATAGAATTATCAATACCTTTCTGTATCATATTTTCTAAACTAAAATCGATGCCATAATACGAAGATTTCCATACATGTGAGTACTGTTGCAGCTTAGTTTAGTTTTTCTGCCAAATAATACTTTTGCATTCAAATTAGTCTTATGATAGAATTATCAGAGACCTTTCTGTATCATATTTTCTAAACTAAAATCGATGCCATAATACGAAGATTTCCATACATGTGAGTGCTGTTGCAGCTTAGTTTAGTTTTTCTGCTAAATAATAATTTTGCATTCAAATTAGTCTTATGATACGAATTATCAGACACCTTCATGTATCATATTTTACTAAAATAAAATCGATGCCATAATACGAAGATTTCCATACATGTAAGGCCTGTCATATTGCAGCTTAGTTGAGCTTCAAAATGTATTTATATTATTAAGAATTTCTTAATATAAAATATAACACTCTTCCTAAAAATTGACGATTTTACGTTATTATTAATTAAATTCTACGACTCAAGAGATTATATTGGACGCAATATTTTTTTAACTTGTCATCCTTGGAAATTTTTTTATGAATCAACCATTTTCAATATAGGGTGTCCAGCCTAAAATTGCCCAATAGCTACCCAATACCAATAGCTAACTTGTATTTGTTATTTGACAATTAACTTCTTATGGGAGACCCCAAAAATCTTTTAATCATTGCTTTTAAAATGCATTTAATTTCAAAAAATATCCCGCCATTTTTCCGATAGTGTGGTCACACTTAGGTTTTCTTATAAATGCTCGTAATTGTATTGCTTAATCGGGTATAAAACGTAATTTAAAAAGGTTTATATTTTGTATTTTTTTCACAAAACCTAACCGTTCACCTTCCAGAGCTACTCATTCAAGTGATTTTTTTTCATTAATGAGTAGCTCACCTTTTACGTGTAGCTCTGGAGGCTGAACAATTAGGTTTAGGAAAGAAACGCCAAGAATAATAATCTTTTAACATTACATTTTCTACATAATACACAAATAAAATTAGGGGTATATCATAAGAAAAATTATGATTGGTTGCCATATTGAAAATGTCGGGAAAATTATTGAAATTAGATTTCCTCAAATTTTACTAATGAGATAATAAAATGTAATTTTAAGACGTTTTCATTTTTGTCAAGTTTAGTGAAAAAATACATAGAATAAAAACGTTTTTGGAATACATTTTCTACCCGATAAAACAATAAAACTATGGGCATTTCATAAAAAAAAAGTTGGCCACCATATTGGAAAAATGATAGGACAAATTTTGAAGTGATATGCATTTTAAAACGGAGATTAAAAGAGTAAAGAAGATAGATGTTAGACATAAAATAAAAAAGTTAGCTATTGGAAAACTTTAGGCTGGACTCCCTTGTATTGTTTTATTAGACTTCATACTTTATTATTATAGTATTTTTGATATCACACACATTGACCATGTCGTAATAATGAAGCAATCTGGAGCTTTGTTTTCACTAGAAAATCTCGCAGATATAAAAAAAAAAAACAATAAGTATACATTAATTAAAGTATTAAAGTAACAAATTTCCCAAAAATTCACATTTAAAATGTAATTATCCAAAAGATTATGATGCCTATGTTTTTAATATCCTGCTTGAAACACAGGTACCAGTGTTAATCAGTGTACGTTATATCAGTTAAACCAGATTATCAGCTCAATAAGTTCAGGAGCTTTTGCGAATTTCCGGAACACTCATAACAATGTTACCATCTCCCTTTTATAAAAGAAAGCTAAAAACAAAAACCATATTGCTTGACCGAGTTATCAATACCCTAAGAAGATTAAAACACAATAATATACCAATACGCTAGTAGTTTAACAACATCCCATCTTATCCTTACAGTTAATCACTTAAGTCAATTTAATAAAATAATAGTTCATAAAAACAATACAATCGATAAAACAAGAGGAAAATATAAAAGAGGTAATGTTCTACAAGTCGTAAACCTGCAGGAGATGTTACAAGACTTGATGATCTTCCGGGGGTGTAAAGTTCGACGTTGCAGCGAGATTTATGTGATTCCTGGAACATATGTTGTAGCCTTCTGGGACTCTGATCCTGCAGAGAATGTCGAACAGTGTTGGTAGGATTACGCTGTACAGGACTAATTTCAAATGCATATTTGCACATTAAGTACATGTCATGTGAAAGATCATACATTTAAAAACAAGGAGCTATTGATTAATGAGGAAAGTGGGTAAAACGCTAAACCCTAAAACCCAAAGATCGTTGTTTTGATCTTAAGCAGCCTATTTTGTAATATTGTACAGTATTCCAATTTCATAGAGCTGTAATTTGTACAGGGTTTTAAGTAGGTGCATTGCCTGCACTTGTTCGGTCTCAACCTGGTATGTAAGGTAACATGTACAGTTATTATGGTAAATAATATGAAATAACAAAATGTTTGCAAAATTTACAGAGAATTCGGACTTAATAACTGCGAGGTTCCTGTACAAGATCGGGAATCTAAGATAATCTTATTGTATTATATTTGCTATTATATATGCTATTATATTATATTACAGCCGTCCATAAATCGATTTTTGCCAATTTGTATACCTCCTTTTCTATATTTATCATACCTTCATAACTAAACTATCATCCGTTCCCTTAAAACATTCGTAGTATTTGACCAAATTACATATTTTTTTTAGAAAACTTAAACGATAACGTAACACTTGTAGCAACCTGAATCAATAAAAGGACCTTACGAGAACCAATAAGGAGGGGCTAGTTTCATTTTTGATGTTTTGTTTTCGAATCACAAATGCTAATGAATCATTGATGATAATATTACTTGAGTCCATCTGAGTGATACACTGCGAATCCTTTAGGCGGATTACGCGATTCCAGGAATTGGAACCTCACCTTTCCCACCAATCCTTAGTACAAGAACGATTATTCATCACTCGCGGGATAACACATAAAGCAAAATTAACGGTATCAGGAAACTGACACATACTTTCTCTCTTTTAGCGCAACTCCAATGAATAAAATCCTTTTTATTTACTAAAAATAATATAAAATAGTTGTTTTCAGAAATATCCACCCAAATCCCTTTTTGGGAGACCCTACAAAATCCGTTGCTACACACAGTGGTTTTGAGAGGGGAATTCCCCATTGCCCCCCCCCCCACTTAAGGGTTAATTTTAAACATATTTTAAATATCCTCCGTTGGTCAAAGCTAACTTGACCTGCATATCAAGTTTAAACGAAATTGATCAGTAAATAAGAGAGGAATGGTAAGTTTTGTAGTCCCCATAAGAATAGCATTAGACAATGTGTTGCGTTTACCGCAAAATGAAAATTTAAATTTTCTCCGCAACTAGCAATCGTAGAATAATAATTCAAAATACTAAATTATTTAGTTTTCGAGCTCGTTTTGATGGTGATAAGTAATATTTTTTTAGCATTTAGAGTTTTATTTTTATTTTTTTTTACTGAATTTTGGATATTTTAAGTCTTATGATTTCTGAACCCGAATTTTTCCAGGAATTTGGGTGTGGTCATTTTGTTGGAAACGTAAAGCTCTACAAAACACTAAAGTTTAATCAAAATCGTTAGAGCCGATTTTGAGAAATTTTGACCTTCCTTTTTTAGCGGTTTTTGGGGATAATTACCCTTAAAAATCTAAAATTATAAAAAAAATTGAAAATACCTGGAGATATCGTGGTTTAGTACCTGTATACTAAATTTCATCAAAATTGGCCAACCTCTGTACACATCCAGACAGACAGACAGCAGACAGACGTCACGTAAAAATCACTTTTTTGGGTTCAGGGAGCAACCAAACGGATATTTCCACTAGCAACTCAAATTCGAAAATTTTAACGAAAACAATAATTTCTCCATAAACTATGTATAGGGGGAGAAAGTAAAACAGAATTTTTTTCAAAACTTCCCGGGACCGCGTGTGTACTCCGGAACTAGTAGGAGTGTATCCGGCACACGTTATCTGCTTGAAAGAATACACAGTGTATCACTCTGGTAGAATCAGGTAAAATTATACCTTTTATAGTGGCGAGTTTGTTTGAGGTAAGAGCTTTGCTCATTGGGTCGGTTTCACTGTGTAAATAGCGAACATCCTGTCGCACAGATCTGTACCAGTTCTAGAACCAGATAGTGAACCAAGAATTAAGTTTGTCATTGTTGTGAAATTGGACTAGTAAAAAAGCTGTTTCTAACATTTAACTCTTAATAAAAACAATACCAAATCAGGAAGTGTATTCAAAATACCTAATGCACTTTTTTAGAGTTTTTTAATGTCTAATTTTTATATTTTTATTCGAATTTGTCGATTGATAATAGTGAACCTGGTTCCGATTAGTTATTTAATAATGACGTAATTTTCCAATTAACTTCTCTTCCCTTAAAAGTCATACTATCGTAATTTTGAATAAAGATCCCCTCAGTCCTATTTTCGGATGGCATAATTGATGTACAAAGTCATATTTAAAGTGTTTACAGTTTTTACAAACGTTTTAAAACTGACATATTTTTCATATAACAAATTGGTATACTATTTTGGAAATAAAATATGTTTTTAATTTTAGCGTTGAATTTGGATTTGAGAGCTCGTGCCCTATATGTTCTACACAACGTAGATCTCACTATTGTCATATTTTAACGATGCATATTTTACCATATGATAATGTTTTTCCATTGACTCTAATTCAGGTCCTTGATTCCGTCGGACCCCAACACCTGAATGTTTACAAAGGATCAGAGTCCTCAGTGACTTCGTTAGTCTAGTTTACTTAACAGAAATATACCGCTCCGTTAAAATGTATAAGTTTTAAGTTTTTCACGCTCCTTTAAACTTAATTATATACTGAGTAGCCAGAATAGACATGATGCAGGATGTTTATGTTTTATTGACAGGATGCGTTTTCTTTCTATCGTCCCATTCCTTTTATCCAAGCATGAATAAGTCTGGAAAATATAATTGCTAAATACCATATATTTTCTAAGTTATATTCTCAGGTATCTCAATGATTTATATTTCTCTCCAGACAGGTGTAAAATATAATTATTTAAAGGATATACTTTATTAGATCTATATGAAATGAAGCTTCATTATTTAATCACATGTAAAAAATCAATAACAAAAAAATACTGGAGAGGAATTAGAAGCCGAGACAAGCAGTCGTATTTATATGCAAATTTAAAAATTGTAAATACTTGTCTGATAATATTGTAGTTTCAAGGTAAATAAATGCCTATCTTAAAAACGCGTGTCATAAAATAACTTAGTTTAAAGGTTTCAAACGACAAATTCTTTAATATTAATAAGGTAAATAGTAATAGTATACAAAATATCTTAAAGCGGCATGTTCTTGAAATGAAATGGTAACGTTACAAATTAGACCTTAAGAGAATTATCGGGTAGTCAACATGAACGAAACAAGCCAAAGTCTTGCTACGTGAATAGTGTATAGTGGCCGAAGCATAGGGTAATGCGCAAGTTTGCAGTATTCTACTAAAACCACTGATAAACCTTCATCTATCTTTCGCCCCTTGGAGATGAACATCCACGGAGTATTCTACTCTGGAAAGTATCAGTTCAGTCTATTATAGTTAATTAACTGTCTTTTACAACTTTGGCATTTGGTAAAACACGTCAGTAATGCTACCAAAACCTTTACACAAATGTAATTATTCAAACATTATAAAACTGCTCATCATAAATTTAGTTGTTTCTTAGAACTATGTTTCTGACATTTCGTACTTACCATATGCCTTGTGGGTAGATCAGTGGGTTATGGGTACATTTATTTCAAACACAAAAAGACGCAGTTTTAGAATAACTGTTGTTATTTTTTTTAATAGTACAACAGAGTTTAAAATCCGTGTTAATACTAGTTTACTCTTGGGAATAAAGAAAAAATCTTATCATTCATGAGATGTAAAATGTTATACGGCGTTCGAAATCGACATTGCTTGCCTTGGGCGTCAGAAACATCGCGTAGCATTGCAAATAGTTCATAGGTATTCGGTCTAATAAAACAATAATGCAAAATAAATAGAACCATTCAATTTTTGTTTACTATCAATTTGGTGTATCTCAAATAATATCACATGTATTATCTTAAAAATAACAGTGTAATACAATTTATTTATTGGAAACACCTCAAGACATGAACAAAATGATTTTAATCAGTAAGTAGCAAAGATTGATTGGCCCTTGACGGATTACTTTATATTTGGTTACTTGGTGATCCGCCCAGTTGACCTACCGAAAGGCCATTCCATCCATTCATTCGTACCATTCCATACTCCTTTCAGTGTCACATTTTCTAAACACAAAAAATGTTATTTTTATTATTTTGTGCTTTGTATAAAACATATAAGATCTTGCAGTAAAAGGAAAACCTTAACAAAAGTTCTTAACAAAAGTATTTATGAAGTTTATAATTAAAAACAATTAATGAAAAGGGGGAAGACAATGTTTAATTCTTACACGGGTTCTCAATCAAACATCAATGATCCTTGTATCGTCCTATTTATTTAGGCTTCACAGCTCCATTGTTGATGCAGTCCTCGGATCAACAAAGTCCATTTCCAGGACACTTGTATGTGTGCTTAGGACCGGATCCTGTCATTGTACGACGGGGAGCTTACATAGAGTGCCGTGTTATTACAGTGTTTTGAGCTAAAAGCAATACAAGCTAAAGACAAGTATTATTAAGCAGTACAAGCATTATTAGGACTATTTGTGGTGATAACATTCTTAGACTTATTGATAAATTCCAACTTGAAGAATAAACTAACTCGCTTTAAAATTAATAAGGTCTTGCCTCACTGATAACTAAACATATGTGAATAATTCATTCACTGGATAAAACATAACCTGGATTGTATCCAAATAACAGCGTATGTTTTGTTTGAGTTTATTTGTGGGTGTGCAACTTACATTGTTTTGCGGTGTATTAAATCAATTGTCTATATTGAAGCTGGTCAATTTCAAGCACTTACTGCAGTATTTGGAGTAATGGATGAAATCCCATTGTGTGGTGCTACATGATACCACAAGGACAAGTTATTGTTTTGCATTGTTCAATGATAAGGTAAAGCACGGTAATTATTACTATTCAATAATTGTTGGAATAACACCAGACAAAATTTAGCATCAATGCGACATTTCGATAGTGTTCATTTTATTCAATTAAAAGACAGGTCGATGTGACCCGACTTAATGTTAATGTGCTAACGCAATGATAACCCGACTTAATATGACAGGTAGTAACGGATTTGTCCTACATTTTTAATTCGAACTAGCCTTTCCCAACAGGATCACTTGTTCAACTGATTTCAGTTCTATATTCAAACTAAATCATACAGCTTGTCAAATTCCAATAGTTAAAAATGCGACAACTTATCTAATTTATGGTCTTAGAGTTTGCATAAACAAACTAATATTTTCGCTCCAATTTTCTCTCTGGAGCCTTTCATTCAAGTATGGTTTATGGTTATTAGCTTTATGGTTCTCTCGACCGTTTCTCGTATGGTTTGGCTTTATGATAAGGGAGATTTAAAATTACCTGGTAAGGTTTTTGTGCTGTTATATTTGTTATTGTACGAACAGAGTTGAACAATAAGAGTGATACCACAGAGTCCTTCACAGTGTCTTTCAGAGTTTGATAGTCAGATCACAAAGGATGTTTTGTTAAGAAACTAATTTTAATATCAACTTTATAAATTGAATAGTTTACGAAGAAAACTTGTTGTAATTAAACTGGGTTTTTAACGCAGATAACTTCAATTTACATTGAATCCATAATAGGTAATAAGGGGCGACTTTATTTGTTTACGCCAAAGTTAATATCGGGTAAACATTATTTTAAGACTGAAATTAAAACTATGGCCCACCAAAATGTTAGATTCTTACGTTTTTATCTACGAGTATTTTTGTACATCGGCTGACTTGCAACAATATATTGTAAATACTAACAGCACTCTTCTACTTCAGGTTTAGTTACCATAATAATGGGGCTTTATAGTGTCATTTTCTTCACTCATTAAACTTACGGATTCTTTTAACATCTCCTGAACTTGGAATATATTTTACTAAGAGGAATAGGAATAGTGGAGGTCCTCAAACTTTAATCACTATGATTTTTTACTTAGTCATCTTCTATCAAAAATTGAAGTTGCCCTCCTATTTGGTCGCAAGGACAAAGCTACCAGACCAAGTTTAATTTGCAAACCATCTATTTATTGTATTTACTCTGATACTAAATTACGCTAGTTATATCCAAGGATGACTTTTAGTTTGGTCTACTCCAGCTTGGAAGTTGACAGTGGGTGCAGCAAATGAAGATGACATCACATAAAAGTAGTCCTTTGGTTATCCACTGTGACAAGCTTTTATTTCACCTTGGACCCACCATTTTATAGAACAGCTTGGGACGGATTTTGTCTCCTATGACATGTCTGATCGTGTCTCCTATAATACCGTGGCCCCTAGCTTAACAAGATACCTTTGTCAGTTGGTCTGAGAGAGCAGAGCAGACCACCTTTCTGAGACCTGATAAGCAATTGTCGATGGAATCGTGGAGTTTTGCCTCTTAAAGGCTAGTTTGCTGTTCTATCCCGGCCCCCCTTTTCCATCCCTGCCAGTACATTTTCTTCCGGTAACTGCACAAAGTTCTTGCGTGAAAGAAGTGGCTATCACAAATACGTATCGTAAATACAATTGAAATTCCCAATGAGGCCTGCACTGTAATAACAGATGGATTAGAACTATGAATTAACATTGCAATAATTATAAAATGGATCATGGATTTTGTTGCAACATGGATGATCCTTATTTAGTATTTAATCATAGATATTAAACTGTTATCTATTGTTTTACTATGTTTATGTAAAAGAAATAAAAACTGAAACAAGTTACACTAATACATTTATTAATTTATATAAATCTACTTTTGAATATTACCACTACTTTGTTTTTGTAATTAGTAATCCCGCTCAGGAAATTAGAAAACTATTTTTATTTAATTTATGACAAAATAAATCTAGGGTAAGTTAAAAATATACAAACAAACTTCTATGCTGATAATATTTCAATGTAATTTTGGATAATTAATTCCAGAGACAAAGGGAACACTGGAACATTTCCAATTGGTCTCGTAGCTTTCGATTGGTTTTGTTTATAATCATTGAATTAGTATAAACCTATAGCAGTACTTTGTTTTACTTTTTATAATGATTGGTTTGGTTATTTACAATACAAAATAATAGTTTTTAGAGGGGTTTAATCGTAATGTGGTCGAAGTATAAGATATTTATTGAAAATATGCTGATGATATATGGATTACAATATTTAGTATACATGATCTCCCAAAACATTTACCATTCTTCTTTTAACCCACATTAAATAGAACTGTCAAATCCAGTTTACGATATTTTCTTCAGGATAACTAATAATCTAGTTTTTAAAAGCCAAACAAAGTTGAGTAGAAGAAATTATTTAACGAATTTCCTGATCAAATTCAGAATTTACCGTATATTAATTTTAAGTAAAAGTGTAATTTTATATTGATGGTTAATGAATTTTTGAAACTGTATTGTTTCAGAGGATGTTTAAACAAAATATAGAATGGAACTAAATATAATATATACAGTAAAAAAATTTACTATCAAGTTTAAATTTTAAATAATTTTATGTTTTATACAATTAATGTTATGGTTATTAATGTTTTAGTTATTGTTTACTTTACTTCGATGTACCTTAATGACCGTTTTGTGTTTAGATTATAACTAACTATTACATAGGGTTGATATTTCAGAATCTATTTTACTGCTCTGTTTCATACAACCATTTTCCCCAGCTTCAGGACTATTAATGTTATAAAATAATTCGATTTGCATACCTTGATGTAAGGTCTATAGTTATAACTTAAAATGCAAAATATGTCAACTGTAACAATAATATGATCGCTGGATATAATGTTACAGATACCTGTTTATCACTAATTGATTTGAACAAAGCCACAGCCAATGTTGTGTTGCTAAATTTCTAAAGAACTCATCAAAGTAATATAGTATAAAAGCACCCTGGTCATTAACTGGATCATGAGCAACGGTTTATTTGCTTGATCGGCCATCTGTAAAAGTATTTAACATTTCATTGAAAATGATAAATATAATTTTGTAAGATAGATTAAAAAAATAAACTAAAAATTAAAAATAAAAAGAGATTTTTTACCATACATGTAAAATATGTGTTATACAAATATATATATATATATATATATATATATATAAAATACCCCCGTAGCAGCAAATCTGCGTACTTAGTGAATTTCCAATGCATATATATTTATCTTAGTACCACATAAAGCTACATACCAAGTTTCATCAATAAATATTCATAAATAAACAATTTATGACATTTTAATTATTCTCAATAAGAATAACATAGCGGCTGAGTATGCAGGTTTGCTGAAGCAAGGAACACAAAAAATAAGGTTTTATGCTAATATCAATATAACTCAACTAGGTGAAGTCACATACCAAATTTCAATAATTTATTTTCATAAGAATAACATGGGGCTGAGTACGCAGGTTCGCTGCTACGGAAGCCTTTGGCAAAAAATTGTTTTTTGAGCAAATATCAATGGTCCACAACCAGATGAAGCCGTATACCAAGTTTCGTCAGTATATGTTCATAAATAAGCGAGTTATTTGTATTTTCCTCCATAAGAATAACATTAGACAACGTACTGTTTTTAGCACTTTCAATATCTCGGTAACCAATTGACGTAGAGAAATGATCAAAATACCAAATTGTGTGTTTTTTAAGCTAAATCCAATGGAAAAACTAAAATTTGACTATTTCCAAAATTATATGTAAAAAATTCAAAAAACTCATTTATGGGTTACAAACATCCCCCCCCCGTAATACCCCTTCGGATAGAGCGATCTGGCTGGTTTTCGAACTTAAAGTCATAAATGTTGCTTTACACGTTTATACCAAATTTCATCAAAATTGAATAATTTTTACGAGAGTTGTCGTGCTCACGGACACACATATATATATCGTGTTACTACGTACAGTTTCGAACGAATGGTGTTTTTGGGATCTGGGGACCTCAAAACGAAAAGTTATCATGGTCCCGGGCCTAGGTCTTACCATGCCGACTACGGTAATAGCTTCTTCCCTATAGGGGAAATTCGCTAAAAGCAGAGGAATAGATTAGAGTAAGAAAAATTGAAACACAATGTTATATATAATTTGATATTTAGCCATCTAGCTATAAGTCAAATTGTTTATGCTTGTGATATATTGGGTATTTGCCGTTGAAATAAATAAAATAAAACATATTTTATGTCCCACTAATCTGTTTTTAAGAACATAGCCGCTGTAAAAAGTTAGTTTCTAATGTGGTGTAAATCAATTAGTAGATATTTGTTGTGTTTCTAGTGTTGACAAAAGCAGACAAAGTGACAACAACAGAATGTACGTGTTGGCTAGTAGAAAGGCGCCTACAAAGGGTAGAGATGTCATTAATGCTCAATGTGGAATAAGATACCGGTCAGTAATTGATGCCAAAGTGGATCTGAGGGACCAGTTTAATAACATATATAGCAACTTTAGTAATATAATTGTAAGACCAGACGCTTGGAAAAGCTGTTGTCAATGGACCAACTGAACCAACTAAACCGTGCCGAACGATGTTTCTAAACAAAAAGTGAAAAATATGGAATTAATCTTGCTTTAATTTAAATAAAAATGGCTTGTTTGGGCTAAAATATAACCTCAAAATTCTCCAACATATATTGTTTAACAACAACTAAGTGTACTTTCTTAAAATACATGTTTTAAGAGCGGTATTTGAATTATTTTCGACTTATTTTTGGGCATCACCCACCTTCAGGTTTATGTGGCGTTGTCCAGCCGCGACTGATGGAAGTCCCTTTATCAGATATTTACAAGCAACACAACACAACACGAACATACACAAATAAAAACAAAAGACAACGCCACATTAAGTCCCGACGTTTTGAGAAACTACAAATGTTTCCCGTTATCAAGGTCCGTTACCAAGGGCCTAGCACGAACCCGAGCCCAGCACCTGGCCACGACCCAAAAGGTCAAGACAGGACGTGAGGGAGGATCAGGTCAGGTCAGGTGGCCAGGTTGAGGCGTGGTCAGGCTCTCGGCTCGGCTTTTAGATATCTGATAAGAGGTCTTCCATCAGTCTCCGCTGGACGGTGCCACATAAACCTGAAGGTTAGTGATTCCCAAAAATAAGTCGAAAATAAAAACTAAATGTAGTTTAAATATCTTAAACACTTCGAACTATATGTAAACATACACTGTATACACATACGTGGCGATAAAAAACATTGTAAAAGGATTTAGGCAATCTATTTCGACCAGTCTCTTTTAATAGTCATCAGGCAAAACGAGAGATACGATTGCCATAGATATAATTACATCCCGATGTTATAACAATATGTAATATAGTAATTTGGTTTGGGTTTCAAAAAGCTACCACCACACAGATTACATGTTATAAAGCTCAGTTTCCCACATTTTGAGACTTGGTCATTTACTTATCAATGAAGAGATTGATTTATTTTGTGAAACTTAAAGTTCCTTCGTAGGGAAGTTTAAATTGTTGGTGTTAAATCTATTATGTGAAAAACATTTTTCACTTATTATTTGATGTTGTCTAAATAGTCAGATTCTTCTCACAGTACAGGAAAGGAAGGGGTGTTGGGTGCTGTACATACAAGCTTTCAGATGTGTTGTATCTTTCAACAATTGTCATATCAACTCGTCTCACTGTTACCTTGTTAATCAATAATATTTCTGTTAGCTACTGAAACCGCACGACAGTAACATCTTATTGTTAACTATAGTCTTAGCAATAGTATTTTAACGATTTTTATTTGTCCATATTTGTTATATTTCATCATCCATATCATCAAATATTCATTCCATAAACGTATACACATTACCTAATACATTTCAATCATAACAGATCTTCATGTTGTTTCATATGTTTGTAGGTTATTCATACTGTTCCTACCTATTTCTCACAAATTTTTCTCTATTTATGTTACTTGATGTTCGCTTATATTTTAGTTTCTAGTACAATAATCAATGTTGTTGTTGGCTACATTTACATATTATACTTTTGTGAAATGGCGTTGACCACGTATGAATAAATTAATAAATGTGGGTTTCCATAAAACAATAACAATTGTACGTCATTAAAAAGATATTTTAGTTTTAACATATACCTGAAAATTGATTAATTCTTGTACTAATTCTAAAATGTCCACACAAACCACTCAATTTGTATAAATGTAAAATAGCTAGACATATCTATTTTTAAGTATTCTTCAGTAAAATAAACAATGATTGTTTTTGTACTTTTGTGTTTATTCGCGAAGAAATATTCGTCCACTCAGGTCAGGATTTAATGGAACATTAAATACTGATGAAATTGAATCAGTGTCTAAGCTCCGAGGTAGAGATTCAATGGAAGGTCAGTGCCGACTGAGTGGGCTCATTGCGGTCCAACAACCATCGTCTGCTGATGCTGAATACCGGACCCTCCAGAAGTTAGTGTACATCGAGTAAGGATAGGCAATCGCCTTACACTAATATACACTATAGTGCAGTTAACCAGTATTTATATGATTACTTCAGGATAAGAAGTGGTATTTAAACGAAAATATAAGCGAAATAAGCTTAATTGGGTTTGTTAAAAAACAAAATAAACTATTTGTTCTCTCCAAATTTAAATAAAATAATTTAATTCTTTTAATTTTGGAAGTAAAATTCTGTTTGGCTTGCCTGTTTTTTCGCTATTTACTTAATTCTTTGAACATTCCCTTTATAATATAAACTTTACTTAAACAAATATTGAATGTGCTTTACAATGAAGACCAAAGTCTGCTGCAACTCAAAATGAAACGCTTCGAACCCCTTCTAAATTGAATAAATTCACTTGGAGTATGTATGCCTCGACATTTTCAGCACAGCAATTCTACGGAAAATGCCCACACCCCCAAACGGGTTGAATATATAATCTTGGACCGAAGCTTCTAAAATCTAGCCACGCAGGTCTGCACATGACCAAACCCATTATTCTTTCCGCTCAAGCAAACAACTGGAACCATCAGCTTCAGTTCTATTCCAACCCCCCGAGACTTGAAAATCGTGATTTTGCTCCGACATGCAAAACCAACTTGCACGAGCAATTCTCACTCTTCCTCCAGGCTTTTTGTTCAGAATTTTAATTATTAAATATTTTTTACAATAAAATATAATTAATAAATTATTTCTACACAAATTATTTCATAAAAAATTATTACATTATTATAAATTGTTTTAATTACAATTAAAACGTTACAACATGAACAACCGCAAATATATAGCACTTATATCAACAAATATCATTATTTAGATAAACATGAAAACCATTAAATAACAATGAAAGTGATTTTAATCCCAATAAATATAACAATCATATTTTATAAGAACAGGACAGTATTTAATTCAGTATTTATTATTATAACCAGTAAATATGCAGAAGGCCCGATTTCAATACAGTTAGGTGTGTATGTTAACTTACGATATCTCCAGGTGTTTTTTTTACCTATTTGCAATTTTATATTTTGCACGGTAACTCCAAAAACCAGTAAAATCATGAAAAATCAAAATTTCCCAAAAACTGTTTTAACTTTTTTATTTACAATTTGGTGTTATGGTGTTGTCAGTTTTTATATAATGACACCACCGTATTTTGGGGAAATGTGGGTTAATGGAGGGGTATAAATATATGTTATATACATAATCAATTATAAATATAAATACAATTGTAAGGTATTTTACACATACATTTTGTAAATATTCTTTCAGTAAAGTGTTCATAAACAAATCACTTCAAAAAAAAATAATGCAAACAGAATTTTAAACAATTAAAATTTCTTTAATGTATTCGTCTTTATATGAAAAAATTCCCTCTTACAATTTCAATTTAAAAACATCAATCAACAATAAAAGGGTTTTAATTTCAAGAAGGTGTTTTAATATAGGTACTCTATAAAATAAGGTTTACAAAATTATCTCCCTGATATTTTTCATATTCGCCCTTTTATTTTTCATATTCGCCCTTTTATTTATCTCAAATCAGAATTTCATCAATGGAGGGCTAAAATTAGTCGCGCGTAAACACCCCACCATTAACGCTCCAACCAGTCGCTGAGAGGTTGAGGCTCAACGAGTGTTCAACTACTTCACAGCTGTTCAACGACACCCAGCTGGTTGAAGATTTGACGCCTCAGTGACGACTTCCTGGTCGACAGCTCGGACGTGTTAATCAAGTATGTACAGTTATGGATGAGGACTTGTTATATTATTTTTTTAATAAATTGGTCACCATCATTAATTTAGCTAAACTTACCATAGAAACTTCATATAAGACAAAATGGATTATTAAGTAGCAGTAGGATGTGAGAAGCCTCATACTAGGAAAAATTAAACATGGTACAGACTAAAGCTACTTTTCTCACTAACATAAAACCAAACATAATGTACGTTCTTATACACATCCAGGAACAATTTAAACGTGTTAAACTCATTATCGTAGCAAGTTTTTCTTGTAGATAACATAAATTAATTGGTTCTTTTAAACACCAAGCTGTTATTTGGTCAATGTAGATCACAACAGGTTCTACTGAACTACTTTATTGTAAGTAAATTATAAATATAACGGTTGCTTTACTGAATCGATAGAAATTACTGCTATGTCAATTGGGGTCAAGGTTCGTAGAGCTTTCATCACAGGTGTGATCATTTCCATAAGAGTAATGTTCGCAGCAAAGATGTCTTGCGATTTCGTCCAGCTGATGCATAAATCAACAACATAGTACAAGTATTGCCAACTTTACAGGGGATAATAATGGTACAGCTATTTTTAAATTATTGTCACAGGACATGCAGAAAGAAAGTTTAAACCCATAATCCATTAATCTATTAATACAAATAAATCAAAACAATAATTAGTTTCATAAAATAACAGCTGATAAAATTACGTAATTAGTTATATAATGTTTATTTTAATTACAATGATGAGGAAAATATGGTTCGAGTACAATAAATGTCGTGTTTCCAACAACACTGCAGATTGGATTGCCGATCACGTGACCTTATAGATGTTTTTACAATGTCTCTTCTGGTTAGCTAGAAAACCTTAAATATACCCACTACACAGACCTTACTAAGTATCTATGGACCTTGAACAGGGGTTGGAGTGGTTTCGAGCATCAGTCCGCGTTAAAAAGACTTCTACAGCCCTAACTAAATAAAGAAAATTGTTAGAGAGCTTGGATTAACATCCATAAGTATTAGGAAATCATACTTATTCAAAACCACGTGCTATAATATAGTGTTTAACGTGCTTAACATATAGTGTTAAGACGGTGACCAAAACTAATGTGATATAGATTTAACAGAAAGAGAAGTGTGATGGCTGTGGGACCTTTAGGTTATTTAAAGAATCTCTTATTCTGTCTCAGAATTAACACCACAAAAGATAATACCCCCGTCACAGCAAACCTGCTTACTCAGCGAATTTCCAATGCATTTATATGTTTCTCACTCCTACATAAAGCCACTTACCATGTTACATAAATACATTTATAATTAAGTGATATATAACATTTTGATTTGTTCATCTTCAATAAAGAGCCGGAATATTGTTTAAAATGAATTTAAAATTATAACACTCACCAATATTTTGTAAAATTATTATATTTAGTGAGGGCTTTCGCCAGCAATGCTGGCATCGTCAGACTAACTCACAAACTAATAAACGGTATCAGGAAACTGACACATACTTTCTCCCTTTTAGCCCAACTTTAATGAATAAATTACTTTTTATTTACTAAATATAGAATACAAAGCACGGTCGAATGTACAGAAAATCTTGTAAACAAGTTGTTTTAAAAAACATCCACCCAAATCCCTGCTTTCGAGGCACTACAGGATCCATTGCTACACTCGGGGTTTTAAGAGAGGAAACGCCCCCTATTCCCCCCAGGGATATTAAGGGGCAACATATTTCGAATTAACTCTGTTGGTCAATGCTTAATCGACAAGCATATCAAGTTTGAATGAAATTGATCAGTAACTAAGAGAGAAATAGTAATTTTTGTATTCCCCATAAGAATAACATTGAACAACGTACTGCGTTTACCGCTAAATGAAATTTCAATTTTCTCCGAAACCAGCAATCGTAGAATAGTAATTCAAAATACTAAATTATTTAGTTTTTTGAGCTCTTTTTAATGGTGAATAGTAATGTTTTTTTATATTTATGTATTTTTATGAAAAATCCAAAAAACAGAATTTTGGATGTTTTAAGTCCCGTAATTTCTGAATCTGTTTTTTACAGGAATGCGGGTGGTGTCATTTCTTTATAAAACTAAAGTTCTACAAACGACTAAAGTTTAATCAAAATCGTTAGAGCCGTTTTTCAGAAATTTGGATTTTTCATGTTTTTGGGGGATAATTACCCTTAAAAATCAAAAATTCAAAAAAATGAAAAAAAACCCTGGAGATATCGTGGATTAGTACCTACATACCAAATTTCATCAAAATCGTCCCATTGGTTAGGGCTCTAGCTCTGTACACATCCACACAGACACACACACACACACACACACACACACACACACACACACACACACACACACACACACACACACACACACACACACACACACACACACACACACACACACACACACATACACACACAGACAGACATCACGTAAAAACCACTTTTTGGGTTCAGGGAGCACCAAAACGAATATTTCCACTAACAACTCAAATTCGAAAATTTTGACGAAAACAATACTTTCTCCATATACTATGTATAGAGGGAGAAAGTAAAAATAGGTTATATTTACGATAATTATTTCAATATAAAACATATAATTTGGAGAAAGTCAAAGTGTTAAAAGTTAACTACATTTTGAAATGAATCTTTATTTGTAAATAAAATTAACAATTTAGTAAATAATGACCATGGACCAATTCCAAATTCTCCATTATTAAATTCAGAGTATACAAAATTATAAGAAGGTTGTGTAGAATATATTTTAACAATTTTACTATATTATACAATTTAATTTCATAACTTTTTATATGTATATAAGTTGACTTAACTTTTAACACTTTGACTTTCTCCAAATCATATGTTTTTTATTGAAATTACTATTGAAAATATAACCTATTTTCAGATTGTGAGTTAGTCAGATGATTAGCATTGCTGCCGAAAGGCCTCACTAAATAAATATAAAAATTTTACAAAATATTGCTGAGTGTTGTAATTTTAAATTAATTTTATTTGTTCTGAATAAGAATACCATTACAGCTGAGTACTCAGGTTTACTGCAAAGATAATGATAATAAATTTGTTTTTATGCAATTATCAATATAGGTTAACCAGGTGAAGCTACATACCAAGTTTTATTAATTTAATTTCATAAAGCTTTACTTATTCTCCATAAGAATTGCATTAGGGCTGATTATGCAGGTTTTCTGCTACGGGGCCAATCAACAAAAATTATTTTGCTGTGCAAATATCAATATACCAGTGCTAGGTGAAACCACATGACAAGTTTCATCAATATACATTCATAAATTATCGAGATAACAATTTATAATTTTCTCCACAAGGATAGCATTAGGCCTGAGTATTAATGAGTATGCAGGTTTTCTGCTACGGGGACAATCAACAAAATATTATGTTGTTGTCCAAATATAAATATAGCAATTCTAGGTGAAGCCACATGCCAAGTTTCATCAATATACATTCATAAATAATCGAGATATCAATTTTGTATTATTCTCCATAAGGATAACATTGGACAACGTACTATGTTTAGCACTCTGAATAAGTATGCAACGGTTGGACTTAGAATCACAACTTAAACACCAAAATGATTGTTTTGTAGAGCTGAACTAATTGGTAAAAACAAATGTGAAGTTTTCAGTAAAATTAACTGAGGGGAAGCTAAAACCTTTTTCCCATAAGATTAACATGGGATTTTTAATTAGTACGTCAGGATGTTTAAACGTAATAATTTATTTAATTAAATCTTTTACAGTTAATTTGTAGGCCTATTTAATATAAAATCCAAGCATGCCAAAGGAGCCGGTACCTGCAAGTTTGTTGCATATCAAACAAAAACCATCAGAAAATAAACGGTATCAGGAAACTGACACATACGTTCTCCCTTTTAGCCCAACTTTAATGAATAAATTACTATTTATTTACTAAATTTAGAATACAAAGCACGGTCGAATGTACAGAAAATCTTGTAAACAAGTTGTTTAAAAATAAACGGTATCAGGAAACTGACACATACTTTCTCCCTTTTAGCCAAACTTTAATGACAAAAATATTTTTTATTTACTAAATATAGAATATGAAGTATAGATAAATGTACAGGAAATTGTCTAAAATAGTTGTTTTCAGAAATATCCACCCAAATCCCTTTTTGGGAGGCACTATAGAGTCCGTTGCTACACACAGTGGTTTTGAGAGGGGAAATGCCCCCTTGCCCCCCCAGGGTTAAATAGCAACACATTTCGAACATCATCTGTTGGTCAATGCTAACTTGACCTGCATATCAAATTTTAATTAAATTGATCAGTAAATAAGAGATAAATAGTTATATTTGTATTCCCCATAAGAATAACATTGGACAACGTACTGTGTTTACCGCTAAATGAAAATTTCAATTTTCTCCGTAACTAGCAATCGTAGAATAGTAATTTAACATACTAATTTATTTAGTTTATTGAGGTCTTTTTAATGGTGAATAGTAATCTTTTTTAACATTTATGATTTTTTATAAAAAATCCAAAAAATTGAATTTTGGATGTTTTAAGTCCTGTAATTTCTGAACCCGAATTTTTCAAGAAATGCGGGTGGTGTCATTTTGTTGCAAACCTAAAGTTCTACAAACCACGAAAGTTTAATCAAAATCGTTAGAGCCATTTTTGAGAAATTTGGATTTTTCATTTTTTTTGGCGGTTTTTGGGGGATAATTACCCTTAAAAATCAAAAATCCAAAAAAATGAAAAAACACCTGGAGATATCGTGGATATCCTACATACCAAATTTCATAAATATCGGCCCATAGGTTAGGGCTCTAGCTCTGTAAACATCCACACAGACACACACACACACACACACACACACACACACACACACACACACACACACACACACACACACACACACACACACACACACACACACACACACACACACATACACACACACACACACACACACACACACACACACACACACACACATACACACACACGGACACACACACACACACACACACACACACACACACACACAGACAGACATCACGTAAAAACCACTTTTTTGGGTTCAGGGAGCACTAAAACGAATATTTCCACTAACAACTCAAATTCGAAAATTTTTACGAAAACAATACTTTCTCCATATACTATGTATAGGGGGAGAAAGTAAAAACATCCACCCAGATCCCTGCTTTGGAGGCACTACAGAATCCATTGCTACACTCGTGGTTTTAAGAGGGGAAATGCCCCCTATTCCCCACTCTGTTGGTCAATGCTAAATTGACAAGCATATCAAGTTTGAATGAATTGATCAGTAAATAAGAGAGAAATAGTAATTTTTGTATTCCCCATAAGAATAACATTGGACAACGTACTGTGTTACCGCTAAATGAAAATTTCAATTTTCTCCGAAACCAGCAATCGTAGAATAGTAATTCAAAATACTAAATTATTTAGTTTTTTGAGCTCTTATTAATGGTGAATAGTAATATTTTTTATATTATGTCTTTTTATGAAAAATCAAAAGAAAACAGAATTTTTGATGTTTTAAGTCCTGTAATTTCTGAACCCGAATTTTTACAGGAATGGCGGGTGGTGTCATTTTGTTGGAAAACTAAATTTCTACAAATGACTAAAGTTTAATCAAAATCGTTAGAGCTGTTTTTGAGAAATTTTGATTTTTCATGTTTTTTGGCGGTTTTTGGGGGATAGTTACCCTTAAAAATAAAAATTCAAAAAATGAAAAAAACCCTGGAGATATCGTGGATTAGTACCTACATACCAAATTTCATCAAAATCGGCCCATTGCTTAGGGCTCTCTAGCTCTTACACATCACACAGACACAGACACAGACACAGACACACACACACACACACAACACACACACACACACACACACACACACACACACACACACACACACACACACACACACACACACAGACAGACATAGTCAAAAACCACTTTTTTGGGTTCAGAAAGCACGAAAACAAATATTTCCACTAACAACTCAAATTCGAAAATTTTGACGAAAACAATACTTTTTCCATATACATATATAGAGGGAGAATGTACAAAAAAAACAAATCAAACATACCATTCTACCATCTGTCTGAGATATCTATGTTCACAGATTCTTTCTAAAACGTTCCTACTATTGAATAAAAACTGCTTCAATAGTGTTCACCACACTTGTTTATCCCACAGTTTAACCACACCACTTGAGAGGACAGTGAGAAGTGGTTCCAGTCGTTGTTACAGCACAAAGCGCGTAGTGAATGGTCGCTGAACAATGAGAGAGCCGCGAATGCAGGTAATTACTGGAGACCATCAGTGTGAGAGCAACACAGCGCATTGACTGTATTGATACGCGGCCCTACGGATATTGTGAGGGAGCTGTTGTTTGATTACCAACGGGTCAGTTTACGTTTATTTTTTGTAAAATGGATACCGTATTCGTTTGTGATCTATAGAGGATCACAACTAAAACCTTATTTCCAGGGACTTATGCTGGTTGCATTGTTCCAAATTGTGGATGAATATACGATTAGAAATACGGTAGATTAAAAACGGTAGATATACGGTAGGCTGATTACATTTTCTACTTGTTGTAATGCTATGAAGCGACCATGCTTCGCTAGTATCTAAATCTTAATATCTGAGTTATGTAATCGGATGAGAGCTACTAAGATATTAGCCTTAAAAATTTCCTACTTCCCCACAATTATTTAGGTAATTTGAATAATGGAGACTTGAATTAACTGTTGCACCCGTTTGTATTATGATTTATATAGTTTCCAGTTTCTGAAAGTATAAATATATTGAACGTTAAAGTACTATTATGCCTTAATAGTATTTTTACCTGTAAAAAATTGAAATCAAAGTTTCAATTTTTATTTCTATTTCTATTTTTTATTATATTATTTATTATTAAACGGAAATATTACTTTAACTTTACAACAGGTGAGCAAGGTAGTTTTAACTTAAAACTAAGGGAACTTGTGTGTGTTTTAAATAAATAAATAGTTAAATTTAAACAACCACATGATGTTTTTGATCACAGCTCAAATCTATACCACCTCGGTATTTATTGTTAAGTATAAATTCGTAGTTAATCATACTAAACAAAATACTACAGTAATTAATTATATTTATTCTATAATTAATTTTAACATTTAATAGTGTAAATTAGTTTACTGCAAAATCACGTTCTATTAAAACTAGTTTTTAGAGGAATTTACCTTTGCTTCATGTTAATTACCCTTTATTGAAACCTATCACTTAATACTTAATACTTGAAGTGTACTACCCAAGTAACTGTGACAGTTAAATGCCAAGTGATCTCTCAACAATAAAGGACCCTCTGAGGGACTCCCCGACCGATGTAATCCATTACCTAATGACTCCCATGCCGCGGCTTCCCCTGATCTTGGTTGTTAGCGAATTTCCCCTATAGGGAAGAAGCTATTACCGTAGTCGGCATGGTAAGACCTAGGCCCGGGACCATGAAAACTTTTCGTTTTGAGGTCCCCAGACCCCAAAAACACCATTCGTTCGAAACTGTATATATATATATATATATATATATATATATATATATATATGTGTGTCCGTGAGCACGATAACTCTCGTAAAAATTATCCGATTTTGATGGAATTTAATATAAACGTGTAAAGTAACATTTATGACTTTAAGTTCGAAAACCAGCCAGATCGCTTTATCCGAAGGGGTATTTTGGGGGGGTTTTGTACCCCAAAAATGGGTTTTTTGAATTTTTTACATATAATTTTGGAAAAAGTCAAATTTTAGTTTTTACCATTGGATTCAGCTTAAAAAAACACACAATTTGGTATTTTGATCATTTCTCTACGTCAATTGGTTACCGAGATATTGAAAGTGCTAAACACAGTACGTTGTCTAATGTTATTCTTATGGAGGAAAAGAAAAATTTTATATCTCGCTTATTTATGAACGTATACTGACAAAACTAGGTATACGGCTTCATCTGGTTGTGGACCATTGATATTTGCTCAAAAAACAATTTTTTGCCAAAGGCTCCCGTAGCAGCAAACCTCCATACTCAGCCCCATGTTATTCTTATGGAGAATAAGTAACGTGTTATCTCCCTTAATTATGAAAATAAATTAATGAAATTTGGTACGTGGCTTTACCTAAATGAGTTATATTGATATTTGTATAAAACCCCATTTTTTATTTCCTTCCTTCAGCAAACCTGCATACTCAGCCGCCATGTTATTCTATGGAGAATAATTAAAATGTCATAAATCGTTTATTTTTGAATGTATATTGATGAAACTTGGTATGTGGCTTTATGTGGTATTAAGATACATATATATGCATTGGAAATTCGCTGAGTATGCAGGTTTGCTGCTACGGGGGTATTTTTATTTTGTTATTGTTTCCTCTTCCAGACCCTTATACAGCTGAATTTCCTGAACTGGAATCGAAAGTGTTAAAATTTAGGACTCTTTTTAATTCGTTTGTTTATTTAATGTAAGTTTCTTTAAAAAAACATTGGTTTTACAACTAAAAGAAGAATAAATCCTCAAATACTTTTTATTTTTTACCTTTTTCTTCGAAAATCAATAAACATACTTATTTTTAGTCGCTTTAACTACGTTGTAATTCCCTCTTAATAACTAAGTAAAAATAAATGAGTTTTTTACCAATAAAAGTACATAAATTCACTGTGTTAACACTAAAAATACCCTTTTATGAACTGGTTCTTAACAACATTTGTAATCAGACGTGATATGTGTTGTATACGGTATTTTTGATGCAATAACGATACATAAATGATTTTTGGATATTCTTTGCATCGATATAATGGGGTTAGTAACACTGATAAGCACCAGTGCGCCTGGGCCTGAGTTTTGATTGGCAAAGGGATTAGTTGAATGGTCTACCAACACACGCCACCGTAAAATGCTCCTGATTACTGAAGACACTGACGTTTATTAAAAATTATTTTAGCTGATTAGTGATCACAGGAAAAATGCAATGGTTTAACTTTGAATGTTTAAAGTGAGTTTTACTTTTGTACTTTGATTTCGTTTATGCTATTTGGAAAGTGTCTATCGGAAAACTAACATTTTCTTAAATCTTTTTGCACTAATATAAATCACAACCACATCAATACCTTTTGTTCAAGTACATGGTGCCACCCTTACTATTTTCCCACAGGGTCCTGAGATAGTTTAAAGTAAATATATTAAACATTAACCTTCTTAAGATATTTCTTTAACCTCGTATTTACTCGCAGACCTCACTCCCGCCTCGTTTCAAAAACCCCCTTTTCTGAAGACACCCCTTCATTAGCTTATCTCGACAATGGTTGAAAATCTAAGCATTTTACAATTGTCAAAAATAATCTTGTAATTACTTAGTTACTTATTAAAAACTGGTTGAATTGTTTTCTTAAGACAGCTATATTTATATTTGTTTTGAAATAATTGTTTCTTGATCGTTTGTACTACAATGAAACTTCGAACGTAATGCTGCAAACATTATGATAATAATTTGAATTTATGTTACACTCAGTATGTGTATATATAATGATGTTAAGAGTTTTTTTATTCGCTATGATAGTTTGAATTTGTTTGCCTTTGATATAGCCCTGTTTATTGAAGGACGTTAAGTTTATGACGTAATTTTTTTAAAATAATGCGAGTTGGAATTAAATTTTGCAATACGTGAGTCATTAGACTTGACTGTTGTTGTAACTTTGGGAAACATTTCATGAGCTTTAATTTTAGGTATTTGAACAAGATAACATTAGACTTTTGATTTAGTATCTATGACAGCAGATTTACACAACATGTCGCATGTCACATCCAAAGAAGTACTATTTAGTTAAGTGCATAGTTACAATAGAGGTTCTTATATAAAGTCGAAACCAGTTTATTATTTTTAAATTTAAACTAAAACCATAACTAACGATAACAGTACCTATTCTAGAAAACTTGGGAAATAACTGCGCTACAACATATTTTAAGGGTATTTAGAATATTTATCGCATTAATTTACCAAATGTGTAAATTAATTGTTCGCTGATTTATGTAAGGTTAAGTCATAAGCAAATTGTATACCTTAATTCTTAAGTAAATTGCCTTAAGGTATGTTTTCTATGAGTCACGGAACAGCCTTCCTACCTTGTTCCTACAGCGTTCTATATTCAACGATTTGTCAAAATCGTCTTTGTTCAAGAATTTTCCTCAGGCAATAAGTAATATATACAAATTAATTTAAATGCTCATTATATGCAGATACAAGTTTGTCGGTATCCAAATATGGTGGAATAAGTTAAAATGGCAGAGACGAAAGTCATAAATATTTGACATGAATGAAACATTAAAAAAGTTCAATCGTACATATTTTAAGAAGCCAATGTAAACGAAGCGCTCGATTCAGGAAGTTGTATAAACATTTTACACTTCATGAATACGAAAGTACTCTCGCATTCCCGAAAGAGAATTTATATCTGTCGGGTTTAAGAGCAGTTGAATAATATTATTTCCCACTTCTTATTTTGGCTTGTGTCTTGGGTTCTGACTCACTGAATTGTTTTGGGGTCTTTTCTTGCTATGTGATTTTTTAAAGACACCCAACTTGCCTACCTAACATACAGAATAACCTATTTTATCGCAGTGTGCATTTTTAAAGTTTTTATTAAACCCGTCAATATTTTTTGTTGTAAGAAATGCGTGAATATGTAAATAAGTCTGTTTCAATTACTTTATTTGGTAATTTCCTACTTTATATTATAAGTAATATAGGGTACTATAAATGTTTATGTGTGGGTGAGCAAAAAATGCGCAGTGGTAGACTAGATATTACTTTTGCAACATTATTAACCTTTATTAAATTTCTATATTTTAACCAATGGTGAGCTCTTTAGTTTAGAAAAAAAGTAAGTTTCGGCACGCAGTTCAATAACTCTATTACTAATATCCATTTTCGACATTAACAACATTAACATCCTCAACAAGTCTCAACATTAACAACGATACATTACTGTTATCATACAACAGACCTTGGCCAGAAGGTTACACGAACTTTACTTTATCACGCAGTGAAAAGTTAACTTTTTTAAATTATAAAATAACAAATATTATTACCCTTAAAAGTTGCACTCTACAAATTTTACTAACAAACACATTTTTATATCACTATCTTTTTTGGCGGTGTTTTGTACTTAGTTATTGTTAAATAATTTATCCAAACGATGAAACCCCAAGCAGTTAACCACATCTTTGCCTAATAAACTACTTTACTCAGGGCCACCAATCACCAAGTTTGTGTTTCATCTTCCAATTTACCTCTTAGCTTCCGACCACAATCAGTAGAGCATTGTAACGCGTGAATTTGGGGGCAACAACCTGTAAACTAAGACATAATTTTACTGAAATGTACTGTAAAAGCTCTTTTGCACTCTATTAATAATGGCAATACACGTGTAAAGCGATTCCTGGCACTGAGGGCTAGGAGTTATTTAATTACTCCCTTTCATATACGTGGCCTTCTATTAAAAATTAATTAAATAACCTATTTTGGTCTAGTTTTGTTTGTTAAGACTTATTTCAAGAAATATAAAAATTAGGAATGCAAATATTTTTTATCCTAAAAATGTGTTCTCTGCATCCAAAAACTTATCTTAACTCTCCATTATTACGCATTTTTACGAACATGCTCACAATTAACAAAATTAACTTTTCAAAATCTTAATCGTCGAATTAATTATTAAAAATGTGTATTTCGTCATATCATGATATTAATTCACAATAAATTGTAAATCCAACTACATAATCCACACATATATCCTGTACTGAGTCTTGTATTATTTGTCCGTTCTCCTTATTACATTTTATATATATGTAACAGACTCTAAGGCTGGAATTGCCAGTGAATTCATCTCGATCAAATTAAATCACGTTGAGGTTTTTTCACGCACTTGTTACTGTGAACCAATGAGTTGATTAATAGTTGCCAGGAAATAAATGAGAGAACCTGTCAATGCGGGTAATTGCCGCAGTATTGGCGGTGCGCCGAGAGCGGGAGAGCAACGAGCACTGTGGTGTTATCAGGACGGCAGAGCAATTATTTGGTAATTTTAGTGGTCAATTCGTTTGTTATTTTTATGTTTTTATCGCATATTCTAGAGTAAATCAGGGTGAAAATAAAAATGATTTTAACTAAGATCAATTTATGTTTTGAATTTGGAGAGTTCTCATCACAAACACTTTAATCAATAACATCTTTCTAAGAATATAAAATTTAGCTATTCAAAAATCACATAGAAAAATACCTTGCTAAAAGAAAAGTTGTCTACTTTTTAATTTTCTGAAAGCAAATGATGATGATTTACTGGCATTGTTTAATGAAAGAGAAAACAAAGACTATTCGGATTTGGGATAATGTGGGTGCAATGAACCAATCAACTTTA
Organism: Allygus modestus; assembly: GCA_963675035.1. NCBI lineage: Eukaryota > Metazoa > Arthropoda > Insecta > Hemiptera > Cicadellidae > Allygus > Allygus modestus. The sequence continues at coordinate 64,171,183 of OY776112.1, forward strand.
TTTGAAACACACTACTATATATGGTTCTCTAAGTGACATTTACACAATACAGTTTAATAGGGAATCCCCTCTGGTAAGGTTTTAATAACGACGAAATTATTAACAGTGTGTCACTGAACTGGCATAAACAAGTTATTAATTTTGTAACAGCTTTAATATTCCTTTACAATGAAACATCATATGCTATGATTTCAGTTTTTTTAATTACATAATTAAAACACTAGCTTCTAGTTGTAAAATTTACTAATTTTAATTAGTTCATCGCTAACCTAATATTCATTTCCTACCATAGTTTGTTATACTTTACCACCTAAATGTTTGGTATATTTCGTCAGGTTGGAAAGAGATTTTTAGTCTGTGCTATATGGCGTTGTGCATGTTATAGGCCTGATTGGTTTTTTATAGTACCTTTTGCAGATGGTTATTTTGTAAAGTTAGGTACATCCGTATTTTGTAAGGTTATGTTAATATTAGGACGAGTTACGTTACTACGTAGCTAACAAGAAACTCGTTAAAAAGGTTAGAACAAGAAACTCGTTAAAAAGGTTAGAACACATTATTATTATTATTAGATTTGAAACTTTCACATGACAAAAACTAATAATTTGTAATACAAAAATTATAATTAAACGTTAGACTTAAATGGGTTTTCAAAGATATTATCTAAGAACACTCTGATATCGTTTAATTAAGTTTCCAAGGAGCCCGAAATTTTTCAGCTATCCGATCGCACTTAATTATCCAGCTCAATTACTATAGAAGGTATGATTTCAAGTCAATTGAGATTGTGGTTCTACATTTAATTGGAGCTTTGCTGTCACAGGCCTTGTGGACTATTAATTGAAATGCGGACCACATTAATATGCCTGGCATAGAAGAGAATCAATATTATCAATTAATAGATATCGAAGTTGGGTACGGAGGCTTGTCAGTGGCTATATTGCTGTATATCTGAGTACCGGGGGACTGAGCAATGCAGGGTGTTATGTTATTAAGTTCGTGGGCGAGAAAGATGCAATGTGTCTTACAATAAATATTCTAATGCTATTATCAATTTTAGTTACCAAAGCTGTCTATCTCTCTATTTCCTATATTACTTTGTTTATATTCATATTCATTTAGGATATGTCTACTGTATATCTATGTAATCTTTATTCAATAATTCTGTCACTGTTTTCAAGAAATCCCTGGTTGATACCTTACTAACAGTACACTGGTTATTTATTCACAGCTGTTATGATCCTTTTATGTGATTTGAAAGTCCATTAGCCCATTATAAAGATTTATAACTTTCGAATGAGGTTTTTGCTAAACAAAATTTTGTTTTCCTAGGATTGAGGTTTTCACCAATCGATTTCTGAGGTCCCAAAACCCTTATTGTCAAAGTTAATCAAATGCCTTCCGCTAGATTCCGAGATAGAGTTTGCAAACATTCAGACATTTCTCTTATTAGAGTGTATGCCAAAGCTGAAGTTGAAGCTCGCTAAATAAAAATTCTGCTAAATACAACAAACTAAATATTAATAATCAATAGTAATAAACAAACGTAGGAATCTGGTCCAAATGCAAAGATATTGGTTGTTTATGTTAGAAAGCAATTATTTTACTTGAATGAATTAGTATTTGGCATTGACATATCTGAATGTACTGCAAAACCTTCATTGTTCTACAACACCCTAGTACTGTGAGGCGATCGAGCCCTTGGAATTATTCCTTAGGCAAGAATCCCTCGCAAGTACTAAGTCAGCGTGTTGCTGCCCTACAGGTCATGGATTGTCTACCAAATACTCCTGCCCGAATTTGCTACAATTTAGGATGCCAGCTTTGATGTTTTTTTTTATATTATTAAATAAATTATTATGGGATTGAAAATTGCTTAACTAAGCTTATAATTACAATGATTTCTTTTGGCTTCCGCCCTAGCATTCACATGGTATTGCACAATCACACTCTTAATAGTCTTATTTCAATTAAATAGTTAAATCCAGTTACTAATTTTTACAATATTTCAATTAATTTAAATTAAGGAAGTAATTCGGCCATCCCCCGATTCCTCCCAAAAGCTAACTAACCACTTACTTCATACTGTATGGTCGGCGCCTGAATAGAAATACTTGCCACCGGCTAATCACTCCTTCCCCTGCCACAGTCCGCTCGCGTCTCTCTTTCACCAAGGTGGTCAGCAGATGAGTCTGACTGCCCATGCGTGGGGGGAACAATGGTATTGTGTCTTACCTTTACTGGTGGCTTCTACGGTGTTCTGGAGAATTCCATGCGGGCCGTAACCTTACGAGGCCGCAACTGTATGGATCAACATTGACAAATTTGTGAAATAATGTACTTGCCTGGTTGACCTAGAATTATGTACGCATACTATTTCTTATAACGGTGTAATAAAACTCTTCTAAGTGTCCTGTTGAATAAAACTAACCCGATATTTGTCTATTTCTTGGCTATCTAAAAATTGTCTATCAAGATGTGCCCCAAAAACAACCTTAAATAAACACCCTCCAAATTTTCCGACGAAAAACAGAGAGTAGTGGGCATTAAAACATACTGGAGATTGTTTAATTTCATAAAACAAGTTGTCGTGCCACTAAGATAGCGAAAGTTTAATTTACTTGGAAAGCGTTGGGAAAAAGAGAAAATAGATCTTCTTGTTAGCCGTAAATCAATTAAGATCAGAGTACAATTATACCGTCGTACATAAACCCGGAAAGAAGCACCTATATGCGGATGTATTAAGTAGGGCGGTTCTGAAAGTCAACAAAGAACTATTGCCGGTTATCGATCTCGATACGTTAAGACAAGAACAGCGAATCGACGAAGAATGTCAAAGGCTTAAAGCACACAAAAGTGTTAAAACCAGTCCCCAAGGGATAGAATTCTACCATCAAGGACAGAATCGACTAATTTTAGTTCCTTCAAATTTTCGTACAAAGATCCTAAATTACACCATGATATTCTGACGGCAGGGCATCAGGGAACACTAAAAACTCTGAAACGAATAAAACAAAAATTTGTTTGGCCTAACATGAAGGAAGACGTGCGAATATATGTAGATCAATGTCAATCGTGCAATCAGAGAAGGGACCACAGAAAAATCATTGCTCCTTTAGGCGAATTCGTTGAACCAACTTCAAAGAATCAGTTGTGATATTGTAGGTCCTCTACCAGTAACGTCAGCAGGGAACAAATATGTGCTAAGCTTTGTCTAACATTTGTCGAGATACACTGAATTTTTTGCTTTGCCAGATCAAACAAGTGAAACAATTGCTAGGTTCCTTATTCATCGTTATATCACTAAGAACGGTGTTCCGAGGGACTCATTACAGATCAGGGACCTGCGCTAACGTCAGAGTTAATTCGAGAAAAGTGTAGGTTATTGAAAATAAAGAAACTGCAAACTATAGGATACCATCCCATGTCGAATGGTAGAACAGACATAACACACAATACGCTGAGTAAAATGCTGTCCCATTGTGTAAACAGAATTTATAATGACTGAGACGAGTATTTGAGCTATGTTTGTATGGCGTACAACTCGGCTTTTCATGAAACCACCGTGTACTTAATTTGAATTTAACTAAAGACGATGCCCATAGACCCAATGATTATGTGGAAGAACTACGGAGTAAACTGAGAGAAATCAAAGAACAATCTTCACAGTTCCAAGCAAGGAGCCAAAGGAAACAGAAGAAACAATACGACATCAAGGCCAAACTAAGGGAATACACAATAGGTCATCGTGTTTATTTATATGTCCCTCATATTAAACTACATCGGGTTAAAAAAACTCTCTAAGCTTCGGCGAGGCCCCTACACTATTGTAAAGGTGTTATCATGTAAGGGGCTAGACAATAGAAAAAATATACTATACAATATTTAAGGAAACTTGTTTTAGTCGTCTTGTTGCTTAATCAAGGCTAGATGGGTATTTCCGAAACGAAAAGCAACTTTAATATTTTTGTCTATTTGTTAAAAAAACCGTCTGTGATTTACATTTTGGGGTGGCATGTATAGTACTATTTGTATTAGCCTATGAAGTTTTTGAGACAACAATATTTTATTTACTCTAGATTCTGATTGAGTGGTCGTGTGCTACTGTTTGTTTACTTGTAATAATAGTTAAAGTTGCATATAAAAACCAGTACACAATGTTTATAATTTCTTCCAAAATCAGTTAAAATTTATGAACAATAGTCTTATTATCTATGTGGTAATTCAAATCATAAATAAAGTTGGACAGCCATACAAATAAGTTGTTCAAAAACTGTACAGCAAATATAGTTTTACAACTGATATTTATTTATGCCAGCCTTAAAAATAACTACCTCATAAAAGATTTGAAGCTGTAATGATCATTAGCATATTTTAGTTTGCTTCATAATCGTATTAATAATTCTAGTGGATAGCGAATCGTTTTAGTTATGTTTTAGGTCAATGACGTCTATTAATGTGTCAGTAATATGTGGCAAACGGTTATTCAATACCAATTCCATTATGTCAGTTTATTCGACCTAAATAATGTTCATTACCAGGAGCACCAATCACTAATGGATGCAGGGGTACTTTAGATTCAATGCGTATCACTTGTAGCAATATATATCATGAATTTGTCCATCCTTTGTTTACCGTTGAATTTTGTTACCAAAATATGGAATCCTTCCATTTTAGGATCATATTTTCCAATACCGTGTTCGTTAAGAATTCATACCACAGTTTAATTTGATTATAAATAAAAATACCCCCGTCGCAGCAAACCTGCGTACTCAGCGAATTTCCAATGCATAATATATGTCTTAATACCATATAAAGCCGCATACCAAGTTTCATAAAAATATATTCATATATAAGCGGTATGTACAAGTTTAATTATTCTCCATAAGAATAACATTGGTGATGAGTAAGCAGGTTTGCTGCAACAAGGAACTAAAAAAATGGGGTTTTATGCAAATATCAATATAACTCAACAAGGTGAAGCCACATACCAAGTTTTATTAATTTATGTTTATAATTAAGGGAGTCATTACATTTTACTTATTCTCCATAAGAATAACATGGGGGCTGAGTACGCAGGTTCGCTGCTACGGGGATAATCAACAAAAAATCAATTTTTTGAGCAAATATCAATATACCAGTTCTACGTGACCCCACGTGCCAAGTTTCATCAATATACATTCATTAATAATGGAGATAACAAATTTTATTTATCCTCCATAAGGATAACATTGGACAACGTACTGTGTTTAGCACTTTGAATATCTCTGCAACGGTTGGACGTAGAATCACAATTTAAACACCAAAATGATTTTTTTGTGGAGCTGAGTTGATTGGTAAAAGCAAATGTGAAGTTTACATTAAAATTAACTTAGGAAAAGCCAAAAACCTTTTTCCCATAAGATTAACATAGGAGATTTTATGAGCAGGTTTTTTTGGATTTTCTCCGCAACCACTTAACCTAGCTTAATAATTCAAAATACCATATTATTTGTTTTTTTAAGCTCTATAACATGGTCAAAACGAAAATTAAGTGTTTAAAAAATTTTAGGGTAAAAAATGCAAAAAACCGATTTTTGGAAAATTTAAAACCCCCATAAAACCCCCTTACCATGGCCCGATTTTTCTGGTTTTCGAACTTAAAGTCATAAATATCACTTTACACATTTGAGCCAAATTTCATCGAAATCGGACGTTTTTTACTCAAGTTATCGCATTCACGGACACATATATAGATATATATATATATATATAGATATATATATATATATATATATATATATATATATATATATAGATAGATAGATATATATATACATATATATAAATTTGAACGAATAGTGTTTTAGTCATCTGGGGACCTAAAAAAAAAAATTTGTCATGGTCTCGGGCTTAAATCTTACCATGAGACCTACGGTAATAGCTTCTTCCCTATAGGGGAAATTCGCTAAAACAAAACCGAATGTTTAATGTTTATGTTTAAAAACAATTTATTGGGGTATAAAGCTCGGATTAGCATTTTAACAATAGCTAGTACAAATGCGGCCCGTGACCTACATATTTTAATATACCATTGTTAAAATCAGTTGTTGTACAAATGTTATATACATCAACACTGGGATTTAATAGTATATTTCGTTACTAGTCCGGAAAAGCGCTCTTTGCCAGTGCGAGATCGTGTTTTCGAGCGAGACGAAGTCGAGCACGGAATTTAGATCAAGCGCTGGCATATAGCTTTTCGGACGAGTATTGAACGACTAGGGGCTTGTAGGGGCAAAAGCCCCTAAAAAACCAAAATACATAAATTTTTTATCAACCTACATTGGTCATTTATAAATAAGCACTGATTTTCTAGCATTATAATATAGTTTACAACACAAACTATATACAATATATTTTATACAGTAGATACATTTACATTTAAATGGTAGTTCGTAGGGACAATAGCCTCTAAAACAGTAAACATTTTTATTTTGAAAATCATAAGCATAAAAAACAATTAAAATTTGGTTTAATTCAAGTTTTATTTACATGAATAGAAATCACTACTTACTTATTGCATTTGATAATTAGTCAGAACCTCTGGATAAACTATGTTTTTTGTATATGAATTGTTTTCTGTATTGTTCTGTTCTCTTGTATTTGCCATATATACTCTGATTCCATCTGATGACTTGACTCTGCTAAATGCAACATATAACTGTCCGTGATCAAAGTTTAGAGTTTCATTTTGTAGTGACCATTTGTAGACTCTTCAACAAAGTGCAACGCACCACAATGCATACATTGATCATTCATCAGGCCCAGATTGTGTGTTGGTATCTCGTTTATAAGTGGTAATCTAAAAATAGGAGTATCTTCGACGTCATGATGTGGTTGTTCATTCCTTTCCTCATTATAAATTTCTCGCCTACGCTGTCGTCTGTCATGCTGATTTCGAAAGCCAACACCTCGGCGACGCGGCCTTCCTCCGTTGTTCATTACTATTAAGGTAGAAAAGAAGAAATACGATAAGATATAACTATAGATCACCATAACTAAAAATTATACATTGCTGTAGTTTAAAAGTAAACAAACTGAATAAGTACAGCTGGTATCAATATCAAAGGCTAATTTAACTCTGTGGCACATCTGTTTTAATTTCAAAAGATGTAAACAAATTAAACCCCATGTTGTTTTAATGGGAAAAGTTTTATTCTGTTGCGAATTTATGGTAAAAAAATAAGAAAAATGAATAGTTTTCCCTCAAAATTCACGTCAAGACCTTTAAAATGATACCCCTCCCATCCTTCTACGGCCATCCAGTCACTCACAATTTCTTTACAAAAATTTGACTTACGGAATTATATATATAGATACTTTTCGTCATACTACAAAAAAGTCATAAAATTACAAACCAAGCAAATTTTATTCTAGAATCAAGGTTTATGTAACATCAATGAGAGGTTAACTGTGGCCAATGATTTGAAAACAATGAAAGTCAGCTGTTGCGTCGTGTTTGTAACTTCTAAAACTGATCGGAAAAGAACTATCCGGCAAAAATAGGCTTTCACCATAAGATTAACATGTAGCTAATTTTAGTGATCGGAAAAGAAGTGATCGGAAAAGTCAACAAAGGAACATATGTTATTTTAAATGAAAACAGCAAGTTTCCAGCCGCATTTTAGTATTGAAAGTAATATGTTCGCGCGTCGTATGACGAAAATGTATTTCTCGTACTTTATTAGTTTCTCAGTGATCTTACTACATGCTTACAATTATGTCACTATCCACTGATAAGGTAGTAGTAGATAAGGTAATTGTAATGTTTCTTTTCCAGTGATTGTTCCGGCCTGCTTTCACAGAACGTCAAGCCTCATGGTTGTTATTCAGAACATCAATTGTGTTGGAATCTAAGTCTTGATTTACACCGTACTCTCCTATTTCATAATTTAAACAGTTGGTGGTAAGGAGTTTGAGTGTTTGAAGACCTCCTCGATACTACCGAGCTCTGCAATGACTGTTTAATCTACAGTTTCATCTGCATTAGGACATAATGCTATAAGTATTTAAGGTTACACCAATGCCACAAATGCTGTTTATGTAGCAAGACCTGAAAAGTTCTTATACTATTAATGACGATTTGACATATTGTGCCTACCTAACTCGTTTGATAAGGCTTACACCGTCGGTTAGCAATTGCATATGAATGTAAAAATAATCTTCAAAATTGTATATCCTGAATCTAACTAACATACCAACGTGTGTACCTGTTTTAAGGAGACCTTAAGTTGGACTTAGATAGTTTTGTGTTTGTAATTTCTAAATAAAAATTAAACACTTGACTCCAGACTTCAATTTTTTACTAAACTGTAAGTTTCCAATGGGATTAAAAAAGAGTATTCGACGAATATATACTACTAACATACTCTAGTTTCAAGTTCAAATCGGGCAAATCATATTTATGAGTCTCTTTCTCTAATTATATTCTTGGAGCCTACGATCCTCAAAAAATAGACAATGACAAAATAAAAGTTAGACCTGTTGTTGTGGGGTGTTTTAAAGGATACATGAAGAATTTTAAATCCTAACTATTACAGTTTATATAAAGTTTAACATGTAAAATCCTATATTTCCTGTACAAAGTCCACCTTGTACAAAATACATTAGTCTCAATTTACTTTTCACTAGGCATACTCAAAATAGACATTGAGAAAAAAATAATCAACTACATAGATCACAGCCTGCGCACCCGATGGCTTCAGTACGTTACACTCCGTCTACTGGTCACTCTAAGTAAAACCCAGGCAATCCATAACTGTACAATAAATCTGTTACAAAAGTCAAATTTTAATGTTAGAAGTTTGAACAAGTTTATAAAATAAATCCACAGTCGGTGAAATTTTAAGAGGTATAATTGTCTAACTTCGTCATATTTTAGACAATATAATTTTCAGTTCGATCCCTGAGCCATCAATTGTTGGCTATTCTAAGAATAATTTACCTCTTCAAAGGCCACCCTTACCATTGCTGGCTGGAATATTGCATATTCAGATATCTTTGTGGCACTCGTGCAAATAAAATTGGGAAAAAGCTTTTCTTCGTGGTCCGTTCGTATAACCTAGTTCATATAACCTAGCTGTGTCTGGTATTTTAAATACAAATTTAACTAGTAAACTTACCCTGGATTTTACTTGAACGGTTTGATTTATTCTAAATTCCTTTTGAACTATGTTGTTCTTATTTTATTTATTTATTAGCTGTGTACCCGTCCTTCGTACGGGTTTAAATTCGTCAAATATGAATTTGCTATGATTTATCTGTCAAATCAAAAAGCCAAATTTAAACATTTACCAATATACAAATTTGAAAACCTTCTATAATTGTTAAACCGACTAATAGATTAATTAAAGAAAATAATAACCCAATTAATTTTACAATATTTAAATTATATTTTTTCTTTTTACTGTACAAAAAGTTGATGAAATATACCGGCGGATAGTTCTGGAACTGTTGCTAAGACGAGGAACTCTGTCGGGTAATGAAAACGGGTCATGGTTAAAAGAATGGTGTTTAATTTATATGTTCGTTCCTCGCTTTGGAAGAGACCAAACTTTGCGTTGATCTCCGTTGCTTGTTCATTGGTGTATGTGAGGATGGCACAATCACTGAACCAGGCAATTTCCAGACACTTTCCAAACATTTTTGTAACAGGAATAGGCTTGTGTTTTGTTCTGATGTATTAGTTATGTTCCTACCGAATTTCAATTTAAAAGGTCCAATATACTACTAATAATTCCATAAAAGTAAATGAGAGCAGAGCCCTATAGGATTTTTGTCAGTATTTTTACTATAGGATTGTACATGTGTAGCATAAGGGAACCACCATGAAAAATGTCATTATCATAGACATTGTCGTTTTTTAGTTAAGGTGATCACTGTGTCAGTGAGTGAATGAGCCTGACAAATATAGATTTAGATAATATATCTGCTCTGTATACTTATGTTTTATCTTACAAATCTTCACTAAGCGTTTTAAATAAGAACTACAACATCTGTTTATGGAATAATAAACACTATTAGTCATCATCTGGTCAATATAAATTAATGCTTTGTCCATAAGAATAACATAGGATCTTTAAAACCCCGTGGGACAGAGTAGTGGGGGTTTATTTTTGAAACGGGAGAGTGGTGAGTCAGTCAACTCACCTACTTGCTGATTTTAGCATTGTTTAAATTCATGAGATATGAATTTGCTATGATTTATTTGTCAAATAAAAAAGCCAAATGTAAACATTGACCAATATACAAATTTGAAAACCTTCTATTACTTTAGCTAAATCAATTAGTATAGTTTAAAACATTTACTCAATTTTTCAGCACTTTAATAATAAATCATAGGTTATTCAACTGTATATACACATTTTGTGTTGGCAAGTAAACATAACCTAGTTAGGCAGTTTACTATTGATTTCTCCTGTCATTTACTTCTAACATGAAGAAGAAGGAGGTCATTTCTGGCGTTTTGTAAACATATTTTATTTTTTACTCAAGCGAAAGAGCAAGTATTTAAAATATTATTACATTTTAGGTTAAACAGGACTATAATTAAATTACTTTGTTGTTCATTAATTACATTGTATTCGTGTAGTTGTATTTAAGCTGTTGTAATCAGTTCATCATTCAAGGAGAGCTGACAAGTGGAATGTTGATTGGAGAGTGTTGGGAGGAGGGTTCTTCGGTGATTGGTGTCTAATTGAACGATTCTGTTCTTAAGGTAATTGTGATTAATGAGGTAAATCCAATACTGATAAGTTTCTGTCTATGTAAACTGTATTAAGAACACCACATGATTAATATGTCACTACTCGAGCACGGAAATCGTTCACCGTATTTAAATCTAATCTTTATTTATCACGTGCTCATCAACTAATTTATTTTTGAGAAATTCGTTTATCACGCAACAATATTTAAAGTGTAATTTACTTTGTATAAACACTTAGAAACAGTATGCAACGTATAATGTCTTATTCATATGTTATAAATGTAGTTTGTTATATTGCTTGTACTATTGATTGTACTTGCTTCGGCAGTACATATACTAAAATTGTTATATTGCTATTCCTACGTAACGATAAATAATCCTTGGGTAAAATATTCAATTCAACCTTTACAAAAAGCGCAGTAAACTTATATTTGGTGGATAGAAAGTTCATTTTGCTGTTAAATATGGTGTTTATCTCAAGTTTTAGGTAAGGATTAACTGCAGTTAAGTATACAAAGCTCTTTTCAAAATTAAACATTTTTCACAATCATACAAGTTATTATATACTATTAGCATTATTCAAGATAGAAATGTCCAAAGTATAATAAACTAGTAATGGATTAAATAAGTCTATTTAGTTTTTTTCCATTTAGGATAACTCATTGAAAATCTATTAATGAAACTTATAAAGTCGGAAAAACAAAATAAATAACAAAACATAACGGCAAATAATACCAAATAATTTGAGGCGTTTTGACCACTTTCCCTTAGTATCGTTTGTAATGTGAACTGAGCAAAATTACCACTGGTGTTATAATACAATACCCCGTTGCAAAAACCTGTGAACTCAATGAATTTCGAATGGCCCTGTCACAAAAAGCCACGGGCTAAGTTCCATCAAAACATGTTAATCAATAAGCAAGATATGACATTTTATTTATTTTCCACTCTAAAAACATTAGAACTGAGAATGCAGTTTCGGTGCAACAGGTTCCACTAAAACCGGAGTTTTATGCAAATATATGTGGATCACGACTATGTGAAGTAAAATACTATTGTTATCAATATAAGTTCATGGATGAAGGTTCAAAAAAACGAACTAGTATAGTTCCTCTATTATTTATTTGTTAATTAAAAAAGGCTTAGTATATAGTTTAAACTATTGTATATTATTTTGGCGTAATATTCAGGAAATGTTACATACAAAAATGGTGAGAGTGGAGAGAAAGTTTGCATCTTAAAAACCTCCACTGCGTGTAGAATATGTCACCATAGTTATTGGATTGATTTGAGTAAAACGTCATAGAAAAATGTTTTCTATTCCATTTAGTTTATAGAGTTTTCAAATAACAAACAAAGTTGGTTATATACTACCTAAGACTAAGCTGTATGAGGGAAGTAAATAAAAGGGGTTTAGAAAGAAGAATGTAGCTTGTTTTAGCCTGTTTTATGTTGAATATATGGAGGACTTTTTACTTTCTCCCTTTATACAGAGTGTATGGAGAAAGTATTGTTTTCGTCAACATTTTCGATTTGAGTTGTTAGTGGAAATATTTGTTTTGGTGCTACCTGAACCCAAAAAAGTGATTTTTATGTGATGTCTGTCTGTCTGTCTGGATGTGTACAACACTAAAGCCCACACCAATTGGCCGATTTTGATTAAATTTCGGTATTTAGGTACTATACCACGATATCTCCAGGGATTTTTTAATTTTTTTGATTGTTTAAAAGGGTAATTATCCCCCAAAAACCACCAAAAAAAAAGGAAAAATCCGAATTTATCAAAATCGGCTCTAACGATTTTAATTAAACTTTGGTGGTTTGTAGAGCTTTACGTTTCCAACAAAATGACACCACCCGCATTCCTGGAAAAATTTGGGTAACCAAATCATAGGACTTAAAACTTACAAAATTTAGTTATTTTAATTTTCATAAAAAACCATTAATGTTAAAAAAACATTACTTTTCACCATTAAAAAACTAATAATTTAGTGTTCTGAATTATTACTCTACGATTGTTTTTTGTGGGGATAAAAATTTTCATTTTGCGGTAAACGCAGCACATTGTCCAATGTTATTCTTACGGGGAATACAAAACTTACCACTTCTCTCTTATTTACTGATCAATTTCATTTAAACTTGATATGCAGGTCAAGTTAGCATTAACCAACAGAGGATTTTCTAAATATGTTGCAACTAACCCTGGGGGGACAAGGGGGCATTTCCCCTCTCAAAACCACTTTGTTTAGCAACGGATTCTGTAGTGCCTCCCAAAATTGGGCTTGGGTGGATATATCTGAAAAAACTGTGTTAGACAATTTTCTGTACATTCAACTGTACTTTATATTCTATATTTAGTAAATAAAAGTAATATATTCATGAATTTGCGCTAAAAGGGAGAAATTATGTGTCAGTTTCCTGATACCGTTTGTTATTCTAACTACTAAAACGCGACATTTATTTTAACATTGTATAAATAAAGTAGAACATGTTTTGTATGTAACGTCTAGGATTTTTATGTACTAGACCTTACTAAAATCCCATTTGTTGATCATCCCCGTAGCAGCAAACCTGCGTACTCAGTCCCTATGTTATTCTTATGGAGAATAAATAAAATGTAATGACTCCCTCAATTATGAACATAAATTAATAATACTTGGTATGTGACTTCACCATGTTGAGTTATATTGATATTTGCATAAAAACCCATTTTTTGTTCCTTGTTGCAGCAAACCTGCCTACTCAGCCCCCATGTTATTCTTATGGGGAATAATTAACAAGTTGTATAGCGCTTATTTATGATTGAATATTGATGAAACTAGGTATGTGGTTTCGCCTAGTTAAATTCTATTTATATTTGTATAAAAACCAACTGGTTGTGTTCCTTTTTTCAGCAAACCTACGTACTCATCACCAATGTTATTATTATGGAGAATAATTAAAATTGTATGTTTCGCTTTTACAGTATATGAATATATTTTTATGAAACTTAGTATGCGGCTTTATGTGGTATTAAGACATATGTTATTTATTGGAAATTCAATGAGTACGCAGGTTTTCTGTGACGGGGGGGTGTATTTGAATATTTTTCTTAGCCACAAAGTGTTGTCTTTAAAAGTCCACAAACTTAAATGTCAGTGAAGCCCAAAAAAGGCCTTAGTCTCAAGATGATTCTGTGGCATATAACGGCTTCGTTTACTTATTGTTCAAGCTTCAATCTGTTAAATAATCCTTATACTATGTAAGAAGTGCTTAATTTTGCAAAATGAATATTTATAAAGACAATTGTACGTAACGAGAGGTTTTTATTACTACGCTTATACTCCAGCTCAGGAACTTTAAAATTGACTTATGTAAAATAGCTACTTACTTTCGTATCAAAAAATGTTTATAAGCGGTAGTAGTTCCTCAGCTAAACACGTTTGGGAACTGTTAGTATATTATATGTTTATTGCAAGTAAATCGTCCATTTATGAGAAACGAAAAATCAATAAGCAATCTATCTACAATATAAAACAACTTCTAGCTCCTACAGTTTTAAATAAATCATAAAATTAAAGTATAATTAGATGTATCATAGATAGTGATGTGGTAGTAGATATGAAGTGGTAATAGTGGTAGTTCTATGAAGTAGTGGTAGTGGTAGTGTAGTAGTGGTAGTGGTTTTGGTGGTGTGGTATTTAGTGGTAGTTAATATATAATCTTATATTATACTATATAAAAAGAAGTAGTAGTACATTTAATGGAAATCGGTACTCTATAGATTGTCTGAAGAGTAGTTTGGCTAGGGTCCCATTTAAAGCAACGGTTATTTGATGGTCCCTCTCCAGCCTTATGGCGCCCGTCGCCCGATAACATGAATGTTCATTGAATGTTAGTAGCCTCTCATGGTGCGTACAGTCACACACAAATACCCGAGGAGGGAAAGAGAGGGAAATATCTTAACATTTCGTATAGAGAAATATTGTTTTCGTATGTGAAACATACAGGCTTCTTGGCAAATACTTTAATCTAAGTAGTTCTTATCATTTATACAATGCTATAAAACTACGAACCATAAAATAAATAATATTATCATTATGAAAATTAAATAATTACAACATATGTTAGTGATGTCTTTAATTTGATATTGCAGAATTACTGTAATATTAATCCTTCTTTGTTTGTTTTTTATTTCTATCGTATAATAATCGTGAGCTTTTCAATTATTACCGGTGAAAATATTGGGGAAAACTTCAAATATTTTACTAAAATCCATATATTGGTTTTGACAGAGCTCGTTACTGTAATTTAATTATATTTAAGGTTGTTAGTTTGGTTTTCTTAGTAATATTTAATGTTGTTTATTGTATTAAATAGATAGTCCATAAATATTTGTTAAATATTTTATTGAACCTTTGCTGACGAAGGGTTTTGCTCTGAGCGTTAGGCCACCAATTACCAAGTTGGGGTTTCTAGCAACAAATCCCTCAAACGTCCCACCACATTTAACTACTGGAATAATGTTGCCTCATTGCTTTTGCAGTGGTGGGATCTGCAATACAATTAATCATTGAAACTCAAAACATAATTGTTTACTTTTAAAGTTTTTATAATAATTTAAAAGTTTATGTGTATGTTGCTTTATGTTTATGTGTCAGTTTTTGTACCAGTAGTAAACAAATAGTAAAGTAATTTGTACGTTAAAAGTAAAATTACTCCTAATATGTTCTTAAGAGCAGTAATCAATTTCTACTGAAGTAATAATGATTAAGTTAATTGTCATCGAATTAAATCAAATTTTACCGACTTACAGTATTAAATAATAACTTGTATTGCAATAAATGTTTACACTCAGCAAACCATTACTAATAAAGCTGAATAATGTTCTGTAATTGTAAATTTGTTGCAAAACTTATCAAAAGGGTTTAAACCGGAGAGCTGACAACAAATGTAGTAAATGACAAAGTGAAATATATTATGTTTATAGCTTCCTCGTTCAAGTTTAATAGACTATTACTAGTAAGGTTATGAACTAGTATTTCTAAAATATGGTCAGAGCGCATTGTAGATCATAATACGTTAATTGACATTAATTTTGTATGTTTTTGTTTAACAAACGTACAAAATTATTCGGTTTGAGCTAGTTAAAACCAAGAACACTGAAGATCGTAAAGGAAAGGCCCTGTTAGTTGTAAAAAATAAAGGGAAAAAGGTACATAAATGGTGCATTCTTTCAGGCACAACACCTAATGTAGCTTTACTCAGGATCGTGCTGTTATCATTATTGTTACTGTCTCCCTTGGCACATAGAATATTGAGAAAGTATTTTTTCGTCAACATTTTATTAATTGGCGTAAATATTTGTTTGGTTGCTCTCTGAACTAAACAAATATTAGTTTAGGGTGATTTCTGTCTATAAGGATGAGAACTGATATATATACAACACCAATGTACCGATTTTGATTAAATTTGGGATGTAGGTATATCCACGATTTCTTCAGGAGTTTTTTTACTATTTTATTTTTTAGTTCATTATCCTAAACAGAACAAAAACGGGAGAAAAAATGTGAACCTAGTTTTATAGGTGTTAAAACTAGTTTGGTTAAAATTTTATAATTATTATCTAAGGTCCTAAAAATAAACGGTATCAGGAAACTGACACATACTTTCTCCCTTTTAGCCCAACTTTAATGAATAAATTACTTTTTATTTACTAGATATAGAATACAAAGCACGGTCGAATGTACAGAAAATCTTGTGAACAAGTTGTTTTAAAAAACATCCACCCAAATCCCTGCTTTGGAGGCACTACAGAATCAATTGCTACACTTGTGGTTTAAAGAGGGGAAATGCCCCCTATTCCCCCCCAGGGTTATTAAGGGGCAACATATTTCGAATTAACTCTGTTGGTCAATGCTAAATTGACAAGCATATCAAGTTTGAATTAAATTGATCAGTAAATAAGAGAGAAATAGTAATTTTTGTATTCCCCATAAGAATAACATTGGACAACGTACTGCGTTTACCGCTAAATGAAAATTTCAATTTTCTCCGAAACCAGCAATCGTAGAATAGTAATTCAAAATACCAAATTATTTAGTTTTTTGAGCTCTTTTTAATGGTGAATAGTATTATTTTTTATATTTATGTATTTTTATGAAAAATCAAAAAAATTGAATTTTTGATGTTTTAAGTCCTGTAATTTCTGAACCCGAATTTTTACAGCAATGCGGGTGGTGTCATTTTGTTGGAAAACTAAAGTTCTACAAACGACTAAAATTTAATCAAAATCGTTAGAGCCGTTTTTGAGAAATTTGGATTTTTCATGTTTTTTGGCAGTTTTTGGGGGATAATTACCCTTAAAAATCAAAAATTCAAAAAAATGAAAAAAACACCTGGAGATATCGTGGATTAGTACCTACATACCAAATTTCATCAAAATCGGCCCATTGGTTAGGGCTCTAGCTCTGTACACATCCACACAGACACACACACACACACACACACACACACACACACACGGACACACACACACACACACACAGACAGACATCACGTAAAAACCACTTTTTGGGTTCAGGGAGCACCAAAACGAATATTTCCACTAACAACTCAAATTCGAAAATTTTGACGAAAACAATACTTTCTCCATATACTATGTATAGGGGGAGAAAGTAAAAGGAAGCAACCACATGTCTAAGAAAATTCGGTGTCGGAAATTAAAAGTCTTAAAATCGTTTAAAATTAATACTTTGTGGTTTCTGCCTGGAACCATTACTTGTAATCAAATGCAGTAGATCAGAAAACTAATTAATATTTTGAATTATTACTACGCTTAATGGTTTTAAATCTTGTCGTTTTCGAGATAATAATTATGTATTCAGTTAACATTGACAACCTGCATGGCAACTATAAATTCATTTATTGACTAAAACACGGTTAATCAGGACAAAGTATGTGTCAGATTTCTGATACTGTTGTTTATTAAAATGTAACGTTTCATGAGATATTTAGTTATACCAGACATAACATCATAGGAGATTTATTTTTGCAACTGATAAACTGAACTATACGGTTTCATGTAGTTTGTACACTAGGTGACAGCTGAAACTTTGCTTTCCCACCCACGCAAAAAAAATTAAAATCTAGGAAATATTTATTTGTTGATGACTGTTAGTGACTCTGTTGAGGTGCTGTTGTTTAATGGTATTCTACAAGAGAGTGTCTGGCAGTGTAATCCCTGGGGAAAAGTTAAAGAAACGATGTCAACAATGCAGGTTACGCCTCTGTCTGCGTCACGATACACTCGTAAATACAGTGTGCTGCTTTCCTTATAATTATTAAATATTTGTTTAATTATATACAAATTTTTCAAAATGGGTCTGTAATACCACATTAAAACTCATGGTTGGATAGG
The DNA here is from genome assembly GCA_963675035.1 of Allygus modestus. NCBI lineage: Eukaryota > Metazoa > Arthropoda > Insecta > Hemiptera > Cicadellidae > Allygus > Allygus modestus. Next base: position 64,189,326 of record OY776112.1, read on the forward strand.
GAAATGTACATAAAGTGAATTAAAATTGGACTACCCAGAACCAAATAGTACTGTAGTGCTTCACAGTACATGACATTTGTAACTGTTATAACTAAGTTAGTTTTGGAGACATATCATGGTAATTTACTTGCAGTTTTATATTCAGGTAAAAGCAGTAACATAAACCATCATAGATATAATTTTGAAGCTAAGGTGTTGATTTTACTCAACATTTTGTTACACCATTTATAAGCTTTTTATAACTCGTTAAAAATTGATAAAGATTAAAGAAGCTTTTAAAATCAACATAGCTCTCAAAGGAATCATTATGTAATATAACAAATGTAGAGCTGCTATTTTATTTAGGTTGGTTATCTTCGTATTATAACGTTTCTTGTCTCACATATACATTTTAATGAGGTCCATTCACCAATGGGATCGTATTTATAAACTTGAACTAATCCTCAGATAACAACCCCCTAAGATTAAAATCATTAAAACTGGCAATTCGTGTTGCAATTCTGCATGTTTGGAAAAATCCCCGCCAAATTTATATTTATTTAATATAAAATACTGTATTTTTGAAAGGGGTAGAGAGAATTTAAATTGTTTTAATTAAAACTATTACAGATTATTTCCGTTTTAATTGTGAGCTAATGTGTAGAAAATATTTGATCACATAATTGATTATGTATTACAACAGCGTCGTTTAACATAAAAGTAAAAAAATTTAGAGGTATAATTGGATAATCGAACGAAGTGAATTAATCCTTATACATAACTTTACTGCTTAGACTGGTAAGAGAATCAACTCAACTGGCGTGCCTGTGACCAAACTAACTCGAGAACGCCTTCACAGTTAAATTTCAAATTTTCCAGATCAACTTAACAGTACAAAATCTCGGTCGAGTTCGTTATTCAGATAATTTTGTTCAGTGTTAATAAAATTATCTTAAAACCAAATTTATGTTTTTCTTCATAAGAATAACATGGAAAGCCATTTTAGTGGGACTTGAATCATTAAAATTTATCCGACGTCTATGCTTCAACAACAGAGTAACAATAGTTAGTTTACTAGAGTATACTTTGGAATACCGGATAACAAAAGGTTTTTCACAACAAAAAAACAGAGAGATAAATCGAAGTATATGTAGTAATGAAGTATATGTTGTGAGCATATTTCTTATTTTATAAAATTATAAAGAGTACGTTATTAAAATAATATTTATACAGTTAATATTATCTTAGTATGCCTACTCTGTGTAAATGTCGACAGTCGTCGGAGGCGACGAGTAACAGTGGCAGACGACGCGTGTGGCAGATCGAAAAATTCTACATAATTTTTAAAAATAGATGACTGCAGATACTGAGATATTAACTTGACTTATAAAATAGTTTGTTTTATTACATTGTCTTAGACAGTTGGTAATATTGTGATTGTCATGTGTAAAAAGTAAAAAGCCTCAATTTGTCTAGAAAGCTTTGATCAAGTTAGTCACAGTAAGCGACCAAACTTAAATTTATTTTGTAGGAAAATTATTTGCTAGGTTATATTATCACTAAATAAATAATAAAATTCTCTACAAATACGTTACCAGTAATGTTGTAGCCAACCACAATAAAAGCTATAGACTATTCTAACCAAACAGCCTTTTTTGGAAGGTTATCTTGAATGATTTGACATATCCTAGGCTTGGATTACAGTGAGCTGTTTTCATCATAAACCTGGACCTATTGCTATGAAATGTAGGCCTATACACTTAGGTTACTTGCCATTTTAGAAGTTTCATGTACGGTCTTGGACCAACCCATGTATATCATTTAATTTCATGATTGTCTAGGCTTTTAAAACAATATGTTGAAATTTTATTTTGTCATCTAAATAACTAGACCTGACGAATTATTTTTAATCCTTATGGATATTTTGACTAGGCCTATAGAAATTGTAACATTTATTCAATCTCGCTGTTCTCTTAAAAGTTAAATTAATCACACTGCTAAAGTTACTGCCTAGCCCAAAATACCCTGTACTACGATAACGCACTCATGCCAATCCTAACAACAAGCCATGCCTGAAACGTACAATTTATTTAAAAAATAAGTAAATTTACTGATTTATACAACTTTCCTTTGATAAAAACAAGTGATAAATGTATGAATATTTTTCTATGGATAAAAGGTGAGGCCTGTGACAGGATCCAACCTGCAACCTTTCGCCCTGAGAGCCAGTGCGATACCCATTGAGCTACCGCGAAAAGTGGTTTTTCGGGGAGAAGTGACTATTACTATAGCTATATAGAGATAAAACCCGGATTCTGGTGGCAGTTAAATGATACCGGAATGTATTCTGATGATGTTACTCAAATCTGATCTTGAATTTTTTATGAGACTCGATTTAAGTTTGATCATGTGTTTCGATTATCCTTATACGCGAGGAATGAGCGTAAACCTAGTATATACATTGGTGTCACTAGGATGTAGGATTGTTATAGTAGACATGTGAAATAATCGTTCTAAAAGGAAACTTTAGAGGTGAAGTTTCTTATCCGCCCATTCCCAGCTCCTAAATCCTTCCCCCGAACATCATTATCTCGTTCAGTTTTTGTAACATAAGTGATGTTGTTTTGATTAAAGTAATGCTGTTTTTACCACATATTTAGATGCACCTCTTAGAAATCACGTTGAACTCTTGGCAGGAGTCTTAATAATTTAAAGAATCCATAGCCTCAACCTAATTGCGTGTTTATAATCCAGTTATACTTATTATGACTTTTCTGTTTATTAAGTTTTCCTTTATGGACATCGCGATTCGCTGCATTTTCAGGGACATCAATGTGAAAAGTGGAAAATAAATCATCTGATTTTCAGTTTTGATTTTATTATGACTACAAAGCCTTTTAGGTAATTTTAACAACCATACCTAAATTTGCACCATACTCAAATACAAGGCATCAAATATAGGTAAAAGATGCTTAAGTTCTCTATACAAATGGTGGTCTCGAGTTACGTATTTTGTCGTTGCTGTGCTTTAGCTGTCTGTGGCTTTACACGGAGAAGGGAAATAAAATTTTATTGTGCCCAGAAATTTATATATTTACATTTAAGACGTCAATCACCAATCTATTTTGCCCTTTAATGACCCCCTCTGCATAAATAGTAAAGGTATCATTTGTTGATCTAACCTAAGGTTGACATTGACAGTACTCCACGCTTCATTGACTCATCTGCATATCACTGAACCAGGTTCAACAATATTCGTTAATCCTTCTAAGGTTGACATTAGTGGCGAAACCCTCCACGCTTTATTACCTTATAAGCATATCACTGAACAATATTCTCGATTGTTGAACCATCATATAATGACATGAGTGGCGAGCCCCTCTACGCTACATTACCTCACCAGTAAATCATTGAACAATGTTCGTAAATTGTTTAACCATCTAGATATTCGTCCAGATATTAACAACAAAAATGTCAATCACCTGCTGATATGCAATCAGTACGTGACTTAGGCAGATGTTTGTGTTTATTAAATGAACGTTTACTAGAGTCTCTATAAAAATCACTTTTTTTAACTAAATCGTTTCCTAGCTTGGTTGATTAATATAAGGTATTAAAATAATCGAAATATGGCTAGCAGGTTCATAGTAATATATTGAATAACCTAAATTCTATTTTATAATGCAATTATTGTAACTTAAAACTCCAAAACGAACCACTTATTTTTTATCACACTAACAATGAACACGCTATGCAACACGGAGAAAGATTTTTGTTTTACAGAGGGGATAATTTGATTTGGGATAGTTTAACTCTATCAATGTAACTCGGTAAGCAAACCTCTTTGAGACAACCAAGACAAAGTCATCAAGTTAATTTTCCAAGCTTCTCATCGTTCTTACATACAGAGTGTCCAGCCTAAAATGGTCCAATAGCTAATTTTTATTTTATATATGACAGCTAAATTCTTATAGGGGACCCCCTTTACTTATTTAGTCTCCATCTTAAAATGGATTTCATTTCATAAAATCTCCAGCCATTTTACTAATATGGAAAAGAATACCCCCGTCGCAGCAAACCTGCATACTCAGCGAATTTCCAATGGAGATATAAGTGTCTTAATACTACCTAAAGCCACTTAGCAAGTTTCATAAAAATATATTCACAAATACGCGATATATACAATTTTACTTATTCTCCATAAGAATAACATTGGGGCTGAGTACCCAGGTTTGCTACAACAAGGAACACAAAAAATGGGTTGTTATGCTAATATCAATATTACTCAACTAGGTGAAGTCGTATACCCGTTTTTAATAATTTATGTTCATAATTAAGGGAGACAGAGCATTTAATTATTCTCCATAAGAATAAGATGGGGGCTGAGTACGCAGGTTTGCTGCTATGGGAGGAGTCTTTGGAAAAAATTGTTTGTTACCAAATACCAATAGACCATAATGAGATGAAGCCGTATACCAAGTTTCCTCAGTATACTTTCATAAATAAGAGAGATATAAAATTGTTCTTTTCCTCCATAAGAATAACATTAGACAACGTACTGTGTTTAACACTTTCAATATCTCGGTAACCAATTGACCTAGAGGAATGATCAAAATACCAAATTGTGTGTTATTTTAAGCTGAATACAATGGTAGAATCTAAAATTTGACTATTTCAAAAATTATATATAAACAATTTTAAAAACCCATTTTTGGGATACAAAACCCCCCCCAAAATACCCCTTCGGATGGAGCGATCTGTCTGGTTTTCGAACTTAGTCATAAATGTTGCTTTACACGTTTATACCGAGTTTCATCAAAATCGGATCATTTTTACAAGAGTTATCGTGCTCACGGACACATATATATATATGCAGAATCGAACGAATGGTGTTTTTGGGGTCTGGGGACCTCAAAACGAAAAGTTATCATGGTCCCGGGCCTAGGTCTTACCATGCCGACTACGGTAATAGCTTCTTCCCTATAGGGGAAATTCGCTAAAATCACTTGATTTAATAGGAAGGTGAAAGGCTAGGTTTAGTCAAATATTCAATGAATACAAACGTTTTCAAGTTACATTTCCTACCCGATAAAACTAAAATAAAATTAATTAATTAATTAATTAAATGTGGAGATTTCATAAGAAAACTAAAGTTGGCCGCCATATTGGAAAAATTAAGGGACATTTTTGGAAATTAAATGCGTTATAAAACGGTTATTAAAAAGATAAAGGGGGTTCCCCATAACAAATTAGCTGTCAGATATCAAATAAAATTAAAAAATTAGATATTGGGCCCCTTTCGGCTGGTCAGCCTGTATTTAGGAGCATATGTAATTGGAATTAAAGGTTTTGAATCGTTATGTTTAACATAATTTTATGTTTATATTTTTATTCAGTTCCGATCATCATATACTTTTATTAGTTGTTTGTTGGACCAATCTACACTAACATCTCCATCATCAGTAGGGGAATCGAAGATGGATGTTGTAAATGAGGTGTAAGCTCTCTCGTCTTACATGCAGTATAAATCTCAGGAGTTATGAAACTTTCCTTTGAAGGACTTAAAGAGCTTACAAAGGAGATTAGATGTTTTAAACAAAGTTTAACATTTTTGAAACTTCACTCCGTAAATTTATTCTTCATGTTTTTTTATTTCTATTATTTTCATACCGTATTTTTATTTTAAACTGATAGCGCTAGCGTGAAATAAATATGATGAGTATGAATGAATGAAACCTCCTAATATATTGTTGTTTCTCATAAGTTTTTTATTTGATTCATATTTGAAATAAATTTTCTCATCACAGTATAAAATCGCCTCGTTTTTACCATAGTAACAAATCGTTATCTATTCTAAAAGTGTTGCCTTTGGATACCGTTTTTTTATTTCTACATACCACTATATTTGTATTCTTCCTCATAAATTTTATTAAATTTGTACTTTCCCAATACTTTTACATTGAAAAAATAACAATGTAAATAAAATTTAATATAATTTACGTAGTGTAAACCTAAAAACGTGGCAATGTTTTATATAATTATTACCCTAATTTTTAAATTTTGTTAAAACTTTTTAATATCACCATACATTTTTGTATAGGCTCTCCCGGTTAATATGATTTATTATTTTCAATACAACTTGAGTACACTCTAGGACAACTTATTTATAACTGTTTAACGACCGAAGCTTTGGCCAATATGACTAGTTTAACATGGTATATATTTATACGTAACATTGTTGGTACTTAATTGAATTAGTTTGCTATTAAATACTATTGAAATCTGTACGTCTATACTTCCTGGATATTTTATACAGTTATCTTACTGCTTTCAATTCTAGTTTAAATTGTGCTTAAAAAAAGGATTTTAAAATAGGTTTCTCCAAAAAACTCGACTAGAGTATATAAGACAGAGTATAACTATCAATTTTGATTAGTTTTTATATCTGAAATACTAAGTCTTTTTATACCATTTTATAGAGCTTAAAAAAACAAATATTTTGGTATCTTGATTTACTAACCTCGGTTAAGTGGTTGCGGAGAAAATCTAAAAGATGTGTTCATTAAATCTCCCATGTTAATGTGAAAAAGGTGTTTGGCTTCTCCTAAGTTCGTTTTAATGTAAACTTCACATTTACTTTCACCAATCATTTCAGCTCTATAAAACAATCATTTTGGTGATTTAATTATGATTCTACGTCCAACTATAGCAGAGATATTCAAAGTGCTAAACACAGTACGTTTTCCAATGTTATCCTTATGGAGAATAAGTAAAATTTAATATCTCGATTATTTATGAATGTACACTGATGAAAATTGGTATGTGGCTTCACGTAGTATTGGTACATTGCTATTTGCACAACAGATTGATTTTTTCTGATTATCCCCACAGCAGCAAACCTGCATACTCAGCTATATGTTATTCTTATGTAGAATCTCCCTTAATTATGAACATAAATTAACACAACTTAGTACGTAGCTTCACCTAGTTGAGTTACATTGATAATTGCACAAAAACGTATTTCTTCTCTTTCTTTTTGCAGCAAACCTGCGAACTCAGCCTTAATGTTATTCTTATAGAGAATGAATAAACTGCTATGGATCACTTATCTATTTATGTATTTTTATGAAACTTGCTAAGTGGCTTTATGTGGTAGTGAGAAACATATGCATGGATTGGAAATTCGCTGAGTCCGCAGGTTTTCTGCGACGGGGGTATTTATTGTTTCTAACCACTAATATTTGAAATACCCAATATACATATATATATATATATATGTATATATATATACATATATATATATATATACACACACCCACAGCTATGATAACTCCATAAAATTTCATGTGAATGGATTTCTTCACAAACGTGGATTATTATTAAGGTTAAAAAACATTTACTTTCATACGCTCATATATTTACGATTAAAATTCATGTTTCTTACCAAATCTAGGTAATACCAATTTCAAATGTATTATTCTGTTATAAATTAGTATTAAGTAAGTAGAAATAGTATTATGAAGTACATTACATAGTAGGTATTACATTTTATGTTTCACACCAAATCTAGGAAGTAATCAATCAAAATATATTAGTCAGTTAGTAAGTAGTATTAAGTAAGTATAAGTATCAGTAAGTAGTAAGTAGATATTACTTAGACGGGAGTCCCACCGGTGTACGCGACACGCGGTCAGTTACCCAGCATAATCCCAGAGGCAGGTGCACTTCTTACCTCTTACATTTTATTACATTAATGTCAGGATGAACTTTTAGTTCATGAACAAAAGTCTTACTTCCTATAGATGATAAAAATAAAGGATTAATCAAGTGCTAACAATATTTTCATTCTATACCTACTAAAAAGTATATTCACCAAGTCCGTAAAACCACAATAATAATTTTTACATACTTCAGATAAAGTATGATTACCCATCAACTTCGATCTGTTACCTCATTTCAGTTTTGACGTCGCATAAAATCACGCAGAATATCAAATTTAAATGTTTTAAAATGATTCTTAATCTGACTTTTTTATCTATTTATTGGCTTAGGAAAGGTTTTATAAAAAACAAATATTTTCCCTCAGATTCCTTTGCAGAGATTTGTTCTTCAAGTATATTATTCCTGGATGTCAAACTTGTGGTTTTAATTTTACAGCTCATAGTAAAATGGAATGTTTATTTAGATTCTTTCCTTTCTTCAGTTTATATATTTATAAGGTACTAGATGGCCCGTCAGACGTCCTGTTTACATTGCATTAATTTTGTTTTATGTCAAATACTCGTTCATTTTCAAGATGAGCTCGTTCGCTTCGCTCACTCGCCTATTATTATATAGTAAACCCCCACTATAAAAATATAGTATATAGTATAGTATAGTATTATAGTATATTATATATTAAATCCGGCATAGAAAAAACAGTTTGAGTTGCCATTCAAGTAGATTTTTCATTTCCGTAATGAAGATATGTTTATGCCTTTCAAGTATGTTTATATATAATCCTTGTTGACAGCTGTTCGGTGTAAGTAACTGAACTTTGATCAAATCAATGGGAACTTAGAAGGCCAATGGGACAGAGCCCTTAGGTCGCAACTAACAATTTCTTTTATAAAAACCTTGTCCTAATGTTAACGAACACAACCAAAAATAATTATTTAATTTGGTGCACTTTTTCTCAAGTTATGGAGTGACCAAGAAAACAAGACAGAAGTTTAAGTTCGAAAACAAGACAGATCGACCTATCCGAAGGGGTATTTTGGGGGGTTTTGTACCCCAAAAATTGGTTTTTTGAGTTTTTTACAAAAGATGTTTGAAAAAGTCAAATTTTACTTTTTCCATTGGAATCAGCTTAAAAAGACGCACAATTTGGTGTTTTAATCATTGTTGTACGTCAAATTGTTACTGAGATATTGAAAGTGCCAAACACAGTACGTTGTCCAATGATATTCTTATGGAGAATAAGAAAAATTGTATATCTCGCTTATTTATCATCTTAGCCTGATGAAACTTGGTATATTGCTTCATATCGTTGTGGTCTATTGATATTTGCACTAAAAACATTTTTTGGCTGATAGTTCCCGCAGCAGTAAACCTGCGTACTCAGCTCCCATGTTATTCTTATGGTGAATAAGTAACGTGTTATCTCCCTTAATTATGAACATAAATTAATAAAATTTGGTATGTGGCTTTACCTTCTTGAGTTATCTTGATATTTGTATAAAACCCCAATTTGTTGTGTCCTTTCTTCAGCAACCCTGCATACTCAGCTGCCATGTAGTTCTTATGGAGAATAATTAAAATGCCATAAATTGTTTATTTATGAATGTATATTGAGGAAACTTGGTATGTGGCTTTATGTGGTATTAATATACATATATATGTATCGAAAATTCGCTGAGTACGAAGGTTTCCTGTTACGGGGGTATTATGTATTAAGATATGACTGAAATAAATAACACAAATTATTTAAAAAGAATATAATCGAACAATTTCACGATGCAAATTATATATTTAAGATATAACACATTTAATTACAGATGTGAACTGCTATGATTCAATACTCATAAATTAATTTCGGCTCATTTCTATTATATTGATAATATGAATTAAAACTTATTTTTATTTCAATTCATGTATATTTTAAAATTAAATTAAATAGTTCTGCATATTTTTTACAAATTATTTTCATATATCAATCATTGACTATCCTAAATAAGGTTCAGTTGTCTTCAATTTAGTTTAATGGGGTCTCACTGGAAATATAGAATCCGTTTTTTTTATTTTAATCAATTTTCTTCTGTCACAGGTTACCGCGAGCAATACGTTTACCATTAAGATGAAACATTCAACAATTTTGATTATAAATTAGGGATATCTATCGTTTTAGGGCAACATTTGGTTTCGAAAAAATAAATGTAACACGACCCCTCTCCGATGTTACTTAATAAGTATTCTTGTAAGTTTTAATAACTATAATTATCGTAATTAAAATACTAGGCACTATCCTTACTAAAAACTGTATTCTAAGTATGTATATATTTATTTACATATATTGTATTGTTTTATGAACAGCCTCAAATATGATCAACCTAATGGAAAATTGTAAGTTTTTAACAATCTGTAGAAAATCGAATCCGTAGAAAGAGTAAAATCTTAATGATTTAATTAAATAAATATTCTTATTGCCAGCCTTTATGACAGTTATTTTTGGTCCAAGAAATATACTTAATGTTTAATCATATTAGGCAGTCTTAATACTTGTTGGAACACCAACATAAAACGAGCCGGTTATAAAAGCTTATTTGGCTGCGCTATTCAACAAGGGTGGTCAATTAGTTCATTAATCACGTGGTCGGTACTCTAACCCTTTGTCCATTGGCAGTTAATTTAATTTAATGTTGAAAAATATTTCATGTATTCATTATTCATAATTTTAATGTTATAAAGTAAACGAAGGTTTTATTAAGCTGGTAATCATCCTAAACAGATTTAATCGAGTCTGATGAAAGTAGTTTGGAACTAAATAACCGTATAGGATAGTGAAAATCACTGAAACTTAATGATCTAGTATTGCAAATGACACCATTCTTAAAACTGACTTCATACCTATTCATATATACATACTAAAGAGTAAAATACTGTTGACTTATTTTATCTGCAAAAATATTATCTATAAAAGCATTTCTTTTGTAGTACTTTGAGTATAACATTTTCCTGAAACTGGTTTCCCATTCAGCAAATATTTGTGAACATACTAAAAATTTAGGAGGGAATGGAAGTCACTGAGCTAACCACTGGACTAACAAGTTTTTAAACTGGGTTTATTGTGCTGTGGATAAAACCAGCACAGCCTTTAAATATAAAAAGGATGATCCTTTGTTTGGCTCTTATATGGTCCTATTGAGTTCATCCAATTGCGTTGAAACTTTGCATGGTAATTCAAGTTAACCCTAGGAAGCTTTTAAGACATTAAACCAGATCCTAAACCTTAGGGCTCTGCCCTACTGAACCTTGGAATTATCAGTATTAACCTTAAATGGTAAAGACATTATTTGAATTTCAATGGTAATAATATTTTTACCAACGAGAAGAAATCAGGCATCAAGAAATACAACGCGAGCTTATAATTATTATTTAAAAAATATATAAATGTATCAATAATGAACAATGTTTGTTCAAGATGGTTGTATACATATAAAATGTGTATTTTGTATAAAAAACACCAAACATTTCTGATAACTGAATCTATAAACCGATACTCTTCTTAAATAAATGCAACACTGTGATTAGTTTGATTAAAATACCATTTTAAAAACTTTGAAATGAATCTACGATTTGTTGACTTTTATTTTTGATTAACTAAAAATCAAAAATAAATAAATAATAATGAATAAAAAATAATAAATAATAATTGTTTTTAAATAATTGTAATAAACAATTGTTTTTTTTATTTTTGAATAGAGACAAATGGTGACTGAATTGCTCCACTCAACTTAACTGTAGTAGGTTTCCGTCAGCACAAACGCCTCCCCAGTTCTCGTTATGTGTACCAGTGAGGCCGCTCAGTCTCCCAGGTGACGAGTCTCAATTTCACAGTGATTGACTCTGCATGCCTCAAAGGACTCGGTTCGATCATTATACATTTATAATTTTTATCATTTTTTAGCTTTAATTTTAACTGTCTTACAAATCCTAACTATTACCCAAAAAATTCCCAGTGGATATATTCATTTCTCTACTCATTCATATTATAATTTTCAAGCTGAAAATATGCTTAAATAAAACATATCGGCCCTGAATTATTTATGACTAAGATGTGTAATTTTATGATATTCCTTATGCTATAGGTTTTATAAGTTAAAATATTTAATATTGTAGTTTCTTCATCAGTTTGAATAAAAAATGTCATTAGATTAAAATACAAATGCGCAAAACTACTTTTTAATAAAGTGAACGGCTCTTAGTTTTGGTTTTTGAGTCTGACGATATTCTGCTTATCTGGAATCCTTCGAACTAACGACTTCGTACAATGAAGAGAGCTATCTTTTAACTTTTATATCTATCGAATAGTTCTTAGCGGGGGCAGTTCTCTACGGTTATATGCCTAGTTCTTCTATCTCAAAAGACATTTCCATTTTTGTTTTATAGACAAGTTGGTTCCAAACCTCCGGATTGTGGCATATCACGTAATACCACAACACCAGCCCCCCTATCATACCATTATTTTAAATGATATGGTGTTGCAAAACGTTGTATATATCGGCTGAACATTTTAAGGACCAATCAGTCAAGTCTCCAATAAGGCTGTCATGATATGAAAGCTTTCATCTGTTGTTTATTCTACATTTTTTGTACTTACTTTTCTTATCGGCTGTATTTATAGTTCATAAATAAATGTAAACACACTAGATATAATTCTAAAACTACCATGTAAAAGTTAGCATTGCTTTAAGTTAATTAAAACCTTGAATTAACCTTAAGTTCTTTAATGGTTTAAACTTATTACAAACGTCAAGGATGTGGTAGGTTTTTTTTGAAAATAAATTTTTATATTGTATCCTTAATGTCCTTGCATGGAATTCCACCACTCCGGATATATTATCCTGGGGCTAATGCTGTTCTGATGTACCTTACTGCGTTTATTCTTCATTGATCGTTTGACAGTTGATGTTTTGTCCAAGTGTAAGAAGTGTGGTTGAGAGGTACACTGTTAAGATTTATATATCTATAATTAAAACATTCAAACTTACAGATTACAGCTACAGTTTAATATAATAAACAAGAAGTAAATAAACTAGAGTACCATGGTAAAATCATGTTAGTTGCACTAACACGTATTTCGGCTCTTCGCCCATGTTCACAGTGCTATTTAAAATACCTAACATTATTTTAAAAGTAATCCTATATATATTAATACGCTAGGGTTTTTTCTTCACAGTCATTAACGGATAGACGGATTTTAACGTTTGAGGTGTCAAATTAAAGGTGTTTTTACTTAGATTTTCCAATCAGAATTTAAGAAAGGGCATAACTTAAATACAGTAAAGGGCGTAATTTTCGGAACAGTGGCACTATGTGACGGCGTAAATCTTAACTACGTGTTAATTGAAAGTACGATATCCGCATTATTCTCAAATGTATTCATCCATATTAATATCAACTGTTTTGTTACGATTGTTTACAACTGAATTAACCTTTCGTTGGGTACAATCTTGCTCGGATTCGGATTCGTTGTACAATCTAACCGGACAACTAGTCTTTATTAACAAGAGGTAAAATAAATAATTTAACATGCAGTAAGAAATCGCATAAATGAATTTTCATCAGTGCAGGTTATTAGAAGCAATTCTATTGTGTATTATTTGGTTACAAATTGGTTTTTAGTATGAATTTGCAAGTATTTTAAAATGTTCTTCTTGCCAATTCGATAGTTTTGATACATATATCATTCTTCTATTACATTATATTTTACATTATCTTCTTTTACATTATCTGGAAGTGGTTGTTGATTTTAAACTAGCAAGAGAAGAATATTCAATTATATTCATGCAATACGTATACAAAAAATTATTTATGAACCATATACAAATAAGTCTAAGATAAGGTATATAAGTTGAAATCGTAATCCGTTATGACGTGCAAATACACTTTTCAAGAATTCGTTTACTAAGTTCCTAATAAAGTGGAAGTAACACATGCCTAGCACTTTGTAACTTTAGATTAAACTTCCTGACGAAGAAGTTGGGGCTGTTTGGAAAAGTTGGATTATGCCATTTTACTTTATAGATATCTTTAATTCCTAAAGAACCCTAACAGTGCCACTCTTGTATTAATTTCTTAACGTTTAACTTACATTTTAGTTGTTAAGTGAAAATGTGCATACATTTTTATAATTTTTCGTATTATTTTAAGTTAATTGAGCGAAGAGAAATTGCAAAAGTTTAATAGTAAACTGCAGCAAAGGAGTGAGTTTCTTGGTGGAATTTTGTACATACATTTCTATTTGTTGTACATTCACAGCCAATTAACTTCGACCTAAGGCAACGAACTGATACGGTAGTTTATTATTTATCCTAGTATTTTATAACTAAAACTTAATTCACTGAAATTCGAACTGTTATTTTTATGCTAAACAAATTTTCTCCAAAACTGAGTCATATTGTAAAACCATATTGTATTTTTAGTTTGGGCCAAAAAGAACGACTGGAATTTTCCAAAGGTTTAAATAACTTCAGGGATCCAAATAGAATTGTGGCATGATTGACTATTTATTTTATCATAAAAACACATTAAAAGAGCATTATTGGGTATCTGGAACATTACCTGTTAACTATAATTGTTTTAAACCCCCCTAAAGCATAGTCGTCCATTTAGAATTCAATTTTAAATAAAGAAGATTTTAATTTAAAGGCTGTTTCATTATTCACTTCAATAAAATAGCCTTCAACAGAACGTGCATATATTTAACCTCCAGAATACTGATTTTACAAAAATGCTTATAGATATTTTTTTAATCCTACACTTAAAATATGATATCCTCCTTATATCACGTGAATCCATTACATGCTGATATTTAGCGTGGTTCTGAGTTAAGGCCAATTTGTTATAAATTACAATATTTTATTAGGACGTGTGGCTGTTATGAAGCTTAACAACACCAAGAGCCCATTGAGTGTGCTGTGGCACATATATTACGGTTGCCTGCTCTATAACTGCGGCGGTGGTGTTTGTAACTGATGGATTAAACGATACATTTGTAACCTACAATTGTGACGTCCATTACTGTTCCCCGACATAACCCAACGGACGCCAAGTTAATAAATTAGAGCTATAGAATTGGAAGACTCCCGTATGGACCGTAAAACCTTTTAAAATCGGAGTTTAAGAGTTCTTTGGCTGTGGAATCATCCTCCGGATGTTCCAGTACTTCACGCAATGTACATCAGAATTAGAGGTTTTATTTGTTATGTAAATGAGCAATTTAACAATAAAATCACAATTACATTTATTACTTATTGTACACATACCTATCTCAAGAGTTTTTAATTGCATTTAAATATTGCTTAATATTTTCACAGACAAACTATTTAAACAATTTTAACTGCAATATGTAAATATCTACACATGCCTATAAAATTAAAAAATAATTGATACTGAACCTCTCTAACGTGTTATACTCTCATAAGGACAAATCATTATAAAACTTCTATACGAACAAACTATACTATGTAGACAAAAAATTAATACCTATGAAAAAAGTCGTTAAATCCTAATGAGCTTTAAGATATACCAAATGGTAGTTACCTAGTGGTACGGTGTTGAGTCAAGTAAATCACGAATTCGAAAACCAAAGTGGATTTAATCCACTGATTATTTCATAAGTGAACTAAAATACGTTCAGCTATGTTATATTCCACTGAACCTATTCTACAGGAAGTAAAATAATCCAGCATATGGTATAATATCACCCTGGACACCGAAGGACCTGATCGCAGACTCCCCGTGACTACCACTGAGCATAACAAGGGTTTACTGACGTCCAGTTAATCTCGAGTCCTAACGAGCGATTAAAGTATTAAACTCGGTTAAGCTTTGTCCGTAAGGTTTATCCGTGTTTCATTTCAAATATAACAAGTTTTGGCATCGTCGAGAATGCTAAATAGCAAGTTGAACACCTTTGAGAGATTTTATTTTTAAATTCTGTACAAGCGTGTTTATTTTAAAATCATCACTGTATATATGTATTTCAATTGAACATTGAATTAAGGTCAATTAAATTTAAATATTTGTATCCTTTGCTATTTTATATTTGAGGCAATGTTTTATAAAATAAAGGTTTTTTTCCCCCACTTAGTGTTAAAGCTAGAAAACTTTAAACTTACATCACCCTTATATTCTTACCTATTAAGGTTATGTGAATATACCAAAGATTACAAGCGAATAACAATGCGTTAAAAATCTAAAAACCCCACTAAAAGTGTGTGTGGGGATTGATTGTATTTAAAAGTTTTAAGTTAGCCACTATAGTGGAAAGTGGTAGCAAAATTTCTTAGTTCTGAATTTATACTGTTAATGGGCACTAAAATGAAAGGGAGGTCCCTCCTCGAAGTTTCTTGTAATTCTTGTGGTTTCCAGAGAGACCACTGGTGTGCCAAAACAACTGCAAACCCATTAAATAAAGGTAAATAAATCTGTAAAAATCAACTTTTAGAAAAGGTAACTTAGCAAACTGAAACTGGCTTTAATTTATTAATTTTTACTGAAGCTGAAACTATATTCTTGGTTTAAACTAAGTAAATTAATAATAAGCGAACGCGGGTGAATTAAAATTATACAAATTCATAAATAGTACAGTATAACTTTTATTTCTAATAGTTTTTTATTTTAATTTTTGTTCCAATGCGTGTATTTATTTTAATTCTCTTTAATAAGGAATCATATTTTATGGGGAGGTATATGAAACAATAAAACACGTTTAATAATAATTACTAAACAGTGAATCTATGAAAACAAAATGTAAAGAGGTGCTCTATCTCGTAATGTCCTACTTCTTTATTTATCCTAGCCGTCGAGAGCTGTTCATGCAACATGTACTCTTTGCATGTTCGTGCTCAAAGCAAATGACTTGCTTTGTCCAGTTAGTGTCGGTTTTAAAGCCGTGCATAATCTTTTATTTGTTTACTTATCTACGCCAGTGGCAATTTGTATTTAATTTTGCTGCAAGACAACAGTCTAAATCCCTCAAAACACCCTCAGAAATTTTACTGCTAACGAGGACACTCTACTACTTTACTTGTAAAGTGAACTTACACACAATTTTCCCAAATAGATCCTAACTGGTTCCTGTCAGTTTAGTACAGAAAATACGTGTTGTCAGAATGTAAGGCAGCTTAGTAGCTGTTTTATAGTAAACCACTTAAGTTCCCCTACAGAGAAGGATCAGCTTGACGGCAGGAAGGACAGGAGTGTACTGACAGTCATAATGGTGAAGGGTAGGCCACAGCTCTCATTAAATTGGCCGAGGTGCATTTCCGGTTACAGCTTTCCCAAATCTATTCTACCTACCTAAGCATCTTTCCGATTTCTCTGTTATTTATAGTTAATCCCAGCAAGGGAGTGTTACAGCCCTCCGGAGTAGTATTAAGACAACTTCCACCCCTTTCTGGAAGCCAGCACAAACTTTAAAACATGGAAGAGCCCTCACATGTTTCCCTGTGATTCTGTGATAACGTAGGCTCCTTATTACTCATACAACAATAAACGTACAAAAAAACAAAACTATAAAATAGACAAAGGTGAATAACTGAATTGTTAAATGCAACAGTATGAGTGTGTTTTATTTGATGCGTGTAATTACAATATTAAGATGTATACAAGTTTAGAAACCGTAAATGTAATAAATAATCGTTTTGTAAAAAGTGTCTAGAGTTAAAACGTTGAGGGTTTCCGTCAGCACGAACGTCTCTCCAGTTCTCGTTATGTGTACCAGTGAGGCCGCCGCTCAGTATCCCAGGTGACGAGTCTCTATTTCACAGTTATTGACTCTGAATGTCTCACAGGGACACGGTTCGATCATTATATATTTTTTATGGTTATCTTTTTTGAGCTTTATCATAAAAATAACTTTACTACCCTCGTCATAGCAAACCTGTGTACTCAGCGAATTTCCAACGCATAATAAATAACTTAATACCACATAACGCCGCATACCAAGTTGCATAAAAATATATTCATAAATAAGCGATATATTCAATTTTAATTATTCTCCATAAGAATAACATTGGGGATGAGTAAGTAGGTTTGCTGAAACAAGGAACAGAAACAATTGGTGTCTATGCAAATATAAATATAATTCAACTAGGTGAAGCCATCAAGCGACCAAGTTTCATCAATATTCGTTCATAAATAAGCGATATATCAAATTTGAATTATTCTCCACAAGAATGACATGGGGGCTGAGTAAGCAGGTTTGCTGGAACAAGGAACGCAAAGTATGGGTTTTCTTGCACATATCTATATAACTCAACTAGGTGAAGCTAATACCAAATTTCATCAATATACATTCAAAAATAAACGATATTTACCTTTTTAATTATTCTCTATAAGAAAAACAAGGGATGAGTACGCAGGTTTGCTGAAAAAAGGCACACAAAAAATGGGTTTTTATGTGAACATCAATATAACTCAACTAGGTGAAGCCACTTACCAAGTTTTATTAATTAATGTGCATAATTAAGGGAGACATTACATTTTACTTATTCTCCATAAGAATAACATGGGGGCTGAGTACGCAGGTTTTCTGCTACGGGAATAAAACATAAAAATTTATTTTTTGTGCAAATAACAATAGACCACAACCAGATGACGCCGTATACCAAGTTTCGTTAGGATAGTTCATAACTAAGCGAGATATAATTTGTTTCTTATTCTCCATAAGAATAACATTGGACAACGTACTGTGTTTAAAAACTTGAAAAATCATTTTTTTTTACAACCCCCCCCCCAAAAAAATACCACTTTAGATGGGTCTATCAGTCTAGTTTTCGAACTTAAAGTTATAAATGCTGCTTTACAGGTTTGTACCAAATTTAATCAAAATCGGACCTTTTTTACGAGAGTTATCGCACCCACGGACACATATAAATGTATTTAATATACCGTTTGATATTCTATCTGGAATTCTCCAAGCACTTTCGTTTTAAATCTATGGTTAAAATATAATTTTTTACAAATTCACTGACTGTATACAGTTTAGAACGAATGGTGTTTTTGGGGTCTGGGCGTAATAGCTTCTTCCCTATAGGGGAAATTCGCTAAAAATATCCCATCACCATAACATTACCAAGGTAAATATTATTAACAAAAAAAACCTTGATACACATTCTTTTTATTAGAATAAAACTCAAATTTTCGGCTTAAGCCTTCATCAGTAGTACAAAATTTTAAAAACCAAACGATAAACAAAAATAAAAGTAAAACATACGACTTATTAAACTTATTTAGAATTATGTGGTTAGGTTGTTATCTGTATACATAAATTGTGCACCGTAGCAGGGTTTTGTGTATAAAAATGAGCATTTGCAATTAATTTTTCAATCAATTAAACTTTATAGGTTTAAAGCATTTAACAGAAACAATATAAAAATAAACAGTAATATAAATAAATAGCATTAGGAATTTTTTAGGTGATAAAATAAATAAATAGTATACAACATGATAAATTTTGGTTATCTTAAGTACAAATGGGTTTTTAGATTTCAGGACTAATTGCCTGCTCAAGTTGTCTTATCTGTCTATCTTGACAGTCAGTAGCCAATTTACCTTAGACAATCTATCAACATTTTAGTGAAAAGACAGGAAAGCATATATTGTTATTATGAGATAAGGCCTTCCCCCTATACATTTTTTCAGTGCAAATAGCTAAGGACCTATTTTCTTCACGTAAAGATTTAATACTTTTTATTGAAAAATCTAGTAGCGTAGCTTTGTTGGGATAGTGACATTATATTACAATTTTTTCATAACAATTAATTATTAACAGCTACATTAAGATACATTTCTGATTACAAGACCGGTAAAATACATGATCGCATTAATCTGATGGAACAATCAAATTAAATAAACCATTTATTCCATAGCGTGTTAAATTAGATGTATATTATAATGGATGTAACGATATACATTTGTTATAAGATGTTTTAAACAAAATCTGTATTAGATAAACAAGGTGATGACGAACATAAAAGGCTAGTTTAGCGTTGCTCAAAACCAAACAAAGTTGTTCCATCTTGTGTCTGTATCAAAGAGTTTGTTTTGTCATTTCATTAGTTCATGTTCTCAGTTAAAAAAACATATATTGATACTGCAAACTGTCTTTTGTTGTGTACTCAGCTTTTTTAGAATTAATTAAATTACAATTAATAGAAAACTAACTTTGAGGTAGGTCTGAACCCTTTAGAAAATGAGTGTTATAAATTGAAAACTACTTTGCACAACTACGTATATAGAGGCCGGTGTATGATTAAACCCTATATTTATTTGTTTGATTCTAACTGGACCTTCTCCCGTAAAATTATCCCAGCATTCCAGGCAAATAGAACCAGGAGCATCAGAACAGCCAACAATTTAATTTTTTTCAGTTTTCCATTAAAACTGGAATAATTTATATTTTTTAAGTTTTTTATATGAGAATTCACTTCCCTCACGTCAGCTTGCTGCGTGTGAACTCTTTTATATATAAGCTATCTAAAACTTCTTGTCATGTAATATTTGTATGGTAATATTTAATTCATTTGGTAGGCTTCTTTACATGTCAAGCGCCCTTCCTCTGTTTGTTGTGTAAAAGTAAAGTTTAAAAAGACCAAAAATCTATATATTTATTTTCTGATTCAAGCAATTTGACCAGTAATTGGCTTTATGTTTGCCAAATATGCCAAATATACTCAGTCTTTAATATAATATATTAAAGTAACAGTAATATGTTAAAATAAAATGGTTTTGTAAGAGTAAAACCCATAACAGAGTAAGATTGATTTATTTGTGTGATGGGTTACATTATATAACTTTGTTTGAGTTGTATATTTAGTGATAGAAAAATATATTGAATGCCTATATCGTAACACCTTACAATTTATCACATCTCGTATTTATTTTAGTTTAAATGGATCAAATCCAAATTTATTAGTTTCATAGTTTATAGATAAATTGTAAGAGACATACATTTTTATAAGGAAAACTTGAAGAATACTTTATTTTTTAATTCTTGAAAATAGTACCAATTCTCCCCCTGGGAGTTTTACGTTTTACTGTTTCCTAATGAAATTAAGATTACTAAAAGTTATATACAATACTTTGCATGAGTTTCGAGCGAACAATAGAGACGAAATATATTTATAAAAGTTACAAGAGTTATATATTAAATTTAACGCACGTAGGGGGTCACATGTTTTTTATTTACTCAATCACAAGGTGTAAGCACATTTGAGAGCATTTGAAGGGAATTCAGCGTAATAATTGAAAATCAACCTCAATATAGAGCATGTAATGTAAAGGTGATTAAAAATCATTGGATGGTTTAACACAACTTTGGAAATTCGCCGTCGATGGAAATGATTTTATGTGATTATGGAAATAATTGACCAGTCTCGGTGGTTTAAGCGGCTGAATGAGCTCTCATACCAGTCCGTTTCCTGATGGTAATTCCATAAGTAGGATAATGCAAATGCAACGAGTGGTGCTTTTGTCTGTGTCTTAAATCATCGCATTAAACAGAAATGGCTTTGAAATAATTTTTTTATACGTTATTTAGCTTTGTACATTTGATTCTAAATGTTTTATTCCTCACACGGAGATCACCGAAAACGTTGGAAATGTACAGTAGTTAGCAAATACGTTTTTTGTTATTAAATATATAAAAATGTTATTGCTTTCATTAAAATGACTAATTAGCAATCCACGGCGTCTACCGGAAATCCTACAAAACTACATGATATTATATAAATCTACAAACTATAGCTATGATCTTTAAATACTGAACTTTACAAGGTTAAAAGATTAATTAGTTTTTCATTCGCTCTACTCCTTTTCAAGATAGTTAAGTGTTCGGTTGTATTTAATATAGCGGTTGACATTCTATCTGGAATCCTCCAATCACTTTCATTTTAAATCTATGGTTAAAATATATCTTTTTCCAAATTCACTGACTATATTCTATTTGAGCAACTGTCTAATAGTCTTGATTAAACCGCTCGTGAAAAAGTCTCATTGCTGTCGGCTGGTATAGAACCTACGCTTGACCAGGACTAACCTACGAGGCCAGCGATTACCTCTCAGCTACCTTGGCCGATAAAATACATATCCACTTTGTATTTGTCACCTGCTCATGAATTTTAATTACAAGGACCGAAATGTATTTTTTTATTGGCACTGTGCCAATGAAATGTTGGAAAGTGTCACATCAAACAAACTACTTTAATCTCACTAAATACCATCACATTGTTGTTTCTATGATGTATGTTTTTGGTAACAAATTCTCGTAATAATAATTCCTTTCCAAAGTAGCCAGGATCCACTGTCATTTTGCATATACCCGTCGTATTCGGAAACACTCCTCCACTCAGCCCGATCAAAGTTTGCCGCGTAAACAAACAGCCCGGACCTGAGCTGAGTTTACACGCTTTGATAAGTGCACTTTGTATTAGAACAAATGTTTGTCCCTGAACTTTATGGTTTAATCAATCTATTTATATTTGGAAACTTTAAATGTATACATTTGCTGTAGTTTAAAGTAAGGTTGTTTATGTGAAGCAGTAAACCCTGTTTTAATAGTAAATACTGGGAAACAACTAAAGTTCGTTTTACTTTAATATGTAATTATTATACTCTGTAAATTGTATTTATTAATAATGTTACATATATTTTAAGATAATCATACACTAACTTAAACTGAGACAAAATGGTTAAACAAATACAAAAAATACAGTTGTGTAAACAAAGCCCTAACTTTTACATATAATTTGAGTTAAGATTTTGTTCGTTTATTTAAATAACTTTACAATATAACCTGTTTATAAAAACACCAGCTAGGACTGATTATTAGTTAAACATAAACGAATACCTTACATTGAACTGTTTGAGTCATTAGACATTGGTAAAGGGACTACATTCACCGTTTTGAGAGGATATTACACGGCTATATTCATGTTTTATTGAAAGAAAATATCGACAGTAGCGAATTTATTTACATAAAAAACGCATTAATGAATAAATATTTGTACACTCTACTTTATAAAGCGTAATATATACTCAGCCTGGAATTCGATGAACGTGCTGCATAACTGAAATAGTTTCACTACACCTATTTTAACATAGTGAATACGTAAATGACTTAAACAATATTTATAATAAGGGTGGCATGCGAGGATACGTTGTTGTGGAGGCTTCAGAGAGGCCTAACAACCACATTTAATGTTATTACAAATATATTTTCATATAAAAACTAATTTTAAGTGGTAAAACGTCGCAATACCTATTGAGTATGTGAGGCACCAGAATTATTAAATCCACATAATTCAAACTGTTACTAAATCTATTTAGGCTTCACTATATACAGCAGGAAAACTATATATTGCAGCTTAGACATAAAACATCTGCCATTAAATGTATAATTAAATATTTCATCGAAGGAATGATTACATCATTCCTACAGCGTTTTACAAGATAAAAGGTAGGCAATATTAATAAGTTATTTGAATTTAATAAATTGAGTCTGACTAAAATCTCGTGAATTTTTCAGTCAATTACGGTTAGAATCGGCGGAATCTCCGTTGTTCTAAATATTCTGCTGATGAATACATTTCACTAATTTAATTTTGTAGAGAAAAAGGTCCTTGAAATTACTGTACTAACATATAATATTACGTTTCTCTTTAGCTTCTCGTTCCCATTCATTGTCATTACTATTAGAGAAAGAATATTACTTAAAAAGGTTAATAAATCAGGAAGGTTTATGTGATATACATTGAATGGAGAGAATGAACTGTTAAATAACAATTATAAAATATTGTCAAACAAGAATAAAGTGAAAGTCTACGAATTTAACTAGTAATGCACATTGTTCGTTTTTAGACCCCATCTCAGATATTTTATAAAAAGTACTTCAAGTTATAATGGGGCTGTACATGTTCATAGGACACCTGCAACAGTCGAAGATGTTTTTTCAGGTCATTGTAGGACTATGATATTCATCATGAAAAACACATAATACTCGGCATTTTAAAATATAAAAATTCTCTTTCCAAGGTAAGCGCTGTGGTGGGGTGTAAATCATAAATTAGCTGGCCTTATGTTTAGCTGGCCTTAGCAAAACATAAATACTAGGTTTTTGGCGATTATTTTTAAATTTGTATTTTACAACAAATGTTTCAAAAGGATTATCTGTATAAAAATCCTCTATACAAACAGCTCATAGTGGATATACAATCCCAACGAAAGCGTCAATAAATGTGTTCAGTGTTGCCGTGGCTGAACAAAGGAGGTATATCTGATACCGCAGAAATATGGTTAAAGGATGTATTTATAATGAGATCTAAACATTCTGGATTAAACTCCTGCCTCTCTACCTTTCCCTCACAAATATTGAAGTTTAGATAATGTTTACCTACAGATTTGCACATTACAGTTTTATTACAAAAACAACTAAAAACTCTAATGATATTGTTTGTACCAGCTCAGTTCATTCAATTAAAAGCCGTTCAAGATATATTTATTTGACATGCATCTCACATCCAATCAAATTTAAATTCACATGTAAAAATATACTAATCACCCCTCGTATTTTTCCTTCTAAACGGGTGTGGAGAAAGTATTGAAACGAAATTGAGTTATCGGTGGAAATAACCGTTTTGATACTCTCTGAACCCATCAAATGTGGTTTTCGCAGTGTTGTCGGTCTGTATGTATGTCTGTCTGTCTACCAGTATAAATTGTATAGAGGCTTAGAGACCACACTAATTGCCCAATTTGGATAATACTTTATAAACAGGCAATAATGAACCGTGATATTATGTTAGTTTTCTTTAAGCCATTTATTTATTATACTGTTTAGTTAAACTTAACTCTTCACATGTACTAGACATTGCACAAAACATTAGCGAAAATTCCTGATAATGATATATCAAATATTTTCTTTAATACAATAAAAAAATTCACTAATCCATTTTTACTAATTACAAAATGTAAAATTAACATTACACATTGTGTTATTTTGTAATATTAACTGGGTGATAAACTTAGTCATCCGATCAGTTGACGTAATTTATACAATCATAATGTTAAATAAATACTATTTATTCACAGATTCTTTTAATTACCAATCTTACTTATAATACAGTTTATATTTATTTTGTTTGATATGTTTTGGTACCGTACATCGTTGTAAATCTAACTTGTTCCCAGAAATGTAAACTGAAAACAAAATGGGGAAAAATGTTGTTCTGTCTGGGTGAAGTCAGAGTGTGTTATACGCTGCTCATGAACAGGAGTATTTTCAGAAACACACTCACTAGCCAGGAGAAGAGGATAAACTATAAAATGCCAAAGGAGCCAACATGTTATAGTTGTTTAAAACTCTCATCTTTGTGCGGCTGACAGTTTCCCATTAGCAAGTTGTTTAGCTCGCATCAGTGTTTCGATTTATGAAACTTTAGGTCTTCATTTATATTTATGTCGTGTTTTATTGCTTGTTTTTTTTTAATTCATTGAGAGCTAATTGAAAACTGTCCTAAGTGGATGTTACAACTATTTGCAAACAATACTGAACATACTGCTAGCTTGACCGAACGATAACATGATATTGATGAACTATTTATGTCGTGTTCTTGGCTTCCAACTCCTAATTTTTTCTTGGTCACATGAAATGAAGAAGTAAATACTACAGAGATAATTTAAAGATATTATAACAAAACACTGATTGATTAGGTAATTTTGTTTATTGGAAATTGAAAATTTATATTTATTTTATCAAAAATGTGGCCTTTATATTTATGTGCGCCATTAAATGACTACAATTAGAATTTTGATTGTTGCTACACAATTATTATTTATAAAATGTATTAAACAGCGTTCAAGTAATTAGGGGATGTGTCCGAGATAGCATGTAAGGCCTACAGTTTGCTTAACTGTATAGTGTCCTAGGACTTGACACGGTATCTCTGACCGCACAACGCAGCATGTTATCCAAGCCCACAAGCGTCGTAATGGACGTTGTTTGTACAAGGGTAGCTTGACCGACCACACACTGTGACCATTCGGAGACTAAGTAAATCAAAATGCGGATTGTTTCCGTGTTAAATTACTGTTTTATAGAACAGTTCTGACTCTTCATATTTTTTCAACTAATTAACAATGATAGTTTTTAAATTAAGCTTTCAAATTAGTTATCTAAATTCATTTATTTTGGAATGGTAATTTTACCATATTTCTGACAAAGTCTAAAAATATAAACGAAATGAGGAAAATAAATAGCACAATAAAATCCAAGCCCCTTGAAAACAACCCGCAAAGGAATTGCTGACCAGAGATTTTTGTTTTTGATTTGCGAACTTTGATCATTATGGATTTAATTTATATTGGCTAGAAATTTCTAATCTGAGCCAAAGTGAGGTTTTTGGGGCTTTTGTACCCCAAAAATGGTTTTTTGAGGTTTTCACATTTCATTGTTATCAAGTTTTAGTTTTCACCGTTAAATTCAGCTTAAAAAATAAATAACAAAAACAAAAAATTACCTTAAAAATATATTTTTTATTTGTTGGTGAAATAAAAATTAAATGTGAAATCCCCAAAATTTTTGGGGTGCAAAATCCCCCTTCGGCTCATATCAGAAATGTCTACCCAACATAAATTACTTCTATAATGATCCAAGATCACAAATCAAAAGCAAATATATCTGCACGTTAATTTTTTTAAACCGGTATATGAAGAAGCCAGGACTAATATAAGTATGTTAACAATTTAGAATTTGTGTGTATTCAAATTGTATAAACTATCTTAGTCTAAAATATTAAGTATTTGATCAACACTAGTAGGCCTATATGAATGGATCTATAAATAGTATTATTGTTACAATATACAAACTGTCATTTACTCGTTATTTTTAACAACTTCCAGTTATTTTGGGCTTTAATTGGACTGTGATTGCAACTTGATACGTTTTCCTGGTTTTACTTGGTTTCACTATAGTAAACCGGCTAATTGTTAACACATCCTCAACCTCAACAATCCTCAACGCATAAGTATAAGTACACGCATGTTACCTCTCATCCATATTTTAACACTAACATTTTGACTGGCAAATTTAAACTCATTGATTCATGAATTCGTAGGAACAACTTACATTTCTTGAATATGAAATTATTTTCTCACATTCCCGAAAAAAGTGAATACTTGGTAGGATATAAATGCTGTTGAATAATGCTAAATCTCTCTTCCTGTCGTAACTGTGCAGAAAGAAATTTAATGTTATTAGTGAATTTCCTATGGAAAAGTGAACTATTAGCATGACCCGCATGGTTAAACTTAAGCCCGGGACCACCATAGAAGTTCCTAGTGTGACCCCCTGAACACGTTTTGGGAGGTCGCTGAAAATTTTATATATATATTTGTGTCCGCACTCTAGCGGTCACAATGTTTGTCCGATTTACTTGAAGTTTGGTAGGAACTTTCCCATCTGTAAACAGTTGGACAAGTTCGTTGGGCAAAAAATCGGACAACTCTAACCCCTTTTTTGGGGATTTTAATTTTTCAAATTTTGAGTTTTTAGGCCCAAAAAGGGTCAGAAAAACCCCGAATGTAACATTATTTTATATTACATTATTGCACGTAAACTCCCAAAACGTTTCAGCCCTCCCTCATCAATCTAGCACAAGTATTTGCCGATTTATTAAAGAAAATGTTAATTGCCTTAACACAGTACGTCGTCTTATGGGGATTTTACTCTGGAAAAGTCTGTTTTTCATTTCGTGATGTAGTTTCCACCCCCCAATACCCCTATACCAACTTGTTATCCTGACTATACCACCTCCTAACCTGATAATGTACAACATTGCTATCCTAATAGACAATTTTATTATAACCAGGAGCATCAGAACTGCCAAAAAATAAAATTTTTTAAATTTTCATTAAAATGTTACCAGTGTTGTTTTAATTCCTTTATTAGATTTTTTAAAGGTTTTAATGCGGAAATTCACTTCCCTCACGTCAGCGTGCTGCGTGCTGCGTGTGAACTCGTTCTTCTCTCACATGTTTTGAATAAGGTGTGCGATTAACTTGGAATTTATTAAAATAGTTATTTTAAACGTGCAAAGAATAAATACATAAATGATTTAAAACAATTTTATTTGTTAAGCTAAAAAAGGGGGAGATGTTAATTTGTTTAATGTTTTCATTTTAATTAAAGTTCTTATAGAAATCCCTAACAGTCCTCCACTCCACTCTAGTAGTACCTCATTTAAAACATGTAGTTAATGAGTTAGGGTTGGCTTACGGAGAGTGACTACCTCTATTACACTTTGTAACAATTCATAACGTTTGATGTATATTCTAATTCCAGCTTACAAAACATGTGTGTTAAATATATTATAATTTTTAAAAGCTCCTAATAAAATACAATTTTATATTGCTTGTTTTAATTGTGCGTGTTTTTATATGCCAAACTACGTGTGAACTCCAATGACCTCCAACAAAGATGATCTAATTAAACTAACTTGTATTATCTTCTATCTTCACTGATAATGAGTCCTTGGACATAAAATCTATTTTTAAGTAAATCATTTTTAATTAAAGCTTAGTCTTTTAATAAAATGTTCAGTCAGCATGAAAGTACCAAGTTACTTCTTTGTATACAAATGGGCTGTTGCTGAAATTACCAATCCGTTGGCTTTTGTGAAGGTTCGATTCTGGACCCAGCTGCAATATGTCACTGGGCATTACAACTTAAACTTGTCACTGAGCAAGAAAATTGACGCCTCGCGTTCGTAATAAGACAAATGTTTGGACAGTTCGCTAGGAAAAACGTTAAACAAATACCACTGGCCAATGTATGCGTAATGGATTTTTTAAGAAATTACCATAATCTATTAAGCTCCTTCGGTCAAAATAAAAAAGATTTGATCCCACTGAGATTCCGAGATGTATATAATATAAGCTTCAGTTTAAAAACAACTGTAAATATTAAACTCTCATATTGTAGAAATGGAGTTCCAATTTATATTTTATATATTCAATTAAATACAAAGGAAATTTCTGCTAGGCTGGAAAAATGTATTAAGCTAGGTTGAATGTATATTACTGTTACATGTTAGTTACTGTTTTTTTATAGTTAATTTATAATATTAGAAGTTCTTCTGAGGTTAAGACTTAAGTAATTTTAACTGGGTAGTTAGAAAAACCTGAGGTAACCAATTAAATATTAAAACAAACTGAATTTTCATGAGTTAAAAAGGAGTTTACCACATCTATACTTCAAGTTATTTAAAGTGATATAATATTTTAAGATAAATATTAACAAAACCATATTATTAAGTACGTTTTGTTATTTTACGTACGTATTTTAATGTCCAACCGACATTTAAGGTACTCTCTTAAAGATTTATAACTTTTATTGTCTCGCAAATTTATCACGGAATTAACTTCTAGAGTAGCGTGTCACTAACTTTAACAACTAAATAGGTTATAATACGTACATTCGCCTCTCAATTCTGTAAAATAAACGTATGCTGGTCGTAAATTCCAGTTACCGGTTACTGTAAAGCTCAATAGCAGAATAACATCGATATGTGTTAACTTAATTATACATTCCTCAACTTATTCGACCATTTAAAGCAAATCATATTTAAAATACCAGTACATATAGGCCACATTATTAGCTAAGCTGACCAAAATTATATCTTTCTTGGTTGTTAGTCAACAATTCCAACTTCATTATACTTTATTAGTAAACTTAGGCAACTTAATATTAAAGTGCGTAAGGAGCCAGTCAGGCACAGTAGTAAAATTAAAAATCTTATTGATAATTAGGCCTATGTTAGCTAGTACTATTTTTTTAATTATTAGTTAGTGCTAATATTAACCTTTTCCAACATAAACTCGTCTATGGCAAGTTTCGTTGGGTATCTGAGGCAATTATAAGTTAGTGTTAAATTCGCTTATATAAAAAAAGTAATTTAGAAAAACAGGATTCAAATATTTTATTTAATTACTTGTAAATCATTTTCGTACATGTCAAATAAAAAAAACTATTAGGTTATAAACAATATAACCAAAACAAAATTAGTAACTGTGATTAAAGTTCTTGACATCACAAACGAAGCTAAAGAAATCGCTTACGTTAATAGTAAAAAACATAATTTTCTATTGAGAAATAAAAATATTCTGGTATTAAAGGATTGGAAAAAGCGGCCAAGTTGGATATCTACTGCTTAAGAACAAATGCAAACCAGAAAGTGTGACATCTCGTTTCTTCACGTTTAGAAAATTATGAACTACACCTTCTTAAATTTAAGGGGTTTTATGACCAATGTTTTTGTGAGCAATTAAAAATAAACCAATTTTAAAATACAAAACAAGTTTATTTGCATTTTTCAATGTCTTAGGGAAAAAACGTTTTTCACGAACAAAGTGTAAAATGTCATCAATTTTAAAACCAGAAGTAGTTTGAAATATATGAGCAAACGTAAATAAATACGTTATAAGTGAGGATATGTCGAGCGTATATCAACAGTAAAGCAGTCACTGGTTAAACTACGCTCAGTTGGAGCGTAACAAAGACCGACTCTCTTTCCAGTGTTAGGAATTCAATTGTTCTTGGCGGGTGCTTTAAATTAAATAAAACTAAAAATAAAAGATCACATTCCGACGCATTATTCTAGGCAGTGCTCCACTCACGATGATAATGCTCGAGGTGTAACATAGGATTTATCCAAACCCGATTACGGTGGGAATTGTTTAGATCGGCACTACTTTTTTCGTTCAGTAGCGTCTAACATCAGAGGGCTGCAATTGTTCGGTTAGTTCCAAGTTTCGTGTCAATTTACACCAGTCCAGCAGCACCTGTAGCTATAACATCCGTTTAGTTGTAAGCATGCACAGAACTATTTCTTTTGGTTTCAAAGTTATAGAATTATAAATAGTGTCTTTCAAATTTAGTCTCCTAACATTAATTATATTATGAATGATACTTTTCTTTTGGGCAATTTACTCACCTTATTAACTAAACTGAAACATATCCGGTCTTGTCAGGAATGCACAAAATATATACATAAACAAATTTGACGTCACAAAACTTAAAAAATACACTATTTACTAACAACCGAATAGTTCAGCAGTCCGACGTTTCGCCACACCACGGTGTTAACGTGCGGTGTTATCAAGGTTAACCTTAGCGGTCGCGAACCCGTTGCGATCGCCTTACCACGACGGTTAATAAGATGAGTAGATTGCCCAAAAGAAAAGTATCATTCATAAATAATACCTCACCTAAAACCATGTATTTCAAGAATATTAATTATATTGTTTTCATTTAAAACTTTCTTAGTTGATTTGAAAGACAAACATAATGTAATTACTTAAAGAAGAGAAAATAACTTCATACGAAAAAAGTAGTTTTAAAGTTATTAGTATAAAAGTATTTTAATAATTATTAGAAAAATTATTTGATATTTTACAAACTAATTCTTATTATGTTCCATTCAAATTTTGTGTTATTGAAAATTGAAAACCACATTCATACGATCCGATCGAGTAGAGTGGCTTTGATAAACAAATTATGAACTCATGAACTTTCATGATAAAGGAAACCTGACAACGAACTGGCTTGACAAACCCTATGGTTAATCCTACACATAGTATAATTTAATAATTCCTTAAAAATGTAAAAGTAAATTAGCCCCTGTAATAAAAATCGTCTTAAAAACAATTCGTAATACACATATTATAAGGAAGACATTTATACTAAACATTCTTAACAAACACATTATTGTCCGTCCAATCTCTTGCTTATATAGGTAGAATAGTTTCAAGCTGTAATACGAATTGCAGTGTTTGTCGTACTACAGACATTGCCCAACCTCCTTTAGTGCTACAGTAATGTCATTGCTACCTCAACATATTCACCTACAACGCTATTGTCATCAACATTATAGCGTAATATTTGACCTTTCTAAACCACACAAGGCCAACCAAATGGTTATTGCAAATAACTTTAGGTTTATTAAATTGTACTAAATTTAATCTTTAGGGTAGATAATTAATTTGTGTATTACAATTTACATTTATAATGTCTGCAAAATACTACAGCATAGATTACACGTGTTATATGAGCAACTGCAAGATAATAAATTTTAGTTTTCCATTCAACTTTAGTTCAAATCAGGGTGACCAGCTTAAAGTGGTCCAATAGCAAACTGGTCTATTTGATGTCTGACAGCTATCTTCTTATGGGGCACTCCCTTTACTTTTTTAACCTCTGTTTTAAAGTACATTTCATTTCCAAAGTTTCCCGTCATTTTTCCAATATGGTGGCCAACTTTAGTTTTTCTTGTGAAATTCACATACTTTTTTTGTATAATCAGATATAAAATTTAATTTTATAACGTTTTAGCGAATTTCCCTTATAGGGAAGAAGCTATTACCGTAAGGCTTAAGCCCGAGACCATGATAACTTTGTGTTTTGAGGTCCCAGATGCCAAAAACACTATTCGTTCAAATTTATATATATATATATATATATGTGTGTGTGTGTGTGTGTGTGTGTGTGTGTGTGTGTGTGTGTGTCCGTTACCGCGATAACTTTTGAAAAAACGCCCGATTTCGATGAAATTCGGCACAATTGTGAAGAGTAACATTTATGACTTAAGTTTGAAAACCAGATTGATCGGACTATGGGCAGGGGGTTTTATGAGGGTTTTTAAATTTCCGAAAATACATTTTTTGAATTTTTCCCCCTAAAATTTTAAAAATACTTACTTTTGGTTATAGCCATCTTATAGAGCTTAAAAAATGTTGTTATTTTGAATCATTAACTTAGGTTAAGTGGTTGCAGAGAAAAGTCAAAAAACATGTCCATAAAATTCCTCATGTTAATCTTATGGGAAAAAGGTTTTTGGATTCTCCTCAGAAAATTTTACTAAAAACTTTACATTTTGTTTAACCAATCAGTTTAGCTCTACAAAACAATCATTTTGGTGTTTTAGTTGTTCTTCTACATCCAACCGTTGCAGAGATATTCAAAGTGCTATACACAGTACGTTGTCCAATGTTATCCTTATGAAGGATAAATAAAATTTTCTATCTCGATTATTTATGAATATATATTGATGAAACTTGGTATGTGGCTTCAACTATTTGTGGAATATTGATATTTGCACAAAAAAGGTTTTTTGTTGATTTCCCAGTAGAAGCAAACCTGTATACTCGGCCCCCATGTTATTCATATGGAAAATAAGTAAATTTGTATATATCCCTTAGTTATGAACCTAAATGAATAAAACTTGGTATATAGCTTCACCTGGTTGAGTTATATTGATAATTGCAAAAATACATTTGTTCACTTCCTTGTTGCAGCAAACCTGCTTACTCAGGCCTAATGTTATTCTAATGAAGAATAAATAAAATGCTATATATCACTTATTTATGAATGTATTTTTGTGAAACTTGGTAAGTGTTTCTATGTAGTAGTGAGACACATATACATGCATTGGAAATTTACTGAGTACGGAGGTTTGCTGCGACGGGGGTATATTTATTCTTTGTATTTTTTCATTAGACTTGCATTCACCTTTCATAGCTTCTCATACAAATGATTTTCATTATTTTTGCAATGAGTACCGGTAGCTTACATTAAGTGTACCTTACCGTTTTCAAATTAGATTTCCTACGTAATCTAAGAATAAAACGAGGAGTATTTCATAATAAAAACGTTAATTGGTTGCCATATTGAAAAATCGCAGGAAAAGGTTTTAAGTCAGTTTTCCCCAAATTATATTAATAAATGGGGTGAAATATGACATTTTAAAACATTTTTTTATTAATGTGTTTCTTTCCTAAACTTAACTGCTTAGGCTCCAGTGCTTCACATAAGGTGAGCTACTCTATTGCCAAAAAGAATAAAAATGTCTTGAGTTAGAGTAGCTCTGGAAGGAGAACGGTTAGTTTACTGAAAAAATACAATGCATAAACACGTTTTAACATTACCTTTTTTTACCGGATAAAACAATAAAATTACGGGAATTTCATAAGAAAACTAATTTTGGCCGCCATATTGGATGAATTGAGGTTTTTTATATTAAATGCATTTTAAAATGGAGATTAAAAGAGTAAAGGGGGTCCCCTATTTCAAATTAGCTGTCTGAAATCAAATAAAAAAGTGAGCTATTGGACCACTTTAGGATGGCCACCCGTATGTACTCGCAGTAGAGTAAAACTATAATAGCTGTAGGACGGTTTACATCACTCAAGCAAGTTACAAGAAGAATCAAACTCTGGAATCTATGAAATTAATTGTGAAAACTGTAATCTGAAATACGTCGGTCAAACTAGAAGAAACGTCAAAGCTAGACTGAAATAATAAACTTCACATATTATACACAACAGAAATGAGAAATCAGCTGTGACAAAACATTTCTTAGATATGGGGCATACAATTTCAAACAACAGTTCTAGATTTTTGAATCATATTACACAACCTAAACTACTAGATGCATGTGAATCCTTATAGTATAAATAAAATTAGTAATCTAGTAAATAATGACCACGGACCAATTCAAAATTGTCTGTTATTAAATTCAGAATATACAAGATTACAAGAAGTCTTTTTAGAATATATCTTTAATTTACTCTATTATACATTTGATTTCTTAAATATTTATATATAAAAATCTACTTCAAACTTATAAAACTTTAATATTCTTCACATCATGTGTTTATGATGTATGTATATTTAAATTGATATTGTAAATATAAAATATTTTAGTTTGTGAGCGTCTGGCAATGCCATTCGTTCCTGGTGAAATGCATCATTAAATATAACAAATTTCAATCAATTTTCTTACAGGTCAAGTTTATCACTGAATGGTGTTTAAACATTTCCTCACCAAAAACTTCACACCAGTCAATCAGGTCATTTATCGTACATAAAGGAAAACGAGCGAGTGGGTGTAATTTTTAATTAAATCATGTTGATAAACTAGTATCCTTTACTATGAGTGCTGAAAATTGTCTATAATGAACTGGCTTCTGCTTAATGATAATGATCTCTGTATTCACCGCGTCACTGAATTTCACAGCCTATGAACACCATAATGACGTCAGCGATACCAGCCTGCACGGTGATGTCACTAATGACTCCATTGACTGCGTATATTCAACTGTGTAGTGGAGTTGGAACGGCCGCTGTGGCTGGATCACTACTGTAACGCTGACGTTGGTGCTGCTGTGATGCAATCCTAAGTTGACTAAGTCATGCAAATCCCATTTAAATGTTATCTTGTGTCACCTTTTAAATTCAAAAACCTTTGGGTATGAATCAATAAGAATAATGTCTATATTATTACA
The DNA here is from genome assembly GCA_963675035.1 of Allygus modestus. Classification (NCBI taxonomy): domain Eukaryota; kingdom Metazoa; phylum Arthropoda; class Insecta; order Hemiptera; family Cicadellidae; genus Allygus; species Allygus modestus. The sequence goes on from OY776112.1 coordinate 64,224,408, forward strand.
TGTCGTAGGTTCCGTTTGGAAAACTGATATTATGTTGTATCTGAAAACTTGTCTGATGAATGCAAACTTCTTGTATGAATTTCCGATTTTATTTATACAACTCCACAAAAAATCCTAGAGCATTTTATTAACCTTTTTGTTTTGAGCAAATATTAGTTCGTAAAAGCTGCGTAGGAAAATAATATATGATAATCACCTTTTGAGTAAGGTGATTATATTGATTTTCTGCACAGCTTTTAAAACCTTTGGGTTAAACAGCATATAGAGAACTTTGACAGTAACAATGTTTGATAGTACTTACCGTCTTATCGGTATTGTTTTATTAATTGTTATAAAATATAATTGTATAGAGATTTTATGTTGGACTGCTACACAAAGATTTATGTAGAACTGAACGATATAGAGATTTAAAGATACCGATTAAATCGTTCTCCTGAACTTATTATCATATCCAACAATGTCTAGCCACTGAAACTCGTTTCGGGATTACCCCCAGAAATCACCCTACTACATCTGCAGTTCTGCACTTAATTTGGGCCAGACTAACTGTTATTTAATGAATGTGTCACTATGTTCATTTAAAAGTTTTTTTTAGTTTGCAAACAAATTATTGTTTAGAGTTGCAAAATGAAAAACTACTGCAATAATATTTAATTCTTCACTTTCGTTGTATGTACTGAATCAATATTTTTCAACAAACATTCCAAGGTTCCAAGGCGAAAACGAGGAAAATACAAACAAATTTGCAGACAAATTATTGATTAGAGTTTATTTATTGCAAAAAGGATGTTGTATTAAACTGACAACTGTTATTCAATTAACTTCATGTTTTATTTTAATAGATGAAAATTTATATCCATACTATTAACTAATTTTAATAATTTACTCATTAGAATAAGGGTTATTTAAAGGGCCTTTGCTATTGCTGTAAGTGATTTTGATGACTTTAGTAACTTGAAATAACTATATAACTTATGTCAATATGGCATGTAATGTTTCTTAATTGAATTTGAGTATTACATGTTATCAGTTTATTTTTCTTTTTTAACGTAAAGTACGTAATATAGTACACATCAATTTATGTGTTAGACTTTTAAACATTTTTAATTTACTTTTGGAATTCTTTTAAATTGTGTATGACGGTTTCCTACTTAAAATGCATGATTGACCTTCCTTTGATGGTTACAGAACGTAGTTGAGTAAGGATTGTGCAGGAACATGGGCTAGCACAATATAGAGGGTGGAGTAATCCTTACAACATACAAAGTCTATTTTGAAGCCGTTGTTGTTACATGTGTACACGGTGGCTTTTGTAGTTTTTTTTGTTGGAGATAGAACCAAAGACTACCTGTCCTTTGTACTCCTTTGTTTGTTAAACACTCTAGAGTATATTGCGCAGTATCTGTGTTGTTTTGTGAAAATATTTTGCCTTCGGTAACTATGGAAAAAAACACATTTACCTCGAATTCTAACACATTGCCGTTAACATAATAGAAACAAATATTTTCTACTAAATTAATTTTATACGTATTCACATTAATATCTAGCAATTTATCATAACAAATTACTATAAAATGTTAGCAAAAGCATATTCAAAATTATAAATTAAATAGTTTTTAATGGATGCAAATTTTAAATTATTGCATAACTTTGCGATACTATCACAACCCAAATTTCTGTAATAACTGTAAAAACTTGTTTCAAGACAAGTAAAACATAGCATTCAAGCTATTACCACCAATTAGTTTTGCAAATCTAAAAATAATCTAATCTTAATACTGAGTTTTTCATTTTATAGTAAAGTACCATTTAAACCATTCTGATTGACGTTTGCAAAGGAGAAAATTCCTGTAACAAAAAAAAACATAATTCTAGCTAATTCTCAATTATTTCTTGTCATGTTTATTTACTGTAATCTAATTCAATAAATTGCAGCCTAATCCTATTTGTGTTTTGTATGCTGAGTAAAATAAAATATCGTCTAGGGTGACTTTGTACGTAACATGTCAAATACACGGGAGTCTGCGGCGTGTTTTAATAGGTGATACTAATACTTCAGTAACTGGTAATATAGATCCTGACTAACTCACATACACATACCCATTTCTGCACACTCCGACACATTTATGTATCAGGAACTGGTTATACTTAATGCAACAACAAGAGGAGAACCGATGGTCTCCCTGAATGTAGGATTCTGGTTCAATATGCACGAAACTTTGCGCTCCGTTACACTAGAGACTTACCTAGGTTTATACCAAAATAATGTGATTAAGATTACGTTACAATTTTTTGTTGCTAGTGCGTTAAGGTAACTAATTGGTTACCTGTCAATAAAGATAAACAAACACAAGAAAAATGTGCTAAAAAAACATAAAAAGCTACTTTTGTAAAACAAAAATAATTAAAGCCATACAAAAATGTATTACGAAATCTTAAATATCAAATCTATGAAGTAAAAGTACAATGTCTTGTTTGCATGTGCCTACCAAACTCTATATTAAATCTAAAACCACTAGAAATATGTTCCACAAGTGTTGCACATTGCAAGTTAAATAAATATAAAATCTCAAACTACTTGTACTTCCTTTGTTTTAGTTTTTGTTTATTTTGTTTGCCAAGAAATTATTGCGATAATTCCTTTCCAACGCTACCAAGTTCCACGGTAATTTTGCATACATCCTCTGCATTCGGAAACACTCCACCACTCAGCCCGTTCAAAGTTTGCCACGTAAACAAACAGCCCGGACCTGAGCTGAGTTTACACTCGCCGTGTTCGCGTAGCTCTTTGATAAGGGCACTTAATACTAGAACAAGTGTTTACCTCTATTCTTTATGGCTTGATTAATTTATTCAACTAATAGGAACATTAAAATGTAAAAACTAATAATATAAAAGGTTGGTGTTGTTGTTAGGTGTGTTACTTACTTAATTAAAAGACAACTCCACAATTATCATAATTTATCCATTTGATTAGGTAAGATTGAAATATCAAAATAATTTTGCTGCCCAGTTCTTGACAGAGTTAGTTTGTAAAATATTAGTGTTTTAAAACACTGTTATAATTTGATACAAAGTGCGATATATGTTTACGATGAATCAAACTAATTATATAAAATATTAACAACTTTGTCGAATACTTTAAAATAAAAATTAATAATGTATAAACACAATAATATCCCTTCAAATGATATATGTATTTCTTTTATAGTTAGGTTTATAAAATTAATATGTCTTATTCGATGTACAAATACGAAATACCTAGTTTTAATGTGTTTTTTAATACAAATATCAACTAAATACACACTCACGTACCAAATTATATACACTTCTAAAGGAATAGTAATTACAAATTCAACTAATAAATTATATCACCTAAAACAATGGTCATACTTGAAATAATTACAGTCTTTTAAATTATATTATATCAAGGTATTAATCGTTATAATCCAAGTTCGAGTTACATTAGTGATTGTTTAAAGGATTTATTAAGTTGAATATGATTTATATATTTTATTAAGTTAATGTTTAGTATTTATTTTCTATTGTATTATGTTTAAAGTGTCAGTGGTATAACACTGACCTATCGTCATCTCTTTAATATATTTTTTATTTTATGTTATTTAAAGTTTGCAGACTTAAAATTCAAGATAGCAGATTCCATGAGATCAAAATCTCGTATGATTTTAAGCTTTCAAAACTAATCCCAGTTGCTTTCCATTGAAAGGGTTTTAATAATTAATGCTTTTAAAAAATTAATAAACTTTAGAAAAATTAAATACTAAGATTTTATCAACTCCATAATATATTTGAAATAACCATAAATCTATGTCCGAAAAAATGTTTTTTCGCTTGAGTTTTTTTTTACATAAGAATTCCATGACTTATTAGAATATTTGGTGGTATCTATTATAACATAATATGCTAGCAGTCCAGAATCGAAAGACTATACTATCTCCTAAACTGCCTAGTTCGGCCGTCAAACCTTTTTCAGTGTTGTTTGAACTAGGCAGTGATTTCAGACTTTGAAGGAAGATGGTGGAAGAATAAATTTATATTGAGCTGTGAACGTGCCTCATTGAACTCCCCCGTCTTAATATCCCTCTACAAATAGTTCAAATGATTTAGCAATGATCTAACCAATTAAAATAATAATTTAACAACTACATTTAAAAATAATTATTTATTTATGCCTGCTTAGCTTATTCCTTGAAACGACCATTTAGATATGTATTTTTTAGGAGAATTTTACTTTCAATAATAGAATCACTTTATATAATACCTATCTATATATTAATACGCCAGGGGTTTTTTCTTCACAGTAATAACTCAATAACGGCTGGACAGATTTAAAGTTTGAGGTATAAAATTAAAGGTATTTTTACGTAGATTTGCCAATACGTCTCAGAGTTTTAATAAATGGTATCACTTAAATACAGTAATTTTAAGTGATTAAATATGGCTGAATTTTCTGAACAGTGGCGCTATCGGACGGAGTAAATCTAAACTGCGTGTTGATTGAAAGTACGTTGTAATCCTCCGTTTTAATATCAGATATTTTGTTATGTTTGTTTACAACTGAATAAACCATTCGTTGGGTACAAACGTGCTCGGATTCGAGCAACAGGACAACTAGTTAAAATAAACACTCGACAACATAGATTAGTTAACGTAAACTGTTCCAAAATGTTGTGTTAATTTATAAGTACACAACATGCTAGAGAAAATCCTCTAGTTAAATCAACTTATTAAATTATTAGAAATATTATATATTTTTGGGGTAATTTTGTGGATGATCAGTAAGATTTAACTTTGGTCCTTAATACTAATAAACCTCACTACCTTTAGTGCATATACGTTTTAGATATTTTACGGAATATTAATTAAATATAACGACTTAAAAAACATTAACTGATTCTAAATACTTATAAAAAATAAACAACTTTAGCAAAACCGATCAATTGTTGCTTAGATTAAAGACATGGCTCTAATAGTACACTGGGGCCAAGTGAGTTTTTTGGAAATTTGATTCTAGACAATTTTTGCTACCCAAAAATCCCAGAGTAATCATCCGTCAATCCCAGTATTAACGGGATTGTTAAAATTACTAAAAGTACTTCAGTCCCCGCCCCTAGCCCTGCTGCTTCAGTTGTGGGGGGGAAAGACGCCTTTTTTAGTTGTTTTTTACTTCTACACTGAAAACCGTGCATCGTACGGAAAATACTGTTCTCATAACCGATTCAAAATGGCGGTCATTTTAATCATTTAAAGCTTAATATCTTAAAAAAATCTATTGAATATTTTATCTGCATATTACAAAAATTTGACATTACAGACAAAAAATTATGGTATAAAGATTATAGAGATCACTAGACCCATATCTGAACAACTGCAATTTTTATGAGTAAAAACGTGCAAATTCTATGTAAATTACCATAGTTACCACGATTTTACTCACACAAATTTCAGTTGCTCAGCTATAGGTCTAGTGATCTTTATAATCTTTATACATCATTTTTGGCTTAAAATGTCACATTTGTTTAACATGCAGATGATATACTCAATAATTTGCCATGTTCATGATGTTAAGCTTTAAATAATTAAAATGGCCGCCATTTTGAAACGGTTAAAGATAGAAAAGCCAAATTAAATACCAAATGATCCCTGAACTATTATAAGACACATGCCTGGACAAACTCGCAATTTTCATGTCTTGGGAGGTAGGAACCAATGGTGGAGTCAATGGTTTGAATTGTTCCTTAGGCTAAAGGGACAAGAGCCTAGTCACGTGACGCCCACACGTTGCTGGCTTCTGGAAGTTTCGGTCCAAAGCTTATAAATTCACACTCGTCGGGAGCCTGCTGCATTTAACGTACAGATCTTGTGCCGAAAGTGTGTCGAGAGGCTACCCTACGAGACGTTAATATTTCAGATTGGAAGGTATAAATTTGTTTTATATTTAGAGTCATTATTCAAATCATTGCTCCATTTCTCATTTTGTTTTTCAAAAGAGGGGATCAGTCTGTAAAACAATTATTTATTTTTCAGGGTACGAAGCATTTCTATTATTGGGTTGAAGATAAATTAACAGCAGACTGATTAAGTACTGAAAGAAGATTTTGTTTTATTAAAGTACAGTAAAATCCTGAGATCGAAGAAGTCATTTTTATTTTGAAACTTTGAAGGTAGACAAGCAAAACCAAGTTTTATTTTTTTTCAAGTTTGATTCAAGTATTAATATTTTGATTATTTAAATAAAACGAAGAAATTTATTTAGTTCATTTTTATTTTATAAAGACCACTTCTTAACCCCAAGAAAATGTATGGCCTGCTAAACAGTGCTATGGATCTTCGCCACTCTGCTTTTAAAAATAAGTTGGTCATTAAAAAACAGTCAAAATGGTAATTTTAAAAGTGTACCTTCTGTCAAAACAAGGATGTATGAATTAAAAGTTTGAGGATGCCCCAAGGACGATGTTGTGCAGCAGTTAAGAAAGGATTTGAGAGAAATGTTAAAATTGGGAGTTAAATAAAACGTGAGAAATTTGGAGCCTTTCAATGTAAAAGGGGAAGTAGAGAAAATTGAAACCCGTTTGAATTAAATAAGTGAAAGTATAAATTGGACAAAGTGAGCCAAAAATTTGAATACATTAGTGCGTCTGGAGTTCAAATTTTAAAATTCCAAAAGACTTGTATAATGGTCTGATATGTGACATAGTTAGTTCCAAGTTTGTTTTCTTTCGGAATTGCATTTCAAAAATGTTTCATTGTGCAAAGAAATATTGTCAGACAATGCAAGTTATTACAGGAGTGGGGAATTCAGATCTTTGTTGTTTAATTTGACAATCAGACATAACAAATTGTACCTTATCACCCTCAAGCAAATTTAAGTGAACGTTACTTAAGAAACATAAAATCTATTTTGCAAATTTATTTTAATCAATCGACAAATAAATGGGATAAGGACTTGAGTGAAGTTCAACAAACTTTAAATTCCGGGAAAAGTGAAAGTACAAAGTTCAGCGCACATGAGTTGATGTTCACCTACGCACACAACGATTCATTATGTAACACATGGGAATTAAATCATTTGACGCAAGAAGATGTGAATGCAGAAGATGTTTGTAATAAATTGAAGGAAGCCATATCAAATAATAATAAGAGGAATGAACGAAATAAAAAGTTAAAGGTCTAGAAGGGAAATAAAAACCGCTTATTCAAAATTGAAAGGTGGGCCTACCTCATAAATAGGCCTGGTGGAGGTAGTAAAAAGTTGAATGCTTAATGTATTGGTCCGTACAGAATTTTATACTATTTAACTGATATGAGTTGTATTTTGCAGCACAAAAATGAATAAGTTCATTTTGATTTTATAAAGACCACTTCTTAACCTCAATAAAATATTATGGTCTGCTATAAAGCGCTATATACCTCAAGTGGTTCCTCATTAATTAAAATTAACATACAGGCAGACAAACGGAAAACGACGCGATTTATAAAAAGGTGTATAGAAAGTATTTTGCTCCTCTTGATAAGTTCTACCAAATCCTGCATTTGAATCATACTCTCCTAGACACTCTGTATTACCTTATTTGACGAGAAACGTGAGAAAAAATCAATTTATAAAAGAGCTAACTGTGTAGTGGGACATTCGGCAATTTTATATTTAGGTGTTATAAATTATTTCAGTTGTTTTAAATGGATTTATTTTCAGGATTAACTGTCATTCAAAATCTATACATTATTCTGAATAGCTGACAAAACATCGAAAACTGACTGCAACTGTTTAAAAGTCGGACATTAAAACAGATCTAAACACGTAACATCCTGAAATCATAGCTCAGCAGTTCCCAGCATAGTTCAATTTCAACTTTACTGATTTAAGTTTGCAAACCAGAAATATACTACCTCACTGTTATATTTCCATATATCTATACTGTTCTTCTTTAAGTTTTCTCAAGTTTGCATTTTTTAATTAAATTTAAAATTGGCATTAAAATATACCAAGTACTTTTACACATAAACTACAAATACTTTTATAAATTTGAATTCAATGTAAAATAAATGATGAATGCTAATTTTCATTCTCTGTCAAATTAATTACTGCATATCACTGCCCCATATTTACCTTAAAATAAACTTTTATCCGTGTCACGCCTTACGTAAAGATAGTGATATTTCTATTACGAAATTTCCATTGCGATACACTAAGTAATTGTACACACACAAATCTACACAATTATAAATTCATGTGTAAGGTTTGGGTCGTAGTTTATGCAACGGCAAGAGGACACAAAATGACCACCTCGCGTACACGGTTCTATTTCAATATTCATGAAACTTTGCGCCTTCTTCCCCTAGAGACGTTCCTAAGCTTGAGCCTAAATGTCATGGGTTAGACCAAGTTTGAAATGTAAAATATTTAAAATCTCAAATTACTTCAGGAAAAGATGAATATTGAGGGAAATATAAAGGGGAATACCCAGACAAAAAAGTAAATAGTCTTAAGTGATTTAATGATAAAATAAAACCAGTAACAGTCTAAGACATCTACCCAATCGCGAACTCAACTGTAGATGATAAATAAAGGCACTTAATAATTTGTCATAGTTTTAAAAGATGAAAAATTAAGTGTAGTACTTTAATGATTTAACACTGGTTGGGGTATTAAATAGGAGCTTTAATTTGTTGTATACAAACAAACAAAGATTCAAAATATATTTTCTTCTAAAGATCAGAACTTTTTTTTAGTTTTATACCACTTGAAATTTAACGGTTTTCTTTTTTATACATACGATAAATTTAAGATAAAAATTCGTAGATAATTTAAGAACCTTTAAACTATTAAAGAATATTTATTAACTCTCTGTTAATTCATATAATATGTCATTGATAATGTTGTATAGACACATATTAATAAATATTAGTGTACAATTATTGGAAGCACCTGACAGGAAATTCCTATCTCTGGTCAAAACAGATATATCGCCTCAGGGCGATATATCTGTCGTCAGTAGTGGTGAAACCAGAAAGAGGGGCCGTAATCGGCGCTTTTTTCCCATGTTATTCTTATGGGGAGCCGTTTTTGCGCCGACACCAGCTCCCGCCTTACACAAGTTTCCTTGTTGGCCTATACTAATGTCCAACCCTTGCCTATATTAAATATATTTTCCCAATCCCTCCTCTATATTTTTTAAAATTAATTTTCAAATTCTAAAAAACTATCTTTGGTGTTTATGGTCCGATTTGTTTGAAACTTGGATATGTTATTGTCGTAGGCAAGTGTTTTAATAAATTACACTTACATTTCCCAAATTCACTATTACAGTCAAATTAAAAATTATTTTTGAAAAATACTGCCAATTGCCAACTTCTTTATTTACTGTCCGATTTATTTAAAATTTGGATATGCTATTGACCTAGGCAAGTGTTTTAATAAATTCCACTTACATATCCCAAATTCACTATTACGGTCAAATTAAAAAATATTTTAGAAAAATACTGCCAATTGCCAACTTCTTTATTTACTGTCCGATTTGTTTAAAATTTAGATATGTTATTGTCCTAGGCAAGTGTTTTAATAAATTCCACTTACATTTCCCAAATTCACTATTACGGACAAATTAAAAAATATTTTTGAAAAATACTGCCAATTGCCAACTTCTTTATTTACTGTCCGATTTGTTTAAAATTTAGATATGTTATTGTTATAGGCAAGTGTTTTAATAAATTAGCCTTACATTTCCCAAATTCACTATTACAGTCAAATTAAAAATTATTTTTGAAAAATACTGCCAATTGCCAACTTCTTTATTTACTGTCCGATTTGTTTAAAATTTGGATATGTTATTGTTGTAGGCTAGTGTATATGCACCATCCACATTTTACAAATATTGCGGTTAAATTTTAAAAAATTTGGAAAAATACTGCCAATTGGCAACTTCTTTATTTATGGTCTGATTTGTTTAAAATTTATATATGTCATTATTCTAGGCTAGTGTATATGTACCATCCACATTTGACAAATTAACTATAATGGTCAAATTTAAAAAATATTTTGAAAAATATACTAACAATTTCAAACTTCTTTATTTACTGTCTGATTTATTTTCGGATATGTTATAGCTCTTATATAGGTAACAAGACCACACTACCACACGTTTCACTACCCCCTATAATACAGTATTTTGTCTTTTTTGTTTGTTTATTTTGCTGTAATCCCAAAACTGACTTTGCTGTTTATTGTCCGATTTGCCTACACTTTGGATATTGTCCTAAGCATTTATTGTCTGATTTATTTTTGGATGTGTTATAGCCCCCAACTATTATATCTAAAATTACAATATTATTTCCACCTATAATACAGTTGATGTGTTGTTTGTTTTGCCGCAACCTAAAAACTAACATTGGTATTTGTGTTTTTACAAAACTATATTTTGTAAATTACTACCAATAACTCCTTTATTTACTTTTCGACTTGTTATATCCCCTTATATCTAAATTTACCGTATATTTTTTCCCTTTTAGTGCTGTTTTGTCGTAACCAAACTTTGGATATGACTGCAATATATTACTGGCCATTGCATAAGTAAATACCCCATTTCCAAATTCACTATTACGGTTGGATTAAAAAAAAATAAATACAAGCTTATTATATACATCCAGCTGATAAGTAATATATATCTACAAAATATTTATGGTCAGAACTGCCTAAATTTTGGATATGTTTTAAGCCAATGCGATAACAAAAATAAATTTTTAAAACCCAAAACAACTAAACACAAAACACTAATCTTTCTTTGTGCTTGTTTGGAGTAGTCTTTATTTTATCCAACTTAATTTTAATTTTGTAGTTAAAATCAAACTTCCCACATTCTAGCTCCCTTTCCAGCCAGTGGTTGGAGACATAAAGGTTACGAATATTTTCAAACTGTACAATATATCTTTTTCTACCCCTATGTTGGACTTGTTTAATAGCGCTTATTAATAATTCCGCACCATATTCCAAATCCTCCAGTCTACTACATTCTTTAAATTTAACATTGCCTTTAATATCTTGCATCTCTATGTCTTCTTGTCCAACATCATCCCACTCATTGTTACGGAAACTTAGGTTTTCTATTTTTGGAAAGGAATTGCCATAAAATGTTGCTGTTCCGTTAGTGTTAAAGCTTGCAAGTGGCTCGTTGGTAGGTAGATAAATAATGTCCAAATCACCACTGTATGGCAACACGCTATAACCTTGCCTATTCTTATTTATCTCTATAAATACAGTTTTACAGACACCCTTAACATAGTATACACCCCTCCGTCCATCCTTTTCTGCCAACACTCCCACAAACTTGTTGTTTACTACAAACGCATACACTATATAATGTCCATAATGCTCTAGATCCTCCCAACGTCGCAGGAAGTAATCTTTTAATTTATCCTCTCTTTCCCTTCTTTCTTGTTCTTTAGCCAACTGTGCTTTGTATTCCTCTGCAACAGTATTTTCCACATATTCCAATTTACGCTTATTACTGTCAATGTCTTCTAATTCCAATTTCCTCTTTTTGGAACAACTCTCTAAGATTTGATGTAACAACGTGCCCCCAGATTTGATGTAACACTTATGCTTTACACTTATGGCATCAGGAAACTCCTCTATTACCTCTACATAGTTAGTTGGTAAACAGTTAAAGCTAAATGCAGATAGAGCATACTTTATTAACTTTTCCCTTTGTGTACTATCTTTTGGCAGTTTTAGTTGTACTCCAGTTATCTTCTTCGTATTACTATTACCCCAATATGCGTATTGTAATAAATCGTTAAACACTAAACAACAACTGTTTTGTAATTGATTGGCAACTTTCACCCACATCTTATGCAGAGGTACAGCATAGAATGGAGCATTTTGAAAGTACCGTTTGTTGTCTTCTATTAGACTTAAACAATCTCTTAAAGGTTCAAACCCTTTACCAAAACCTCTACAATAGTTATAGATTGTTGCCTCTAACCTTGTTATTCCATTCTCTCTAGCTAGTTTAGACGAGAACGTTTCTTTTAGTCTCGCATCTGGACAGTTTACAAAGTTTATTATACGGTTTCCTATACTTTTAATTACTCCAGGGCTTGTAATCTGGCATATAAATTTATTATATATTTTTACCCTGCTATTTACATTAAACCATGTTAAACAGTCTTTACTAACATAATCTACAATAACATTATATCCATTCTTGTACGCCCCTTGGTAGCAAAAGTTAAAGTTTTCTGTAAGATATTGGCACATTTCCTCTTTATTAAATATTCCAGCCAAATCTAGTGTTATATCGAAATCCATAAGATAGTACATTTCTTTTTCCAGATCTTGCAGTATCTTTGGAAGATCTTCCAACAAATCCTTAATTTTAACATTTGCAAGCTCTATTTTATAGGGAATTGCTATAGGATCATCATACTTTTGTTTAATTTGGTCAATATCTTTCTTTATTATTTGTAACACACCCTCGCTTTGGACCCCAGAGGACCTCTCCAAGGAGAATGGTAGTTTGGCCACAACACCATGTCGAGCTAAAGAGAACTTTTTAAATATTCCTCGTAAGTAGCTATTAAACGAGCCACATATTTCCTTCTTAACTTTAAATTTATTCCGAACGTCCCCATCACAATCCGTAACATTGGTTATCTTAACTAACATTATGTTATCACAAAACGCATCCGTTATAGATGTTAAGTTATTTAATTTTGGTTCGCCCTCGCAATAGTTTATATTACCTATGTCTGTAAGAAGGTTATTATTACGTAGATTTTCTAATAAAAACCATATACCGAATCTTTCGTTAGTAGGTTTAATACAATTTCCCAACAAATGGCTAACAGAGTACATTTCTTTTATACAAAAAAAGTAGCGGAAACATGTAAACAGGACAGATTACACTATAGGTATATATGTGTTGTAAATATATGGATATTGTATATAAACATAGGCGAGCGGTAAGTGTAACATGTACGTGGACACCCATATGCAAATATGGAATACCCACTATTACTGGCACAGATACTGGTTTACAGCCATTTTACACAACTTTACAGGTTCTGTCAACTGACACAAAAAATAGTTTATAAATTGTGTAAGAAATATATGTAATATAAACAAATTTAACACAATCATAACATTTTGAGGACACAATGTTTGGACTGGGTTTGGCTAATATATCGGATGTTGTACCAATACTGACCTTATACATTTGTCTAAATAGTAATGGATTGATTACATGCTGCACTATGTGATTTGTCTTACTATTTGGCAATACACTTCCAACACATTTCCTGTCTAATATCTGGCCGGTTGTATCCAGCACAATTTACATTTATGTTTTACTTTACAACAACACAATGGGTGAGACGTCTATTCTGCTGCTTATACAACAGATGTACAGGTCTTGTAGAATGTGCGTATCTGTATTAAATACATATATTACTCTACTGCACAGGATAAGAATGTAGGGTTTAATAGTACAAAACCTAATACAAGGACTAAGAATAGAATTATAGAATTTCGACAATTTGGGTACTAATGCGGGATGGCACCGTTAGTTAATATGTTAATTATATTGAGACTATAAACTTATTTAGTCGAATTTGGAATTATATTAATAGTGGGTATTCCATATTTGCATATGGGTGTCCACGTACATGTTACACTTACCGCTCGCCTATGTTTATATACAATATCCATATATTTACAACACATATATACCTATAGTGTAATCTGTCCTGTTTACATGTTTCCGCTACTTTTTTTGTATAAAAGAAATGTACTCTGTTAGCCATTTGTTGGGAAATTGTATTAAACCTACTAACGAAAGATTCGGTATATGGTTTTTATTAGAAAATCTACGTAATAATAACCTTCTTACAGACATAGGTAATATAAACTATTGCGAGGGCGAACCAAAATTAAATAACTTAACATCTATAACGGATGCGTTTTGTGATAACATAATGTTAGTTAAGATAACCAATGTTACGGATTGTGATGGGGACGTTCGGAATAAATTTAAAGTTAAGAAGGAAATATGTGGCTCGTTTAATAGCTACTTACGAGGAATATTTAAAAAGTTCTCTTTAGCTCGACATGGTGTTGTGGCCAAACTACCATTCTCCTTGGAGAGGTCCTCTGGGGTCCAAAGCGAGGGTGTGTTACAAATAATAAAGAAAGATATTGACCAAATTAAACAAAAGTATGATGATCCTATAGCAATTCCCTATAAAATAGAGCTTGCAAATGTTAAAATTAAGGATTTGTTGGAAGATCTTCCAAAGATACTGCAAGATCTGGAAAAAGAAATGTACTATCTTATGGATTTCGATATAACACTAGATTTGGCTGGAATATTTAATAAAGAGGAAATGTGCCAATATCTTACAGAAAACTTTAACTTTTGCTACCAAGGGGCGTACAAGAATGGATATAATGTTATTATAGATTATGTTAGTAAAGACTGTTTAACATGGTTTAATGTAAATAGCAGGGTAAAAATATATAATAAATTTATATGCCAGATTACAAGCCCTGGAGTAATTAAAAGTATAGGAAACCGTATAATAAACTTTGTAAACTGTCCAGATGCGAGACTAAAAGAAACGTTCTCGTCTAAACTAGCTAGAGAGAATGGAATAACAAGGTTAGAGGAAACAATCTATAACTATTGTAGAGGTTTTGGTAAAGGGTTTGAACCTTTAAGAGATTGTTTAAGTCTAATAGAAGACAACAAACGGTACTTTCAAAATGCTCCATTCTATGCTGTACCTCTGCATAAGATGTGGGTGAAAGTTGCCAATCAATTACAAAACAGTTGTTGTTTAGTGTTTAACGATTTATTACAATACGCATATTGGGGTAATAGTAATACGAAGAAGATAACTGGAGTACAACTAAAACTGCCAAAAGATAGTACACAAAGGGAAAAGTTAATAAAGTATGCTCTATCTGCATTTAGCTTTAACTGTTTACCAACTAACTATGTAGAGGTAATAGAGGAGTTTCCTGATGCCATAAGTGTAAAGCATAAGTGTTACATCAAATCTGGGGGCACGTTGTTACATCAAATCTTAGAGAGTTGTTCCAAAAAGAGGAAATTGGAATTAGAAGACATTGGCAGTAATAAGCGTAAATTGGAATATGTGGAAAATACTGTTGCAGAGGAATACAAAGCACAGTTGGCTAAAGAACAAGAAAGAAGGGAAAGAGAGGATAAATTAAAAGATTACTTCCTGCGACGTTGGGAGGATCTAGAGCATTATGGACATTATATAGTGTATGCGTTTGTAGTAAACAACAAGTTTGTGGGAGTGTTGGCAGAAAAGGATGGACGGAGGGGTGTATACTATGTTAAGGGTGTCTGTAAAACTGTATTTATAGAGATAAATAAGAATAGGCAAGGTTATAGCGTGTTGCCATACAGTGGTGATTTGGACATTATTTATCTACCTACCAACGAGCCACTTGCAAGCTTTAACACTAACGGAACCGCAACATTTTATGGCAATTCCTTTCCAAAAATAGAAAACCTAAGTTTCCGTAACAATGAGTGGGATGATGTTGGACAAGAAGACATAGAGATGCAAGATATTAAAGGCAATGTTAAATTTAAAGAATGTAGTAGACTGGAGGATTTGGAATATGGTGCGGAATTATTAATAAGCGCTATTAAACAAGTCCAACATAGGGGTAGAAAAAGATATATTGTACAGTTTGAAAATATTCGTAACCTTTATGTCTCCAACCACTGGCTGGAAAGGGAGCTAGAATGTGGGAAGTTTGATTTTAACTACAAAATTAAAATTAAGTTGGATAAAATAAAGACTACTCCAAACAAGCACAAAGAAAGATTAGTGTTTTGTGTTTAGTTGTTTTGGGTTTTAAAAATTTATTTTTGTTATCGCATTGGCTTAAAACATATCCAAAATTTAGGCAGTTCTGACCATAAATATTTTGTAGATATATATTACTTATCAGCTGGATGTATATAATAAGCTTGTATTTATTTTTTTTAATCCAACCGTAATAGTGAATTTGGAAATGGGGTATTTACTTATGCAATGGCCAGTAATATATTGCAGTCATATCCAAAGTTTGGTTACGACAAAACAGCACTAAAAGGGAAAAAATATACGGTAAATTTAGATATAAGGGGATATAACAAGTCGAAAAGTAAATAAAGGAGTTATTGGTAGTAATTTACAAAATATAGTTTTGTAAAAACACAAATACCAATGTTAGTTTTTAGGTTGCGGCAAAACAAACAACACATCAACTGTATTATAGGTGGAAATAATATTGTAATTTTGGATATAATAGTTGGGGGCTATAACACATCCAAAAATAAATCAGACAATAAATGCTTAGGACAATATCCAAAGTGTAGGCAAATCGGACAATAAACAGCAAAGTCAGTTTTGGGATTACAGCAAAATAAACAAACAAAAAAGACAAAATACTGTATTATAGGGGGTAGTGAAACGTGTGGTAGTGTGGTCTTGTTACCTATATAAGAGCTATAACATATCCGAAAATAAATCAGACAGTAAATAAAGAAGTTTGAAATTGTTAGTATATTTTTTAAAATATTTTTTAAATTTGACCATTATAGTTAATTTGTCAAATGTGGATGGTACATATACACTAGCCTAGAATAATGACATATATAAATTTTAAACAAATCAGACCATAAATAAAGAAGTTGCCAATTGGCAGTATTTTTCCAATTTTTTTAAAATTTAACCGCAATATTTGTAAAATGTGGATGGTGCATATACACTAGCCTACAACAATAACATATCCAAATTTTAAACAAATCGGACAGTAAATAAAGAAGTTGGCAATTGGCAGTATTTTTCAAAAATAATTTTTAATTTGACTGTAATAGTGAATTTGGGAAATGTAAGGCTAATTTATTAAAACACTTGCCTATAACAATAACATATCTAAATTTTAAACAAATCGGACAGTAAATAAAGAAGTTGGCAATTGGCAGTATTTTTCAAAAATATTTTTTAATTTGTCCGTAATGGTGAATTTGGGAAATGTAAGTGGAATTTATTAAAACACTTGCCTAGGACAATAACATATCTAAATTTTAAACAAATCGGACAGTAAATAAAGAAGTTGGCAATTGGCAGTATTTTTCTAAAATATTTTTTAATTTGACCGTAATAGTGAATTTGGGATATGTAGGTGGAATTTATTAAAACACTTGCCTAGGTCAATAGCATATCCAAATTTTAAATAAATCGGACAGTAAATAAAGAAGTTGGCAATTGGCAGTATTTTTCAAAAATAATTTTTAATTTGACTGTAATAGTGAATTTGGGAAATGTAAGTGTAATTTATTAAAACACTTGCCTACGACAATAACATATCCAAGTTTTAAACAAATCGGACCATAAACACCAAAGATAGTTTTTTAGAATTTGAAAATTAATTTTAAAAAATATAGAGGAGGGATTGGGAAAATATATTTAATATAGGCAAGGGTTGGACATTAGTATAGGCCAACAAGGAAACTTGTTTAAGGCGGGAGCTGGTGTCGGCGCAAAAACGGCTCCCCATAAGAATAACATGGGAAAAAAGCGCCGATTACGGCCCCTCTTTCTGGTTTCACCACTACTGTCGTCAAACATGTATTACGTATATCCTTGTCTATTTCACGTTCTAAATTATTGCACATTTTTATGAAAAATAAATAAAACTCAGGGCGATCACGGGTTAGGTGATCAAAGCAATCAGAATTACTTTTATTTTGCGTTATCATTCAAATGGACTTTTTTATCAGTGATTGAGAATAAATTTGTTTTATCGAGGAGTCAAAAGACACAACAATATAAAATACCAAATGAATAAATTTGAAATGTGAATTAGCCCAAAAACCTGTGATATAATTATATTTTAAAAGAAACAGCTGCTAATTTGTGTTACTATGGTAAATAACAACACCCGCGTTGCAGCAAACCTGCGTACTCAGCGAATTTACAATGTCCTAATATCACATAAAGCCGCATACCAAGTTTCAAAAAAAATATTCAAAAATAAGCGATAAATACAATTTTAATTATTCTCCATAAGAATAAAATTGGGGCTGAATACGCAGGTTTGCTGCAACAAGGAACACGAAATAATGGGTTTTTATGAAAATATCAATAGAACTCATCTAAGTAAAGTCACATATCAAGTTTCACTCATATACATTTATAAATAAGCTATATATAACATTTTAACTATCCTCCATAAGATTAACATGGGGACCGAGTACATAGGTTTGTTGCTACGGGAATCATATGTGATAATTTTGATTTTTGTACAAACAACAACAAACCACAACCAAATGAAGCCATATACCATTTTTCGTCAGTTTACATTCATAAATAAGCGAGATATATTTTTTTTTATTTTTCCCCATAAGAATAGCATTAGACAACGTACTGTGTTTAGCACTTGCAATATCTCAGTAACCAACTGACGTAGAGCAATGATCAAAATACCAAATTTTTGTTTTTTTAGGCTGAATTCAATGGTATATCAAAGTTTGATTTAAATAAAAATTACATGTGAAAACCCCATAAAACGCATTTTTGGGGTACAAACCCCCCCCCTCAAACACCCCTTTGGATGGTACGATTAGTCTGGTTTTCGAACTCTTTCAAATAAATGGTACTTTACACATTTTTATAACATTTTATTGAGATTAGACCTTTTTTACGAGAGTTATCGTGCTTACGGACATATATATATATATATATATATATATATATATATATATACAAATTTGAACAAATAGTGTTTTTTGCACCTGGGGACCACAAAACAAAAAGTTATCATGGTCTCGGGCTTAAGTCTTACCATGAGACCTACGGTAATAGCTTCTTCCCTGTAGGGGAAATTCGCTAAAAAACTGTTTGGTTAAGATGATTAAAGATTTGATAAAAACACATCGTGCCACTTTGAATTTCTATTTTATTTTGGTTAAATTTAAATTACTACAATTAATTTTACTAGAGTCTGACAGAAATGTATTGAGGGTTTCATTAGCCAGAGCCAGAATCAGCAAAGATTGAATGACCGCTGATGAATGACAATTCTGCTGATGAATCAATGAAGCTCTGGGGAATGAAAAGGCTTTTTTGCATCGTCTTGTTGTCATGGATATAAATTTACTCGTTATGATAGAAATTTTTCGTTTAAACACGTATTTAATAATTGGACAAATTAGTATTATAGATATTATTATTATATATATAGATACAGTTTCGAACTAATGTTGTTTTTGGGGTCTGGGGACCTCAAAACGAAAAGTTATAATGGTCCCGGGCCTGGGTCTTACCATGCCAACTACGCTAATAGCTTCTTCCCTATAGGGGAAAATCGCTAAAAGGAATGATATCAGACGCCGAAGGAAGATAGCGGAAGGATGTATTCATAACAAGCTCTCATCAACCTGATTCCACCCCTTCTTCATCCTTTGCCTCTATAAATACAAAGTTTAGGTTATACTTATTTATAGGTTTTCCCATTGAAATATTAATATCAAAGGCACATTAAAAACGAAAGTATTTATGTATGTTTCTCGTTTATTTAATTCCTTAAAATCAACAAATATTTAATTTTGTTATTATATGTGATTTTTATTTAGCTTATAAATGTACAAAACGGATGAAAAATTTATTATAATGTTGTAATTTGCTACAGACGCATAACTCACTTTTAAAGATAATTGTCTAATTAAATAAACTAAGAGTACGCTCTTATATCGCGTATGAAGATTGAGCTCACAGTTAAAAATACAAACAAAAATGTTTCAACTGACAATACACCTCATGGGCCCTCCATTATAACTGCAGCTTGACAATGACATACAAATCCAGAACATGACAAACAATGAGGCCTGAAATCTGTCAATCAGTCAGACAAAGTGCATATGAAGTAGTTACTCGCCCCTCAATCTCACTGAGGGCTGTATCATCTAGGCCCTCATAATAATATTAGCTATTATTATTATTATTAACTATATAATTATATGATACTTTAGTTTTAAGATAATATATTTATTCCTTAATATTTTTTAATTATTTGAATATTCATACCAGAAAACATAACTTGCTACAATTCTCTATATGTGTCTCGTAACTCTCTGAACAGAGGTGTATAGCATTATTCCTCGGGTAAAAATTATATGTTATCATATGAACATTTGTTTCCCTAGATTTCCGTTTGCCTGTCTTGTTTGTATTTTTCGCTTTCATCACTTTGTTTTTTATTCTTATTTATTTAAATTATAATTGAAAATCATATTTTTAAAGTTGTTACAATCAGTGAATACCACCAAAAGCCAATAGTCCAATCCCCAGTGAAGTCATTGTTACTTTGACCACTCAGACTCCACCGTGCTTAGGATAACTCGTTAGGGCGTTGATCCTGCTTACTTAAAATGGTCGATAGGTCATGTCAGAGCCAAAATATACTGTGACCATACAACCTTGACAACTGTTCGTGACCAGAAGCTTACACGAACTATACTTTATCAGTTGACCGGAAATGTTAAAAGTAATTTCTAGTAGAAAGTAGAAAAACCATAAATATGAACGGATATATTCCAACTAACTACTTAATTCTAATAAAGATGATTATTTAGTTTATTGATTTTGATTAGATAATAGTTTCCAATAATTTCTGCAGAATTTGCTCTATGGTTTTATCCCCTGAGCTGTAGATATTATCTAATACCATATTACTTCCGTACCTTCAGAAAGCTAAACTTTAATAATCCTGTTCAATACATGTATCGATGCACATAGTAATGAAATAGGTTACAATTGGGTTTCCCGCATATTACTCTTACACCACATACAGCACTGAAATTTAAAAGCAATACAAATTAGTCAAACACCAAGCTACTATAACATACAGGCCAAATAATTGGTTACGTTTCAACTTTAACTACCCATTGATTTTATGAAATCAGAAGCTCTGGATATACAACAATAGGACGCGGAGTAATTGTTATTGCAACTGTTTCCAGCGGCGCGATGTGACGCCTCCACGCTACATTGTTTCGTCACAATCACTGAACTATGTTGGATTTTCAATCCATCCTGATATTGGCTGATGTGACATTAGGATACAGTACGCCTCTCGAGTGTAACATTAATATCTTTCTATTGATGAAGTGTTAGTTTTTTATGTTTTACTTATGAACACACGTGGCCGGTCCGTAGTGTAGGCCTTATGCTCGTCTAAACCCAGTAGAATATCCATTACTAAACCTTTATTCTTTAATAGAATAAGTCTTATTTACATAATATTTATGGTTAATAATACATTTAATTAACGTAATAAATACTTATAATAATAATTAATAGAATCTTGATCCAATCTTGAAATTATAAACTCTTGCTTTTTAAATGTATGTTATGTATTTGTGCACATATTGTGTAAGTAACAAGGTAAGAATACAGTTGTTCTCAAAAACACCTCGATACTTAGATATCCGCCATTTCGTGTTTTTCTGTACCTGGAACTTTGGAGGAAACCAAAAATCTCACTCTCCAAACCATATTGCATATTTGAATGAAAGGTCTCAATGAGTAAGTTGGAGGGGTACTATTTCGTTGTTTTATACAACATAAACTAAGTCCATAAATTAGATAAACTGTCACGTACAAGCACAATTCAAACTATTGAAATTTGATCGGCTGTGATTTAGAAATATGCTGTACAAGAGAAGTTGTTTGAAAAGGCTAGGCCTATCAGTCAAGTTGCACTTTATATATAAAGTATTGTTTTAATGAGAATACACTTTAAATTAAATATTTAAAAATCGACAACAATAAAAAAAAAACTGCCGTGGTAACAATTTCAACATATTTTTGTTAAAAACCTAGGAAACGATTTTGAAGAATTTATAGCTTACCTTCAAAAACAGTGCTGTAATTATTCATCTTATTATTTATTATAAAGTTTATATTTTTGAACTGGAGAGTATAGGAAAATAGAGAATGTAAATGCAAAATAGGCGATGGAAGAGGACAAAATGGATGCGGTAACCCTCTGCCTTAATCCAGCAGCCTCAACAGAAGAGGAACATAAAAGTTGCTGAGAGGTGCTGGAAGAGGACGAAATAGATGAAGCAACCCTCTGCCGGAATCCAGAAGCCTCAACAGAAGAGGAACATATAAGTTGCTAAGAGGTGCTGGAAGAGGACGATATGGATGAGGCAACCCTCTTCCGGAATCCAGCAGCTTCAACAGAAGAGGAACATATAAGTTGCTAAGAGGTGCTGGAAGAGGACGATATGGATGAGGCAACCCTCTGCCGGAATCCAGCAGCTTCAGCAGAAGAGGAACATATAAGTTGCTGAGAGGTGCTGGAAGAGGACGATATGGATGAGGCAACCCTCTGCCTTAATCTAGCAGCCTCAACAGAAGAGGAACATAAGAGTTGCTGAGAGGTGCTGGAAGAGGACGAAATGGATGAGGCAACCCTCTGCCGGAATCCAGAAGCCTCAACAGAAGAGGAACATAAAAGTTGCTGAGAGGTGCTGGAAGAGGACGATATGGATGAGGCAACCCTCTGCCGGAATCCAGCAGCTTCAACAGAAGAGGAACATAAAAGTTACTGAGAGGTGCTGGAAGAGGACGAAATGGATGCGGCAACCATCTGCCGGAATCCAGCAGCCTCAACAGAAGAGGAACATATAAGTTGCTGAGAGGTGCTAGAAGAGGACGATATGGATGAGGCAACCCTCTGCCGGAATCCAGCAGCCTCAACAGAAGAGGAACATATAAGTTGCTGAGAGGTGCTAGAAGAGGACGATATGGATGAGGCAACCCTCTGCCGGAATCCAGCAGCTTCAACAGAAGAGGAACATATAAGTTGCTAAGAGGTGCTGGAAGAGGACGATATGGATGAGGCAACCCTCTGCCGGAATCCAGCAGCTTCAACAGAAGAGGAACATATAAGTTGCTGAGAGGTGCTGGAAGAGGACGATATGGATGAGGCAACCCTCTGCCGGAATCCAGAAGCCTCTACAGAAGAGGAACATATAAGCTGCTAAGAGGTGCTGGAAGAGGACGATATGGATGAGGCAACCCTCTGCCGGAATCCAGAAGCCTCAACAGAAGAGGAACATAAAAGTTGCTGAGAGGTGCTGGAAGAGGACGATATGGATGCGGCAACTCTCTGTCGGAATCTAGCAGCCTCAACAGAAGAGGAACATAAAAGTTGCTGAGAGGTGCTGGAAGAGGACGATATGGATGCGGCAACTCTCTGCCGGAATCCAGCAGCCTCAACAGAAGAGGAACATAAAAGTTGCTGAGAGGTGCTGGAAGAGGACGATATGGATGAGGCAACCCTCTGCCGGAATCCAGCAGCCTCAACAAAAGGGGAACATAAAAGTTGCTGAGAGGTGCTGGAAGAGGACGATATGGATGAGGCAACCCTCTACCGGAATCCAGCAGCCTCAACAGAAGAGGAACATAAAAGTTGCTGAGAGGTGCTGGAAGAGGACGATATGGATGAGGCAACCCTCTGCCGGAATCCAGAAGCCTCAACAGAAGAGGAACATATAAGTTGCTAAGAGGTGCTGGAAGAGGACGATATGGATGCGGCAACTCTCTGTCGGAATCTAGCAGCCTCAACAGAAGAGGAACATATAAGTTGCTAAGAGGTGCTGGGAGAGGACTATATGGATGCGGCAACTCTCTGTTAGGTGGATGAAATGAGGAACATAAAAGTAAAATATGTGGAGGGTTTAAGAGGAACATAAAAGTTGCTGAGAGGTGCAGGAAAAGGACGAAATGGATGCGGCAACCCTCTGCCGGAATCTAGAAGCCTCAACAGAAGAGGAACATATAAGTTGCTAAGAGGTGCTGGGAGAGGGCGATATGGATGCGGCAACTCTCTGTTAGGTGGATGAAATGAGGAACATAAAAGTAAAAAAGTGGAGGGTTTAAGAGGAACATAAAAGTTGCTGAGAGGTGCAGGAAAAGGACGAAATGGATGCGGCAACCTTCTGTCGGAATCTAGCAGCCTCAACAGAAGAGGAACATAAAAGTTGCTGAGAGGTATTGGAAGAGGATGAAATGGATGCGGCAACCCTCTGCCAGAACCCAGCAGCCTCAACAGAAGAGGAACATAAAGGTTTCTAAGGGGTACTGGAAGAGGACGAAATAGATGCGGAAACCCTCTGCCGGAATCCAGCAACCTCAACAGAAGAAGAACATAAAAGTTGCTGAGAGGTGCTGGAAGAGGATGAAATAGATGCGGCAACCCTCTGCCGGAATCCAGTAACTTCAACAGAAGAGGAACATAAAAGTTGCTGAGAGGTGCTTGAAGAGGACTAAATAGATGCGGCAACCCTCTGCCGGAATCCAGTAACTTCAACAGAAGAGGAACATAAAAGTTGCTGAGAGGTGCTGGAAGAGGATGAAATAGATGCGGAAACCCTCTGCCGGAATCCAGCAACCTTAACAGAAGAAGAACATAAAAGTTGCTGAGAGGTGCTGGAAGAGGATGAAATAGATGCGGCAACCCTCTGCCGGAATCCAGTAACTTCAACAGAAGAGGAACATAAAAGTTGCTGAGAGGTGCTGGAAGAGGATGAAATAGATGCGGAAACCCTCTGCCGGAATCCAGCAACCTCAACAGAAGAAGAACATAAAAGTTGCTGAGAGGTGCTGGAAGAGCACGAAATAGATGCGGCAACCCTCTGCCGGAATCCAGCAACCTCAACAGAAGAGGAACATAAAAGTTGCTGAGAGGTGCTGGAAGAGGATGAAATAGATGAGGCAACCCCATGACCCTAGAAAGGTTGAAATGTTACTCCCACATGGACAATTTATAAAAAAAACGTGACATTTGTGTTTATAGATGCGATATAGTTTGTCTATTGAAATATATGTTTTATCATTCCTTTGTTGTTCTCATTTATAAAATTATTCAACAGGGTCCAATGAAAATTATCAAAATATTTAACCCTATTTATGGGTCATGGTCATGGTTCATGGGTCATCCTATGGGTCATGGTTTATGGGTGAGGTGAATTTATAATTTAATTAAATGAGTTGTTTTAGACAAAAATAAGTTACAAGGAAAGTAAAACTTTGACAAATATTGCTGAATTATTTCCCCCCAGACTAAAATGAAAACTAAAAAATATGCAAAACTTTTCTTTAATCAAATCGGGAACTAATGGGTAACAGACGACTGTATTCAGAAGTACTTCAACATCATGAACACTATTTTTACCGATGAAAACACTTTCCTAGTAAATCCGGTAATCAGCCAGGCCACCAAATGAATGTTACCATATTTTTCAGCCCCTACAACTTAAAGAAAAGTCGTATTTGATTATTTCAGTGAATGATGCCTCAGCTTGTAGCAATGGCGCCTCACACTGGAGCTTAATATTTTTCTCAATACCGGAAACACATGTTACTACAGTGATTTTCTAGGAGAATATAACCTAAAACCATCCAAGGTTCAAGAATGTCACGTTATGTCTGCCCTCAAAAGGATATTGCTGTTGAGTAGCCTTCACTGAAAATTATTAAGTGCTCTCAGCAAGATAATAATTCACTCGACTGAGGACTCTACATGCTGCCTTTTACTGACTGTATTGTACAAACAATTCAGAACAAAGGATCCAAAAGAGTGTCTGTACTTTTGAACACCTTGAGATTGAGCAATCAGATATTGTTACCAAACGTTCAGTCATCGTCTGTCTAATATATAACGACATTTACATCTACTTAAGCTCAGAACAACTACAGAAAGTAATATTATAACAAGTATTTCATGTTCATATCCCTGCTGCAGTTAATACACTTCCAGCTACCGGTACTGCAACAATCACAAGTCAAGCTGCCAAACAATAAGGTAGGGATGTTATTGGTCTTACTTTCCAAAATATAAACACGCAAATCAAGATGTTAACATTACAAAAACTGGACTAAAGTGAAATACAGCAATAACTATTTAAAGACTACTATAACAATTATAAATATAGAACAACAATGCCTTATCCTTGCACCCAACCCATACCATGTGTTTCAAAACTATAACGATGAAAACATAGTCAATAACAACTCTGCATTTGTAAAATTATCACATTTTAGCACCAAGAAGACAGATCATTATATACCCCCGTCACAGAAAACCTGCGTGACTTTGAACCTGAATTTGAGTGTTTATAAAATGATTGAATGCAAAATGCAAAAGACTGGTTTTTCGAAAATCTACCCCATACACCCCCTTCCAATAGTCCTTCAAGATATTTTTAGTTTTTAAACTTAAAGCCACGAAAACCATTAATTTGTAATGAAATTTGTAACACTAATAACAAGGTTTTAAAAATAAAAAAGATTAAAATCTTGAATTATTATCCTACGACTGCTTGTCTTGGAGAAAACGTATAAATTCAATTAGTGGAAAACGCTGTAAGCTGACCAACATTATTATTGTTGGGATGGATAAACTATGATGTATATTTTGTTTACTGATCAATTTCATTGACTAACATTGACCAATAGGTTTTATTCAGAAAATATAGTACCACCTTACCCTGGGGAGAAGAGATATTCCCCCATTATAAACTACAGTATATAGCAAATTACTTAGTAATGCCTCCAATACAGGGGGTTGTGAGAACATTTATGTGTACTTTACTACAACATTGTTTATATAGGCTAACATACTTTATGTTCTATAGATAGTATGATGTTATAATCTCTTAAAAAATAATGATTTTATTTATACAACAATTCTTATTTTTTGTTAAATCTATGAAGGTTTTTGCATGAACATAGGTTATTTTTTCAAAGGTTATATTTCATATTTGTAATCGGGATTTAAAATTGCATCTTATACTCATGATTTATTTGGGAATTATGTGACTGACAGTGGATATCAGAATTGGGTTTAAATATATTCTAAATTTTATTTATGAAAATAATTATCTATAACCATTACATTATTCCTTTTTTCCTTTTTTGCCTATGAAGCGTTATACAATTTTTATCCACATAATATTTAATCAATAAGGTAAACGTTTGATCTCAGAAAATAAGAATTTATTCATATATTCATACTGAATAGCCTCGAAAGCTGATAAAAAATAAAAATACAGGTTATTTTACCTCCATTTGTCCAGTTTGGATGAACTTAAAGCAGAAGACGGAGGTGAAATAACCTGTAATTTTTAATGAGAATTGTAATTACAGTATAAATTATGATTTTATTAGACTTTAATTTGGCAATATTGAGGTTATGTTCATGGTAAAATCGTATGATTTGTGCTGTATATTTTTACTTTAACTAAACACTGTAGCTTGGATTAAGAGTTTCAACAATATGTGTAGGCGGAAAAGATGACAGCAAAGCCCCCAGATCCGTGGGGCCCCTGAGGACTCTAGTCGCATCTGGCTTTGCTGCAAAATCGTACCACCAGGACTAAGACACTGCTCAGGCTTTGAAATATGTTGTTGGGTTTATATATATATATATATGATAGAAATTATTTATATATATATTATTATACAGTTTAAACCAAACATCAAAAATAATTTTTTAGACAAACCGTATAAAGTTTTTGTAGTTAGAGGCCCCCATCTTTGTCCTTTCCGGGACAAACTAGGAATCCTTTTCTTAAGGGGTTAACAAAGCCTTCAATAGTCTGTGATGTAAATCCTATTAAAAATATATATTTAAAATTTCTTCGTTTTGTTATTATTTTAATTTATACAAAATCGAGACTAACTGAACGTGGGGAACACAAGGTAGCCTGGGAACGGAGCTTACATCAGCAAAAGTAACAAATGGACCATAGGAATTATTAACACATCATATCGGATAGAAGCGTAAACACTTTATGAAAAAGTTGCATGCCTAGAAATCAAATTACTTACCAGTCGGAAGTAAATGGCGATTTCCACTGACAGATGATCAGCCAATCAAAGAGTAGAAGCGTGGCTAATTGTCACACTGATTGGTTATTAGAATATGGGATGGTTAAAATATGAGGGGAAACATGAAGAGAGAGAGGGAACTGGAAAATAGGGAGGAATTAAGAAGATTGAGGAAAGTCAGTCCTTGGAGAGTAAGGAGCAGAGACATATAGGGGACGAGTATCAAGCCGCCCTTAGAGTTCCACAATGAGTCTGTCACAGAAGCGAGGAGACCCAGACGACACTTGGGATTCCAAATCACTAGAGGGTATCACCAACCCAGCCCAGTACACGAGGGAGTCCAGGACGGGAACGCTCAAGGAGGGCCACCGACACAGATCGCCCGTCACGTTCGAGAGGAGTCTCAACTGCGGTACGAGCGTCCCCGAACTTCGGCAGAGCGAGGGCCCTGGCATTACCCCGGTCCAGGACATCGCGGACCACCCGTGGGAAGAGGCGAGGACCGTCCCCGATGGCGAGCCCGAGAGGCAGCGGCCCCTGGACAACTCCAGAGGGCGAAAGCGTGGCCAAGGTCCAGAACCTCTCGGGGCAGGACCATTTTGGGACATATGGTATGTGCAATATATTCAAATTGATTCACAGAAAGTTAGGCTTTGTTTCCAGAATAATTAAGTAAAAAGAAGGAAAGCTAATAACACAAGCTCCCTCTCAAATTATAAAACCATTAATGAATCGATTTCAATCAATCGAGTTTATTTAGGTACACCTGAAATAAAGTAAAATATTAAGTAAAGAGTAATATTAAATATTAAGGGAATTTAAGCGTTAAACTGCATAAACGTGAAGTATTGGAGGATCAGATGTTTAGGGCCCTTTTTAATATAACCAAGGAGATTTTCGCTGAATAAATGTATATAATTTTGAATTGGGGATGTTTATACAGATAGTGCGGGTGTGAGAACTCAATTTTGGGAGAGAGTGTGGACCTAAGTCCTTGTCATAGGATACCGCCTTGTAGCAGGGTAGCCCTTTTATTGTGTTATATTTTAGAGATGATTTTGTGGGAATGTAGTTAAGTATATTTAGATTTTTATGCTTGAGTATTTGATTTATAAAGGTTCACTTTGTCGCTTAATTACATGCTGCAGTTATATCTTGATTTGTTATTCACGTTTTTATCTATTTGTATAAATTCACTGAGTCTTTGAATTATTTATTATATGAGGGACGTCTTATGGCAAAAGGACACTAAATGACGGATCAGTGACAGCCTAACCCTTGTAGGGAAAGTGAATTAAATGGTGTTCAAGTTATATGAAATAGAGACATTAAGAATATTCCCGAATAGTAACATTTTCCTTGCAGAGGGATTATATTCTTTATCTATTTTATTAGTGAATTTCCCATTGAAAGTAAACTATTAGCATAACCCGCACGGTGAAACGTAAGCCCGGGACCACCATCGAAGTTCCTAACGTGACCCCCTGAACACGTTTTGGGGGGGGGGTCATTCAAAATTTCATATATATTTACATAAATATGTGTTTGCACTTTAGCGGTCGCATTTTTTGTCCGATTTACTTCAAATTTGGTAGGGACGTTATTTTCTATAATCAGTTGGACTGACTTTAAATATTAGTCAGTTGATTTTGAGTTTTAAAAGTTTTTTATCTGGAAGTTCACTTCCTTCTTGTCAGCGTGCTGCGTGCGAACTCGTTTTACCTTTTATCCATTATCTGTGCATTATTAATTGTAACAATGTGTTCTGACTCTCAAGTGTATAATAAAACTGTGTATATCCTTTGTCTGTGTTTGCTCAATATTAGATCCTAGGGTTTTCTCCCACAGGCTAAGCGAAAATACAGATAGTGTTCCGGTAAATTCAAATTTTGCTACTCATTTAAGGGAATTAGTCATTTTACCTAGAGTTAAGTAAAATAATTGTACAGTGGGTGAATAGTTTAAACAATATTGTGTGGCGACCAAGGCTCAAAAGACAGTTATCAATTAATCCACTGCCTAATAAGACAATAATAATTCACACAGTTCGTTCATTAAATAATTCCATAAAGATTCAGTACAACATAATGAAACTTTCAGCGATGTATTGGTCACCACGACCACCACTTGGACATTTACTTGTGTTTCTGTTAAGGGGGGACAGCTCATGCGAGCAGTCATTAAAAAGTTTTAAAGGTAAGACTAGATCGAGTTATACTTAATTGTAAATGTATTTAATAGTAGAAAATATCACGATAGAAATTAACAGTATCGAATTACTGAGTCAAAAATCACTACAGGTCGATTTTAAAAATTACTATTAAAAAACTGCAAATGTGATTATTTCCAACTTATCCGTCACATATGTCTTGCGGTTTGGATTGATGCATTGTATAATATTATGACATACCATTATACATTGTATAATACTATACATACTATTATTGACCTTTCTAATGATGGATAAAATGATATTATTTTAATAATGTGCCTATCATAAGACTATCATAACTTCTTTTAGTAGGGACATCGTATAAGTCTAATAGTAGTAAATTGAATTTGATGCCTCACAGTGTTTTGACGTCTTGCAGCAGTTCTGTCAAATATTCCCCTTGCATGCAAATTAGTCTTATGATAGAATTATCAGAGACCTTTCTGTATCATATTTTCTAAACTAAAATCTATGCCATAATACGAAGATTTCCATACATGTGAGTACTGTTGCAGCTTAGTTTAGTTTTTCTGCCAAATAATAATTTTGCATTCAAATTAGTCTTATGATAGAATTATCAGAGACCTTTCTGTATCATATTTTCTAAACTAAAATCGATGCCATAATACGAAGATTTCCATACATGTGAGTACTGTTGCAGCTTAGTTTAGTTTTTCTGCCAAATAATAATTTTGCATTCAAATTAGTCTTATGATACGAATTATCAGACACCTTTATGTATCATATTTTACTAAAATAAAATCGATGCCATAATACGAAGATTTCCATACATGTAAGGCCTGTCATATTGTAGCTTAGTTGAGCTTCAAAATGTATTTATATTATTAAGAATTTCTTAATATAAAATATAACACTCTTCCTAAAAATTGACGATTTTACGTTATTATTAATTAAATTCTACGACTCAAGAGATTATATTGGACGCAATATTTTTTTAACTTGTCATTCTTGGAATTTTTTTTATGAATCAACCATTTTCAATATAGGGTGTCCAGCCTAAAATTGCCCAATAGCTACCCAATACCAATAGCTAACTTGTATTTGTTATTTGACAATTAACTTCTTATGGGAGACCCCAAAAATCTTTTAATCATTGCTTTTAAAATGCATTTAATTTCAAAAAATATCCCGCCATTTTTCCGATAGTGTGGTCACACTTAGGTTTTCTTATAAATGCTCGTAATTGTATTGCTTAATCGGGTATAAAACGTAATTTAAAAAGGTTTATATTTTGTATTTTTTTTCACAAAACCTAACCGTTCACCTTCCAGAGCTACTCATTCAAGTGATTTTTTTTTCATTAATGAGTAGCTCACCTTTTACGTGTAGCTCTGGAGGCTGAACAATTAGGTTTAAGAAAGAAACGCCAAGAATAATAATCTTTTAACATTACATTTTCTACATAATACACAAATAAAATGAAGGGTATATAATAAGAAAAATTATGATTGGTTGCCATATTGAAAATGTCGGGAAAATTATTGAAATTAGATTTCCTCAAATTTTACTAATGAGATAATAAAATGTAATTTTAAGACGTTTTCATTTTTGTCAAGTTTAGTGAAAAAATACATAGAATAAAAACGTTTTTGGAATACATTTTCTACCCGAGAAAACAATAAAACTATGGGCATTTCATAAAAAAAAAGTTGGCCACCATATTGGAAAAATGATAGGACAAATTTTGAAGTGATATGCATTTTAAAACGGAGATTAAAAGAGTAAAGAAGTTATATGTTAGACATAAAATAAAAAAGTTAGCTATTGGAAAACTTTAGGCTGGACTCCCTTGTATTGTTTTATTAGACTTCATACTTTATTATTATAGTATTTTTGATATCACACACATTGACCATGTCGTAATAATGAAGCAATCTGGAGCTTTGTTTTCACTAGAAAATCTCGCAGATATAAAAAAAACAATAAGTATACATTAATTAAAGTATTAAAGTAACAAATTTCCCAAAAATTCACATTTAAAATTTAATTATCCAAAAGATTATGATGCCTATGTTTTTAATATCCTGCTTGAAACACAGGTACCAGTGTTAATCAGTGTACGTTATATCAGTTAAACCAGATTATCAGCTCAATAAGTTCAGGAGCTTTTGCGAATTTCCGGAACACTCATAACAATGTTACCATCTCCCTTTTATAAAAGAAAGCTGAAAACAAAAACCATATTGCTTGACCGAGTTATCAATACCCTAAGAAGATTAAAACACAATAATATACCAATACGCTAGTAGTTTAACAACATCCCATCTTATCCTTACAGTTAATCACTTAAGTCAATTTAATAAAATAATAGTTCATAAAAACAATACAATCGATAAAACAAGAGGAAAATATAAAAGAGGTAATGTTCTACAAGTCGTAAACCTGCAGGAGATGTTACAAGACTTGATGATCTTCCGGGGGTGTAAAGTTCGACGTTGCAGCGAGATTTATGTGATTCCTGGAACATATGTTGTAGCCTTCTGGGACTCTGATCCTGCAGAGAATGTCGAACAGTGTTGGTAGGATTACGCTGTACAGGACTAATTTCAAATGCATATTTACACATTAAGTACATGTCATGTGAAAGATCATACATTTAAAAACAAGGAGCTATTGATTAATGAGGAAAGTGGGTAAAACGCTAAACCCTAAAACCCAAAGATCGTTGTTTTGATCTTAAGCAGCCTATTTTGTAATATTGTACAGTATTCCAATTTCATAGAGCTGTAATTTGTACAGGGTTTTAAGTAGGTGCATTGCCTGCACTTGTTCGGTCTCAACCTGGTATGTAAGGTAACATGTACATTTATTATGGTAAATAATATGAAATAACAAAATGTTTGCAAAATTTACAGAGAATTCGGACTTAATAACTGCGAGGTTCCTGTACAAGATCGGGAATCTAAGATAATCTTATTGTATTATATTTGCTATTATATATGCTATTATATTATATTATAGCCGTCCATAAATCGATTTTTGCCAATTGTTATACCTCCTTTTCTATATTTATCATACCTTCATAACTAAACTACCATCCGTTCCCTTAAAACATTCGTAGTATTTGACCAAATTACATATTTTTTTTAGAAAACTTAAACGATAACGTAACACTTGTAGCAACCTGAATCAATAAAAGGACCTTACGAGAACCAATAAGGAGGGGCGAGTTTCATTTTTGATGTTTTGTTTTCGAATCACAAATGCTAATGAATCATTGATGATAATATTACTTGAGTCCATCTGAGTGATACACTGCGAATCCTTTAGGCGGATTACGCGATTCCAGGAATTGGAACCTCACCTTTCCCACCAATCCTTAGCACAAGAACGATTATTCATCACTCGCGGGATAACACATAAAGCAAAATTAACGGTATCAGGAAACTGACACATACTTTCTCTCTTTTAGCGCAACTCCAATGAATAAAATCCTTTTTATTTACTAAAAATAATATAAAATAGTTGTTTTCAGAAATATCCACCCAAATCCCTTTTTGGGAGACCCTACAAAATCCGTTGCTACACACAGTGGTTTTGAGAGGGGAATTCCCCCTTTCCCCCCCCACTTAAGGGTTAATTTTAAACATATTTTAAATATCCTCCGTTGGTCAAAGCTAACTTGACCTGCATATCAAGTTTAAACGAAATTGATCAGTAAATAAGAGAGGAATGGTAAGTTTTGTAGTCCCCATAAGAATAACATTAGACAATGTGTTGCGTTTACCGCAAAATGAAAATTTCAATTTTCTCCGCAACTAGCAATCGTAGAATAATAATTCAAAATACTAAATTATTTAGTTTTCGAGCTCGTTTTAATGGTGATAAGTAATATTTTTTTAGCATTTAGAGTTTTATTTTTATTTTTTTTACTGAATTTTGGATATTTTAAGTCTTATGATTTCTGAACCCGAATTTTTCCAGGAATTTGGGTGTGGTCATTTTGTTGGAAACGTAAAGCTCTACAAAACACTAAAGTTTAATCAAAATCGTTAGAGCCGATTTTGAGAAATTTTGATCTTCCTTTTTTAGCGGTTTTTGGGGATAATTACCCTTAAAAATCTAAAATTATAAAAAAAATTGAAAATACCTGGAGATATCGTGGTTTAGTACCTGTATACTAAATTTCATCAAAATTGGGCAACCT
Source organism: Allygus modestus (assembly GCA_963675035.1). Classification (NCBI taxonomy): domain Eukaryota; kingdom Metazoa; phylum Arthropoda; class Insecta; order Hemiptera; family Cicadellidae; genus Allygus; species Allygus modestus. The sequence goes on from OY776112.1 coordinate 64,258,733, forward strand.
CTGTACACATCCAGACAGACAGACAGCAGACAGACGTCACGTAAAAATCACTTTTTTGGGTTCAGGGAGCAACCAAACGGATATTTCCACTAGCAACTCAAATTCGAAAATTTTAACGAAAACAATACTTTCTCCATAAACTATGTATAGGGGGAGAAAGTAAAACAGAATTTTTTTTCAAAACTTCCCGGGACCGCGTGTGTACTCCGGAACTAGTAGGAGTGTATCCGGCACACGTTATCTGCTTAAAAGAATACACATTGTATCACTCTGGTAGAATCAGGTAAAATTATACCTTTTATAGTGGCGAGTTTGTTTGAGGTAAGAGCTTTGCTCATTGGGTCGGTTTCACTGTGTAAATAGCGAACATCCTGTCGCACAGATCTGCACCAGTTCTAGAACCAGATAGTGAACTAAGAACTAAGTTTGTCATTGTTGTGAAATTGGACTAGTAAAAAAGCTGTTTCTAACATTTAACTTTTAATAAAAACAATATCAAATCAGGATGTATATTCAAAATATCTAATGCACTTTTTCTAGAGTTTTTTAATGTCTAATTTTTATATTTTTATTCGAATTTGTCGATTGATAATAGTGAACCTGGTTCCGATTAGTTATTTAATAATGACGTAATTTTCCAATTAACTTCTCTTCCCTTAAAAGTCATACTATCGTAATTTTGAATAAAGATCCCCTCACTCCTATTTTCGGATGGCATAATTGATGTACAAAGTCCCATTTAAAGTGTTTACAGTTTTTATAAACGTTTTAAAACTGACATATTTTTAATATAACAAATTGGTATACTATTTTGGAAATAAAATATGTTTTTAATTTTAGCGTTGAATTTGGATTTGAGACCTCGTGCCCTATATGTTCTACACAACGTAGATCTCACTATTGTCATATTTTAACGATGCATATTTTACCATATGATAATGTTTTTCCATTGAGTCTAATTCAGGTCCTTGATTCCGTCGGACCCCAACACCTGAATGTTTACAAAGGATCAGAGTCCTTAGTGACTTCGTTAGTCTAGTTTACTTAACAGAAATATACCGCTCCGTTAAAATGTATAAGTTTTAAGTTTTTCACGCTCCTTTAAACTTAATTATATACTGAGTAGCCAGAATAGACATGATGCAGGATGTTTATGTTTTATTGACAGGATGCGTTTTCTTTCTATCGTCCCATTCCTTTTATCCAAGCATGAATAAGTCTGGAAAATATAATTGCTAAATACCATATATTTTCTAAGTTATATTCTCAGGTATCTCAATGATTTATATTTCTCTCCAGACAGGTGTAAAATTTAATTATTTAAAGGATATACTTTATTAGATCTATATGAAATGAAGCTTCATTATTTAATCACATGTAAAAAATCAATCACAAAAAAATACTGGAGAGGAATTAGAAGCCGAGACAAGCCGTCGTATTTATATGCAAATTTAAAAATTGTAAATACTTGTCTGATAATATTGTAGTTTCAAGGTAAATAAATGCCTATCTTAAAAACGCGTGTCTTAAAATAACTTAGTTTAAAGGTTTCAAACGACAAATTCTTTAATATTAATAAGGTAAATAGTAATAGTATACAAAATATCTTAAAGTGGCATGTTCTTGAAATGAAATGGTAACGTTACAAATTAGACCTTAAGAGAATTATCGGGTGGTCACCATGAACGAAACAAGCCAAAGTCTTGCTACGTGAATAGCGTATAGTGGCCGAAGCATAGGGTAATGCGCAAGTTTGCAGTATTCTACTAAAGCCACTGATAAACCTTCATCTATCTTTCGCCCCTTGGAGGTGAACATCCACGGAGTATTCTACTCTGGAAAGTATCAGTTCAGTCTATTATAGTTAATTAACTGTCTTTTACAACTTTGGCATTTGGTAAAACACGTCAGTAATGCTACCAAAACCTTTACACAAATGTAATTATTCAAACATTACAAAACTGCTCATCATAAATTTAGTTGTTTCTTAGAACTACGTTTCTGACATTTCGTACTTACCATAGGCCTTGTGGGTAGATCAGTGGGTTATGGGTACATTTATTTCAAACACAAAAAGACGCAGTTTTAGAATAACTGTTGTTATTTTTTTTAATAGTACAACAGAGTTTAAAATCCGTGTTAATACTAGTTTACTCTTGGGATGAAAGAAAAAATCTTATCATTCATGAGATGTAAAAGGTTATACGGCGTTCGAAATCGACATTGCTTGCCTTGGGCTTCAGAAACATCGCGTAGCATTGCAAATAGTTCATAGGTATTCGGTCTAATAAAACAATAATGCAAAATAAATAGAAACATTCAATTTTTGTTTACTATCAATTTGGTGTATCTCAAATAATATCACATGTATTATCTTAAAAATAACAGTGTAATACAATTTATTTATTGGAAACACCTCAAGACATGAACAAAATGATTTTAATCAGTAAGTAGCAAAGATTGATTGGCCCTTGACGGATTACTTTATATTTGGTTACTTGGTGATCCGCCCAGTTGACCTACCGAAAGGCCATTCCATCCATTCATTCGTACCATTCCATACTCCTTTCAGTGTCACATTTTCTAAACACAAAAAATTTTATTTTTATTATTTTGTGCTTTGTATAAAACATATAAGATCTTGCAGTAAAAGGAAAACCTTAACAAAAGTTCTTAACAAAAGTATTTATGAAGTTTATAATTAAAAACAATTAATGAAAAGGGGGAAGACAATGTTTAATTCTTACACGGGTTCTCAATCAAACATCAATGATCCTTGTATCGTCCTATTTATTTAGGCTTCACAGCTCCATTGTTGATGCAGTCCTCGGATCAACAAAGCCCATTTCCAGGACACTTGTATGTGTGCTTAGGACCGGATCCTGTCATTGTACGACGGGGAGCTTACATAGAGTGCCGTGTTATTACAGTGTTTTGAGCTAAAAGCAATACAAGCTAAAGACAAGTATTATTAAGCAGTACAAGCATTATAAGAACTATTTGTGGTGATAACATTCTTAGACTTATTGATAAATTCCAACTTGAAGAATAAACTAACTCACTTTAAAATTAATAAGGTCTTGCCTCACTGATAACTAAACATATGTGAATAATTCATTCACTGGACAAAACATAACCTGGATTGTATCCAAATAACAGCGTATGTTTTGTTTGAGTTTATTTGTGGGTGTGCAACTTACATTGTTTTGCGGTGTATTAAATCAATTTTCTATATTGAAGCTGGTCAATTTAAGCACTTCCTGCAGTATTTGGAGTAATGGATGAAATCCCATTGTGTGGTGCTACATGATACCACAAGGACAAGTTATTGTTTTGCATTGTTCAATGATAAGGTAAAGCACGGTAATTATTACTATTCAATAATTGTTGGAATAACACCAGACAAAATTTAGCATCAATGCGACATTTCGATAGTGTTCATTTTATTCAATTAAAAGACAGGTCGATGTGACCCGACTTAATGTTAATGTGCTAACGCAATGATAACCCGACTTAATATGTTAGGTAGTAACGGATTTGTCCTACATTTTTAATTCAAACTAGCCTTTCCCAACAGGATCACTTGTTCAACTGATTTCAGTTCTATATTCAAACTAAATCATACAGCTTGTCAAATTCCAATAGTTAAAAATGCGACAACTTATCTAATTTATGGTCTTAGAGTTTGCATAAACAAACTAATATTTTCGCTCCAATTTTCTCTCTGGAGCCTTTCATTCAAGTATGGTTTATGGTTATTAGCTTTATGGTTCTCTCGACCGTTTCTCGTATGGTTTGGCTTTATGATAAGGGAAATTTAAAATTACCTGGTAAGGTTTTTGTGCTGTTATATTTGTTATTGTACGAACAGAGTTGAACAATAAGAGTGATACCACAGAGTCCTTCACAGTGTCTTTCAGAGTTTGATAGTCAGATCACAAAGGATGTTTTGTTAAGAAACTAATTTTAATATCAACTTTATAAATTGAATAGTTTACGAAGAAAACTTGTTGTAATTAAACTGGATTTTTAACGCAGATAACTTCAGTTTACATTTAATCCATAATAGGTAATAAGGGGCGACTTTATTTGTTTACGCCAAAGTTAATATCGGGTAAACATTATTTTAAGGCTGAAATTAAAACTATGGCCCACCAAAATATTAGATTCTTACGTTTTTATGTTTTATGTTTTTGTACATCGGCTGACTTGCAACAATTTATTGTAAATACTAACAGCACTCTTCTACTTCAGGTTTAGTTACCATAATAATGGGGCTTTATAGTGTCATTTTCTTCACTCATTAATCTTACGGATTCTTTTAACATCTCTTGAACTTGGAATATATTTTACTAAGAGGAATAGGAATAGTGGAGGTCCTCAAACTTTAATCACTATGATTTTTTACTTACTCATCTTCTATCAAAAATTGAAGTTGCCCTCCTATTTGGTCGCAAGGACAAAGCTACCAGACCAAGTTTAATTTGCAAACCATCTATTTATTGTATTTACTCTGATACTAAATTACGCTAGTTATATCCAAGGATGACTTTCAGTTTGGTCTACACCAGCTTGGAAGTTGACAGTGGGTGCAGCAAATGAATATGACATCACATAAAAGTAGTCCTTTGGTTATCCATTGTGACAAGCTTTTATTTCACCTTGGACCCACCATTTTATAGAACAGCTTGGGACGGATCGTGTCTCCTATGACATGTCTGATCGTGTCTCCTATAATACCGTGGCCCCTAGTTTAACAAGATACCTTTGTCAGTTGGTCTGAGAGAGCAGAGCAGACCACCTTTCTGAGACCTGATAAGCAATTGTCGATGGAATCGTGGAGTTTTGCCTCTTAAAGGCTAGTTTGCTGCTCTATCCCGGCCCCCCTTTTCCATCCCTGCCAGTACATTTTCTTCCGGTAACTGCACAAAGTTCTTGCGTGAAAGAAGTGGCTATCACAAATACGTATCGTAAATACAATTGAAATTCCCAATGAGGCCTGCACTGTAATAACAGAGGGATTAGAACTATGAATTAACATTGCAATAATTATATAATGGATCATGGATTTTGTTGCAACATGAATGATCCTTATTTAGTATTTAATCATAGATATTAACTGTTATCTATTTTTCTTTACTATGTTTATGTAAAAGAAATAGAAACTGAAACAAGTTACACTAATACACTTATTAATTTATATAAATCTACTTTTGAATATTACCACTACTTTGTTTTTGTAATTAGTAATCCCGCTCAGGAAATTAGAAAACTATTTTTATGTACATTTATGACAAAATGAATCTAGGGTACGTTAAAAATGTACAAACTTCTATTCTGATAATATTTCAATGTAATTTTGGATAATTAATTCCAGAGACAAAGGGAACCCTGGAACATTTCCAATTGGCCTCGTAGCTTTCGATTGGTTTTGTTTATAATCATTGAATTAGTATAAACCTATAGCAGTACTTTGTTTTACTTTTTATAGTGATTGGTTTGGTTATTTACAATACAAAATAATGATTTTTAGAGGGGATTAATCGTAATGGGATCGAAGTATAAGATATTTATTGAAAATATGCTGATGATATATGGATTACAATTTTTTAGTATACGTGATCTCCCAAAACATTTACCATTCTTCTTTTAACCCACATTAAATAAAACTGTCAAATCCGGTTTACGATATTTTCTTCAGTATAACAAATAATCTAGTTTTTAAAAGACAAAAAAAGTTGAGTAGAAGAAATTATTTAACGAATTTCCTGATCAAATTCAGAATTTACCGTTTATTGATTTTAAGTAAAAGTGTAATTTTATATTGATGGTTAATGAATTTTTGAAACTGTATTGTTTCAGAGGATGTTTTAACAAAATATAGAATGGAACTAAATATAATATATACAGTAAAAAAATGTACTATCAAGTTTAAATTTTAAATAATTTTATGTTTTATAAAATTAATGTTATGGTTATTAATGTTTTAGTTATTGGTTACTTTACTTCGATGTACCTAAATGACCATTTCGTGTTTAGATTATAACTAACTATAACATAGGGTTGATATTTCAGAATGGATTTTACTGCTCTGTTTCATACAACCATTTTCACCAGCTCCAGAACTATAAATGTTATTAAATAATTCGATTTGCATACCTTGATGTAACGTCTATAGTTATAACTTCAAATGCAAAATATGTTAGCTGACACAATATTACTATCGCTGGATATAATGTTACAGATACCTGTTATCACTTATTTGTTTGAACAAAGCCAAACGCAATGTTGTGTTGCTAAATTACTAAAGAACTCATCAAAGTAATATAGTATAAAAGCACCCTGTTCATTAACTGGATTATGAGCAACGGTTTGTTTGCTTGAACGGCCGTCTGTAAAAGTATTTAACATTTCATTGAAAATGATAAATATAATTTTGTAGGATAGATTTTAAAAAATAAACTGTAGTCGTTAGGTGTATCGTTGGATCATAGTAGATTGCTCAGGACATGGGCCAAACGGACAAAGGACATATTCAGTGTTTTATTCATGTCAGTGAGAAAGCAACGATCAAAACACTACGTTGAGATACGTTGTGTTGAATAATAGTATTGTGGATTTTTAATGTATTTATTTATGGTGTAAAAATCCTAATTGCTATGTATTGTGCATGCTGTAACCCATACCTACCCTACAAAAATGATATTAAACAGAAAAGGAAAAAATATAAATGATATTGGTAATAAAAAAATAAAGAGATATTTTTTATTATACATGTATTATATGTGTGTATACAAATATAAAAAATAAAAAGTGGGGAGGATTAGAAAAATAAAAATCGAAACACAATGTAACTTATAATTTTATGTTTAGCCATCTAGCTATAAGTCAAATTGTACATGCTTGTGATATAATGGGTATTTGCCGTTGAAATAAATAAAATAAAACCTATTTTAAGTCCCACTAATCTGGTTTTAAGAACCTAGCCGTTGTAAAAAGTTAGTTTCTAATGTGGTGTAAATAAATTATTAGATATTTGTTTCTAGTGTTGACAAAAGCAGACAAAGTGACAACAGAATACGTGTGGGCTAGTAGAAGGGCGCCTACAAAGGGTAGAGATGTCATTAATGCTCAATGTGGAATAAGATACCGGTCAGTAATTGATGCCAAAGTGGATCTGAGGGACCAGTTTGATAACATAAATAGCAACTTTAGTAATATAATTGTAGGACCAGACGCTTGGAAAAGCTGATGTCAATGGACCAACTGAACCAACTAAACGGTGCCGAGCGATGTTTCTAAGCAAACAGTGAAAATATGGAATTAATCCTGCTTTAATTTAAATTAATAGCGTATTTGGGCTAAAATATAACCTCAAAATTCTCTAACATATATTTTTTAACAACAACTAAGTGTACTTTCTTTAAAAGACATGTTTTAAGAGCGGTATTTGAATTATTTTCGACTTATTTTTGGGCATCATCCACCTTCAGGTTTATGTGGCGTTGTCCAGCGGAGGCTGATGGAAGTGGTCTTGTCAGATATTTAAAAGCAACATAGCACAACACGAACATACACAAATAAAAAAATAAAAAAAACCACGCCACATTAAGTCCCGACGTTTTCAGAAACTAAAAAAAAAAACGTTTCCCGTGATCAAGGTCCATTACCAAGGGCCTAGCACGTACCCGAGCCCAGCACCCGGCCACGACTCAAAAGGTCAGGACTGGTTGTGAGGGAGGATCAGGTCAGGTCAGATGGCCAGGTTGAGTCGTGGTCAGGCGCTCGGCTCGGCTTTTAAATATCTGATAAGAGGTCTTCCATCAATCCCCGCTTGACAATGCCACATAAACCAGAAGGTTGGTGATTCCCAAAAATAAGTCAAAAATAAAAACTAAATGTAGTTTAAAAATCGTAAACACTTCGAACTATATGTAAAAATACACGGTATACACATATATGCCAATACAAAACATTGTAAGAAGGTTTTAGGCAATCTATTTCGACCAGTCTCTCTTAATAGTCATCAGGCAAAACTAAAGATACGATTGCCATAGATATAATTATATCCCAATGTTATAACAACATGTAATATAGTAATTTGGTTTGGGTTTCAAAAAGCTACCACCACACAAATTATATTTTCTAAAGCTCAGTTTCCCACATTTTGAGACTTGATCATTTACTTATCAATGAAGAGATTGATTTATTTTGTGAAACTGAAAGTTCCTGAAGGGAAGTTTAATTTGTTGGTGTTAAATCTATTACGTTAACAACATTTTCTACTTATTATTTGATGTTGTCTAAATAATCAGATTCTTCTCACAGTACAGGAAAGGAAGGGGTGTTGGGTGCTGTACATACAAGCTTTCAGATGTATTGTATCTTTCAACAATTAATTGTCATATTAACTCGTCTCACTGTTACCTTGTTGATCAATAATATTTCCGTTAGCTGCTGAAACCGCACGACAGTAACATCTTATTGTTAACTATAGCCTTAGCAATATTATTTTAACGATTTGCATTTGTCCATATTTGTCATATTTCATTATCCATATCATCAAATATTCATTCCATAAACGTATACACATTACCTAATACATTTCAATCATATATTCGCTCATATTTTAGTTTCTAGTACAATTATCAAAGTTGTTGCTGTCTACATTTACATATTATACTTTTGTGAAATGGCGTTGACCACGTATGAATAAATAAATAAATGTGGGTTTCCATAAAACAATAACAATTGTACGTCATTGAAAAAGATATTTTAGTTGTAACATATACGTGAAAATTGATTAATTCTTGTACTAACTCTAAAATGTCCATAGAAACCACTCAATTTGTATAAATGTAAAATAGCTGGACATATCTATCTTTAAGTATTCTTCAGTCAAATAAACAATGATTGTTTCTGTATTTTTTGTGTGTTTATTCGCTAGGGAGTATTCGTCCACTCAGGCCAGGATTTAATTGAACATTAAATACGAATGCAAATGAATTAGTGTTTAAGCTCCGTGGTAGAGATTCAAAAGAAGGTCAGTGCTGGCTGAGTGGGCTCATTGCGATCCAACAACCGTAATTTTTCTGCTGATGCTGAATACCGGACCTTCCAGCGGTTAGTGTATATCGAGTAAGGATAGGTAATCGCCTTACACTAATATAGTCTATAGTCAAGTTAACCAGTATTTATACGTATACTTCAGGATAATAAGTGGTATTTAAATAAAAATATAAGCTTAATTAGTTTTGTTAAAAAACAAAATAAACTATTTGTTCTCTCCAAATTTAAATAAAATAAATTAAATCTTTTAATTTTGGAAATAAATTTCTGTTTGGATTGCCTGTTTTTTTTTTTTTTTTTTTTTTTTTTTTGTAATTTACTTAATTCTTTGAACATTCCCTTTATAATATTAACTTTACTTAAACAAATATTGAATGCACTTTACAATGAAGACAAAAGTCTGCTGCAACTCAAAGTGAAACGCTTCGAACCCCTTCTAAATTGAATAAATTCACTTGGATTATGTATGCCTCGACATTTTCAGCACAGCAATTCTAGGGAAAATGCCCAACCCGAACCAGGGAGAATATATAATCTTGGACCGAAGCTTCTAAAATCTAGCCACGCAGGTCTGTACATGACCAAACCCATTATTCTTTCCGCTCAAGCAAACAATTGGAACCATCAGCTTCAGGGTTCCAACTCAATTCCAACCCCCCGAGACTTGAAAATCGTGATTTTGCTCCGACATGCAAAACCAACTTGCACGAGCAATTCTCACTCTTCCACGAGGCTTTTATTCAGAATTTTAATTATTAAATATTTTTTTACAATAAATTATAATTAATAAATTATTTCTACACAAATGGATTCATACAAAATTATTACATTATTATAAATTGTTATAATTACAATTAAAACGTTACAACATCAACAACCGCAAATATATATTACACTTATATTAACAAATACTATTATTTAGATAAACATGAAAACCATTAAATAACAATGAAAGTGATTCTAATCCTAATAAATATAACAATAATATTTTATAAGAACAGGACAGTATTTAATTCAGTATTTATTATAAACAGTAAATTATGCAGAAGGCCCGATTTCAATACAGTTGGGTGTGTATGTCAACTCACGATATATCCAGTTGTTTTTTTTTTTACCTATTTGTAATTTTATATTTTGCACGGTAACTCCGAAAACCGGTAAAATCATGAAAAATCCAAATTTCCCAAAAACTGTTTTAACGGTTTTATTTACAGTTTGGTGTTATGGTGTTGTCAGTTTTTTATATAATGACACCATCCGAATTTTGGGGAAATGTGGGTTAATGGAGGGGTATAAATATATGTTATGTACATAATCAATTATAAATATAAATACAATTGTAAGGTATTTTACACATACATTTTATAAATATTCTTTCAGTAAAGTGTTCATAAACATATCACTTCAAAAAAAAAAAACATAAGGCAAACAGAATTAAAAACAATTAAAACTCCTTTAATTTATTCGTCTTTATATGAAAAAATTACATTAAATTATTAATAAAAAGGTTTTAATTTCAAGAATGTGTTTTAATATAGGTACTCTATAAAATAAGGTTTACAAAATTATCTCCCTGATATTTTTCATATTCGCCCTTTTATTTACCTCAAATCAGAATTTCATAAATGGAGGGCTAAAATTAGTCGCGCGTTAACACACCACCATTATCGTTCCAACCAGTCGCTGAGAGGTTGAGGCTCAACGAGTGTTCAATTACTTCACAGCTGTTCAATGACACTCAGTTGGTTGAAGATTTGACGCCTCAGTGACGATGGTCGACAACTCGGACGTGTTAAACAAGTATGTTCAGTTATGGATGAGGACTTGTTATATTATTTCTTTAATAAATTGGTCACCATCATTAATTTTGCTAAACTTAGCATAGAAACTTCATATAAGACAGAATGGAGTATTAAGTAGCAGTAGGATGGGAGAACCCTCATACTAGGAAAAAATAAACATGGTACAGACTAAAGCTATTTTTCACACTAACATAAAACCAAATAATAATATTCGTTCTTATAAACATGCAGGAACAATTTAAACTTATTAAACTCTTTTGCGTAGCAATTTTTTTTGTAAATAACATAAATTAATTGATTCTTTTAAACACCAAGCTGTTATTCGGTCAATTTAGATCACAACAGGTTCTACTGAACTACTGTGTTGTAAGTAAATTATAAATATAACTGTTGCTTTACTGAATCGATAGACATTACTGCTATGGCAATTGGGGTCAAGGTTCGTAGAACTTTCATCACAGGTATGATCATTTCCATAAGAGTAATGTTCGCAGCAAAGATGTCTTGCGATGTCGACCAGCTGATGCATAAATTAACAACATAGTATAAGTGTTTCCAACCTTACAGGGGATAATATTGGTCATTATTGGATAATTATTGTCATTGGACATGCAGCAAGAAAGTTTAAACCCATAATCCATTAATCTAATAATACAAATAAATCAAAACGATAGTTAGTTTCATAAAATAACAGCTGATAAAATTATGTAATTAGTTAAACAATGTTTATTTTAATTACAATGATGAGGAAAATATGGTTCGAGTACGATAAATATCGTGTTTCCAGCAACATTGCAGATTGGATTGCCGATCACGTGACCTTACAGATGTTTTTACAATGTCTCTTCCGGTTAGCTAGAAAACCTTAAATATACCCACTACAGACCTTACTAAGTATCTATGAACCTTGAATTGGGGTTGGAGTGGTGTCGAGCATCAGTCCGCGTTCAAAAGACTTCTACAGCCCTTGATGTAACTAAATAAAGAAAATTGTCAGAGAGCTTGGATTAACATCCATGTACTAGGAAATCATACTTATTCAAAACCACGTGCTATAATATATAGTGTTAAAACAGTGGCCAAACCTAATGTGATATAGATTTTACAGAAAGAGAAGTGTGATGGCTGTGGGGCCTTTAGGTTATTTAAAGAATCTCTGACAGTTTACTCTGAAGTTTATTCTGTCTCAGAATTAACACTACAAAATATAATACCCCCGTCACAGCAAATCTGCTTACTCAGCGAATTTCCAATGCATTTATATGTTTCTCACTCCTACATAAAGCTACTTACCAAGTTACATAATAACATTTATAATTAAGTGATATATAACATTTTGATTTGTTCATATTCAATAAAGAGCCGGAATATTGGTTTCAAATTAATTTAAAATTATAACACTCGCCAATATTTTGTAAAATTATTATATTTAGTAAGGCCTTTCGCCAGCAATGCTGGCATCTTCAGACTAACTCATAAACTAAAAATAGGTTATATTTACAATAATTATTTCAATATAAAACATATAATTTGGGGAAAGTCAAAGTGTTAAAAGTTAATATATTTTGAAATGAAACTTTATGTGTAAATAAAATGAACAATTTAGGAAATAATGACCATGGAACAATTCAAAATTTTTCGTCATTAAATTCAGAGTATACAAAATTATAAGAAGAACATATTTTAACAACTTTACTATATTATACAATTTAATTTCATAACTATGTATATGTATATAAGTTGACTTAACTTTTAACACTTAGACTTTCTCCAAATCATATGTTTTATATTGAAATTATTATTGAAAATATAACCTATTTTCAGATTTTGGGTTAGTCAGATGATTATCATTGCTGCCGAAAGGCCTCACTAAATAAATATAAATATTTTACAAAATATTGGTGAGTGTTATAATTTTAAATTAATTTTATTTGTTCTCCATACGAATACCATTAGAGCTGAGTAGTCAGGTTTGCTGCAACGAGGAAGATAATAAATTTGTTTTATGCAATTATTAATACAACTTAATTATTAATACAACAGGTGAAGCTACATACCAAGTTTTATTAATTTAATTTCATAAAGCTTTACTTATTCTCCATAAGAATATCATTAGGGCTGAGTATGCAGGTTTGATGCTACGGGGCCAGTCAACAAAAAATTATTTTGCTGTGCAAATATCAATATGCCAGTGCTAGGTAAAGCCACATGACAAGTTTCATCAATATACTCATATTATTCATGCAATATATTCATAAATTATCGAGATAACAATTTATAATTTTCTCCATAAGGATAACATTAGGGCTGAGTATTAATGAGTATGCAGATTTTCTGCTACGGGGACAATCAACAAAATATTATGTTTTTTTCTAAATATCAATATACCAATTCTAGGTGAAGCCACACGCCAAGTTTCATCAATATACATTCATAAATAATCGAGATATCAATTTTGTATTATTCTCCATAATGATAACATTGGACAACGTACTATGTTTAGCACTCTGAATAAGTCTGCAACGGTTGGACTTAGAATCACAACTTAAACACCAAAATTATTGTTTTGTAGGGCTAAACTAATTGGTAAAAACAAATGTGAAGTTTTCAGTAAAATTAACTGAGGGAAAGCTAAAACCTTTTTCCCATAAGATTAACATGGGATTTTTAATTATTACGTCAGTATGTTTAAACGTAATAATTTATTTAATTTAATCTTCTACAATTAATTTGTAGGCCTATTTAATGTAATATCCATGCATGCCAAAGGAGCCGGTACCTGCAAGTTTGTTGCATATCAAACAAAAACCATCCGAAAAAATCAAACATACCATTCTACCATACGTCCGAGATATCTATGTTCACAGGTTCTTTCTAAAACGTTCCTACTATTGAATTAAAACTGCTTCAAAAGTGTTTACCACAAATTGTTTATCCCACAGTTTAACCACACCACTTGAGAGGGCAGTGAGAAGTGGTTCCAGTCGTTGTTACAGCACAAAGCGCGTAGTGAATGGTCGCTGAACAAATGAGAGAGCCGCGAATGCAGGTAATTACTGGAGACCATCAGTGTGAGAGCAACACAGCGCGTTGACTGTATTGAAACACAGCCCTGCGGATATTGTGAGGGAGCTGGTGTTTGATTACCAACGGGTTAGTTTACGTTTATTTTTTGTAAAATGGATACCGTATTAGTTTTTGATCTACAGAGGAAGTTTAATAACATAACTAAAACCTTATTTCCCAGCGACTTATGCTGTTTACATTGTTCCAAATTGTGGATGAAAATTTAAATATACGAGTAGAAATACGGTAGATTGAATACCCCCGTCACAGCAAACCTGCGTACTCAGCGAATTTCTAATGCATATATACGGGTATTACTACTACCTAAAGCCACTTACCAAGTTTCACAAAAATACATTCATTAATAAGTGATATATAGCATTTGATTTATTCTCCATAAGAATAACATATAATTGAGTACCCAGGTTTGCTCCAATAAGGAAGAGAAGACATGTTTTATTTGAAATTATCAATATAACTCAACCAGGTGAAGCTACATACCAAGTTTTATTAATTTAGGTTCATAACTAAGGGAGATATTAAACTTTACTTATTCTCCATATGAATAACATTGGGGCTGAGTATGCAGGTTTGCAGCCACCGGGAAAAATCAACAAAAACCATTTTTTGTGCTAATATCAATATACCACAACTATTTGAAGCCACATACCAAGTTTCATCAATATACATTCATAAATAATCGAAACATAACATTTTATTCATTCTCCATAAGGATAACATTGGACAACGTACTGTGTTTAGCACTTTGAATATCACTGCAACGGTTGCACGTAAAACAACAATTAAAAAGCCAAAATGATTGTTTTGTAGAGCTAAACTGATTGGTAGAAAGAATTGTGGAGTTTTTGTGAAATTATCTGAGTAAAATCTAAAAACCTTATTCCCATAAGATTAACATGGGAAATTTTATGGACACATATTTTGACTTTTATCCACAACCACTAAACCTAGCTTAATGATTCAAAAAACAAATTTTCTTTAAGCTCTATAAAATGGCTATAACCAAAATCTAGCTTTTTTAAAATTTTATGGTAAAAAGGTCAAAAAACTGATTTTTGGAAAACTTTAAACCCCCATAAAACCCCATAGACCGACCGATTGATCTGGTTTTCGAACTTAAAGTCATAAATATTACTCTCCACATTTATGCCAAATTTCATAAAAATCGGGTGCTTCTTTCAAAAGTTATCGTGGTAACGGACACACACACACATACACATATATATATATAATATATATATAATACATAATAATATATATAATACATATATATATATATATATATATATTTGAACGAATAGTGTTTTTTTTGCATCTAAGAACCTCAAAACAAATAGTTATCATGGTCTCGGGCTTAAGTCTTACCATGAGACCTACGGTAATAGCTTCTTCCCTGTAGGGGAAATTCGCTAAAAACGGTAGATATACGGTAGGTTGATTACATTTTCTACTTGTTGCCATGCTATAAAGCTACCATGCTTTGCTAGTATCTAAATCTTAATATCTGAGTTTATGTAATCGGATGAGAGCTACTTAGATATTAGCCGTAACATTTCCTACTTCCCCACAAATTATTTATGTAAGTTGAATAAATGGAGACTTGAATTAACTGTTGCACCCGTTTGTATTATGATTTATATAGTTTCCAGTTTCTGAAAGTATAAATATATTGCACGTTAAAGTACTATTATGCCTTAATAGTATTTTTACCTGTAAAAAACTGGAATGCAAGTTTCAATTTTTATTTTTATTTGCATTATTATTATTATTATTTATTATTGAACTGAAATATTACTTTAACTTTACAACAGGTGAGAAAGATAGTTTTAACTTAGAACTAAGTTAACTTGTGTTCGTTTTAAATAAATAAATAGTTAAATTTAAACATCTACATGATTTTTTTTATCACAGGTCAAATCTACACCACCACGATATTTATTGTTAAGTATAAATTCGTAGTTAATCATACTAAACAAAATATTACAGTAATTAATTATATTTATTTTATAATTAATTTTAACATTTCATAGTGTAAATTAGTTTACTGCAAACTCACGTTCAATTAAACCTAGATTTTAGAGAAATTTACCTTTGCTTCATGTTAATTACCCTATATTGAAACCTATCCCTTAATACTTAATACTTCAAATGAACTACCCAAGTAACTGTGACAGTTAAATACCAAGTGATCACTCAACAATAAAGGACCCTCTGAGGGACTTCCCGACCGATGTAATCCATTACCTAATGACTCCCATGGCCGCGGCTTCCCCCGATCTTGGTTGTTTTTATTTTGTTATTGTTTCCTCTTCCAGACCCTTATACAGCTGAGTTTCCTGAACTGGAATCGAAAGTGTTAAAATTTAGGACTCTTTTTAATTCGTTTGTTTATTTAATGTAAGTTTCTTTAAAAAAACATTGGTTTTACAACTAAAAGAAGAATAAATCCTCAAATACTTTTTATTTTTTACCTTTTTGTTTGAAAATCAGTAAACATACTTATTTTTAGTCGCTTTAACTACGTTGTAATTCCCTCTTAATAACTAAGTAAAAATAAATGAGTTTTTTACCAATAAAAGTACATCAATTCACTATGTTAACACTAAAAATACCCTTTTATGAACTGGTTCTTAACAATATTTGTAATCAGACGTGATATGTGTTGTATACGGTATTTTTGATGCAATAACGATACATAAATGATTTTTGGATATTCTTTTCATCGATATAATAGGGTTAGTAACACTGATAAGCACCAGTGCGCCTGAGTTTTGATTGGCAAAGGGATTAATTGAATGGTCTACCAACACACACACCGTAAAATACTCCTGATTACGGTAGACACTGACGTTTATTAAAAATTATTTTAGCTGATTAGTGATTATAGGAAAAATACAATGGTTTAACTTTGAATGTTTAAAGTGAGTTTTACTTTTGTACTTTGATTTCATTTATGCTATTTGGAAAGTGTTTATCGGAAAACTAACATTTTCTTAAATCTTTTTGTACTAATAGAAATCACAACCACATCAAGACCTTTTGTTCCAGTACATGGCGCCACCCTTACTATTTTCCCACAGGGTCCTGAGATAGTTTAAAGTAAATATATTAAACATTAACCTTCTTAAGATATTTCTTTAACCTCGTATTTACTAGCAGACCTCACTCCCGCCTCGTTTCAGAAACCCCCTTTTCTGAAGACACCCCTTCATTAGCTTATCTCGACAATGGTTGAAAATCTAAGCATTTTACAATTGTCAAAAATAATCTTGTAATTACTTAGTTACTTATTAAAAACTGGTTGAATTGTTTTCTTAAGACGGCTATATTTATATTTGTTTTGAAATAATTGTTTCTTGATCGTTTGTACTACAATGAAACTTCGAACGTAATGCTGCAAACATTATGATAATAATTTGAATTAATGTTACACTCAGTATGTGTATATATAATGATGTTAAAAGTTTTTTTATTCGCTATGATAGTTTGAATTTGTTTGCCTTTGATATAGCCCTGTTTATTGAAGGACGTTAAGTTTATGACGTAATTTTTTTTAAATAATGCGAGTTGGAATTAAATTTTGCAATACGTGAGTCATTAGACTTGACTGTTGTTGTAACTTTGGGAAACATTTCATGAGCTTTAATTTTAGGTATTTGAACAAGATAACATTAGACTTTTGATTCAGTATCTATGACAGCAGATTTACACAACATGTCGCATGTCACATCCAAAGAAGTACTATTTAGTTAAGTGCATAGTTACAATAGAGGTTCTTATATAAAGTCGAAACCAGTTTATTATTTTTAAATTTAAACTAAAACCATAACTAACGATAACAGTACCTATTCTAGAAAACTTGGGAAATAACTGCGCTACAACATATTTTAAGGGTATTTAGAATATTTATCGCATTAATTTACCAAATGTGTAAATTAATTGTTCGCTGATTTATGTAAGGTTAAGTCATAAGCAAATTGTATACCTTAATTCTTAAGTAAATTGCCTTAAGGTATGTTTTCTATGAGTCACGGAACAGCCTTCCTACCTTGTTCCTACAGCGTTCTATATTCAACGATTTGTCAAAATCGTCTTTGTTCAAGAATTTTCCTCAGGCAATAAGTAATATATACAAATTAATTTAAATGCTCATTATATGCAGATACAAGTTTGTCGGTATCCAAATATGGTGGAATAAGTTAAAATGGCAGATACGAAAGTCATAAATATTTGACATGAATGAAACATTAAAAAAGTTCAATCATACATATTTTAAGAAGCCAATGTAAACGAAGCGCTCGATTCAGGAAGTTGTATAAACATTTTACACTTCATGAATACGAAAGTACTCTCGCATTCCCGAAAGAGAATTTATATCTGTCGGGTTTAAGAGCAGTTGAATAATATTATTTCCCACTTCTTATTTTGGCTTGTGTCTTGGGTTCTGACTCACTGAATTGTTTTGGGGTCTTTTCTTGCTATGTGATTTTTTAAAGACACCCAACTTGCCTACCTAACATACAGAATAACCTATTTTATCGCAGTGTGCATTTTTAAAGTTTTTATTAAACCCGTCAATATTTTTTGTTGTAAGAAATGCGTGAATATGTAAATAAGTCTGTTTCAATTACTTTATTTGGTAATTTCCTACTTTATATTATAAGTAATATAGGGTACTATAAATGTTTATGTGTGGGTGAGCAAAAAATGCGCAGTGGTAGACTAGATATTACTTTTGCAACATTATTAACCTTTATTAAATTTCTATATTTTAACCAATGGTGAGCTCTTTAGTTTAGAAAAAAAGTAAGTTTCGGCACGCAGTTCAATAACTCTATTACTAATATCCATTTTCGACATTAACAACATTAACATCCTCAACAAGTCTCAACATTAACAACGATACATTACTGTTATCATACAACAGACCTTGGCCAGAAGGTTACACGAACTTTACTATCACGCAGTGAAAAGTTAACTTTTTAAATTATAAAATAACAAATATTATTACCCTTAAAAGTTGCACTCTACAAATTTTACTAACAAACACATTTTTATATCACTATCTTTTTATAGCGGTGTTTTGTACTTAGTTATTGTTAAATAATTTATCCAAACGATGAAACCCCAAGCAGTTAACCACATCTTTGCTAATAAACTACTTTACTCAGGGCCACCAATCACCAAGTTTGTGTTTCATCTTCCAATTTACCTCTTAGCTTCCGACCACAATCAGTAGAGCATTGTAACGCGTGAATTTGGGGGCAACAACCTGTAAACTAAGACATAATTTTACTGAAATGTACTGTAAAAGCTCTTTTGCACTCTATTAATAATGGCAATACACGTGTAAAGCGATTCCTGGCACTGAGGGCTAGGAGTTATTTAATTACTCCCTTTCATATACGTGGCCTTCTATTAAAAATTAATGAAATAACCTATTTTGGTCTAGTTTTGTTTGTTAAGACTTGTTTCAAGAAATATAAAAATTAGGAATGCAAATATTTTTCATCCTAAAAATGTGTTCTCTGCATCCAAAAACTTATCTTAACTCTCCATTATTACGCATTTTTACGAACATGCTCACAATTAACAAAATTAACTTTTCAAAATCTTAATCGTCGAATTAATTATTAAAAATGTGTATTTCGTCATATCATGATATTAATTCACAATAAATTGTAAAGCCAACTACATAATCCACACGTATATCCTGTACTGAGTCTTGTATTATTTGTCCGTTCTCCTTATTACATTTTATATATATGTAACAGACTCTAAGGCTGGAATTGCCAATGAATTCATCTCGATCAAATTAAATCACGTTGAGGTTTTTTCACGCACTTGTTACTGTGAACCAATGAGTTGATTAATAGTTGCCAGGAAATAAATGAGAGAACCTGTCAATGCGGGTAATTGCCGCAGTATTGGCGGTGCGCCGAGAGCGGGAGAGCAACGAGCACTGTGGTGTTATCAGGACGGCAGAGCAATTATTTGGTAATTTTAGTGGTCAATTCGTTTGTTATTTTTATGTTTTTATCGCATATTCTAGAGTAAATCAGGGTGAAAATAAAAATGATTTTAACTAAGATCAATTTAGGTTTTGAATTTGGAGAGTTTTCATCACAAACACTTTAATCAATAACATCTTTCTAAGAATATAAAATTTAGCTATTCAAAAATCACATAGAAAAATACCTTGCTAAAAGAAAAGTTGTCTACTTTTACATTTTCTGAAAGCAAATGATGATGATTTACTGGCATTGTTTAATGAAAGAGAAAACAAAGACTATTCGGATTTGGGATAATGTGGGTGCAATGAACCAATCAGCTTTATTTGAAACACACTACTATATATGGTTCTCTAAGTGACATTTACACAATACAGTTTAATAGGGAATCCCCTCTGGTAAGGTTTTAATAACGACGAAATTATTAACAGTGTGTCACTGAACTGGCATAAACAAGTTATTAATGTTGTAACAGCTTTAATATTCCTTTACAATGAAACATCATATGCTATGATTTCAGTTTTTTTAATTACATAATTAAAACACTAGCTTCTAGTTGTAAAATTTACTAATTTTAATTAGTTCATCGCTAACCTAATATTCATTTCCTACCATAGTTTTTTATACTTTACCACCTAAATGTTTGGTATATTTCGTTAAGCTGGAAAGAGATTTTTACTCTGTGCTATATGGCGTTGTGCATGTTATAGGCCTGATTGGTTTTTTATAGTACCTTTTGCAGATGGTTATTTTGTAAAGTTAGGTACATCCGTATTTTGTAAGGTTATGTTAATATTAGGACGAGTTACGTTACTACGTAACTAACAAGAAACCCGTTAAAAAGGTTAGCGCACATTATTGTTATTATAGTTGAAACATTCACATGACAAAAACTAATAATTTGTAATACAAAAATAATAATTAAATGTTAGACTCAAATGGTTTTTCAAAGATATTATCTAAGAACACTCTGATATCGTTTAATTAAGTTTCCAAGGAGCCCGACATTTTTCAGCTATCCGATCGCACTTAACTATTCAACTCAGTTACTATAGAAGGTATGATTTCAAGTCAATTGAGATTGTGGTTCTACATTTAATTGGAGCTTTGCTGTCACAGGCCTTGTGGACTATTAATTGAAATGCGGACCACATTAATATGCCTGGCATAGAAGGGAATCAATATTATCAATTAATAGATATCGAAGTTGGGTACGGAGGCTTGTCAGTGGCTATATCGCTGTATATCTGAATACCGGGGGACTGAGCAATGCAGGGTGTTATGTTAGTAAGTTCGTGGGCGAGAAAGATGCAATGTGTCTTACAATAAATATTCTAATGCTATTATCAATTTTAGTTACCAAAGCTATCTATTCCTATATTACTTTGTTTATATTCATATTCATTTAGGATATGTCTACTGTATATGTATGTAATCTTTATTCAATAATTCTGTCACTGTTTTCAAGAAATCACTGGTCGAAACTTTACTGACAGTACACTGGTTATTTATTCACAGCTGTTATGACCCTTTTATTTGATTTGAAATTCCATTAGCCCATTATAAAGATTTATAACTTTCAAATGAGGTTTTTGTTAAACAAAATTTTGTTTTCCTAGGATTGAGGTTTTCACCAATCGATTTCTGAGGTCCCAAAACGCTTAATGTCAAAGTTAAGCAAATCCCTTTCGCTAGATTCCGAGATAGAGTTTGCAAACATTCAGACATTTCTCTTATTAGAGTGTATGCCAAAGCTGAGGTTGAAGCTCGCTAAATAAAGATTCTGCTAAATAAAACAAACTAAATATTAATAATCAATAGCAATAAACAAACGTAAGAATTTGGTCCAAATACAAAGATAATGTTTTTTTTTAAATGTTAGAAATCAATAGTTTTACTTGAATAATTTAGTATTTGGCATTGACATAACTGAATGTACTGCACAACCTTCATTGTTCTACAACACCCTAGAACTGTATGATCAATATTGACAAATTTGTGAAATAATGTATTTGCCTGGTTGACCTAGGATTATTTACGCATACTATTTCTTATAACGGTATAATAAAACTATTCTAAGTGTCCTGTTGAATAAAACCAACCGGATTTTTGTCTATTTCTTGGCTATCTAAAAGTTGTCTTTTAAGATATTCCCCAAAAACGACGTTAAATAAACACCCTTCAAATTTCCAGACGAAAAACAGGGAGTAGTGGGCATTAAAACATACTGGAGAGTGTTTGATTTCATAAAACAAGTTGTCGTGTCCCTAAGATAGCGAATGTTTGATTTCCTTTACAAGCGTTGGGAACTGTTTGTAACCCTTATATCCTTTGTTATTATACTTAAATAACTACAATATCAAATAACGAATCATGAATAGATTTTCAACATCTCCCACTCACAGACTGGTGAGACAATGCAGAGAATTTGTAATGCTGTCGAGAATTTGTTTGTCGAGGCCCGTTCGCAGAATGGGTAATAATTAATAATCAAATCAGTCCAATAAGGAAAATATTTTAAGATTAATATGTCGCTTCTACTACAACAGGTTTATTATTAAAAATAAATTCCGTTTGCTCATTATGTGACTTTGCAGAATATAGGTATAATATATTTTTATCGAAATTAGTTAGAAAGATGGTAAATACTACTGATGTTGATTGCCAATTATTACAATGAATACCACTGAGTATATTGAAGCATCATCTTTGTACCTCTAGCATTTGGAAAGGATCATATGGTGTTTACGTAATAAAGTAAATAAACGGTATCAGGAAACTGACACATACTTTCACCCTTTTAGCCCAAATTTAATGAATAAATTACTTTTTATTTACTAAATATAAAAAAGCACGGTAGAATGTACAGAAAATCTTGTAAACAAGTTGTTTTCAAAAATACCCACCCAAATCCCTGTTTAGGAGGCACTTCAGAATCCATCGCTACACACGTGGTTTTAAGAGGGGAAATGCACCCTATCCCCCACCACCCCCTCAGGGTTATTAACGGGCAACATATTTCAAATTTCCTTGGTCAGTCAATGCTAACTTGATAAGTTTGAACAAAATTTATCAATAAATAAGAGAGAAATGGCATTTTTTTTATTCCCCATAAGAATAACATTGGACAACGTACTGCGTTTACCGCAAAATGAAAATTTAAATTTTCTCCGATACCAGTAATCGTAGAATAGTAATTCAAGATACAAGATTATTTAGATTTTTGAGCTCTTTTTAATGTTGAATAGTAAAATTTTTTATATTTATGTTTTTTAATGAAAAATCCAAAAAACTGAATTTTTGATATTTTAAGTCTTATAATTTCTGAACCCAAATTTTTACAGAAATTCGGGTGGTGTCATTTTGTTGGAATACTAAAGTTCTACAAGCGACTAAAGTTTAATCAAAATCGTCAGAACCATTTTTTTGAGAAATCTTGATTTTTCAGGTTTTTTTGGCGGTTTTTGGAGGATAAATACCCTTCAAAATCAAAAATTCTAAAAAACTAAAATAATACCTGGATATATCGTGAATTAGTACCTACATACCAAATTTAATAAAAATCGGACCATTGCTTAGGGCTCTAGCTCTGTACACATACATACAGACAGACAGACAGACACACAGACATCACGTAAAAATCACTTTTTTGGGTTCAGGGAACACCAAAACGAATATTTCCACTAACAACTCAAATTCGAAAATTTGACGAAAACAATACTTTCTTTATATACTATGTATAAGGGGAGAAAGTAAAAGTGTGTCGTAAAAACATAAATAAGTAGTTAAATCTGTTAAAACATAATTTTTTGAACTATTTTAATATAAATAAATGATTGTTCCTTTTGTAAACTGGTAATTTGTTGTATGTGTGGTTCCTTCACTTTTCAGCAACTACGTTTTGTTACTATCTAGGATTATCATCACGATAAATCTCTGGGTAGGAAAGAGTGGCTCGTCCTGAACTTATTAGGGTAAATGCTACTACTTAAGTCAAGGTAAGGAAGGTCATATACCCAAATGTTTGTTATTGTGAGACGTGTACAAAACTATAAATCACATAATTATAATCATCGCCCTCAGCCTTCTTTCTCGGGAGGGTTGACAGGTCTCCACATTATTAGTGGAGAGATTCTAGATTGGCTGAGAGACTGAATTCATCTCTGTAAAGGAAGGTATTATTATACTTATTTATACAAAATCAATATTGAACAAAAAACGCTTGTTCTAGTTGATACCAATAACCTACATGCTTCTCTGGTTGTCTTAAAAGGTAATTTTGAATAATTTTTATTTTAAAAGCGAAGATAACGACACTTTGGTAGAACGAAACTCAGGCATAAAAACAATTTCAGACATTGATATTTGTCAAATGAGTGGTCCTTGTAGTGGAAAACTAAAACTATCAACTTACAACAATAGTTTCTTATTCTTTAAACATAATCACGATATTTAGATTTTTTTCAGGCTGACAAACTGAATAAATATTCGAGTATTCTGGGACGATCGGGACAAACGGTACATTATATTATTCGATAACCATATTGAATACTGGAATACCGTATTGAGTACTGTATAGATATTATGTTTAATAACATATATTTATCTTCCCCAAATGCACTTAAATACGATATAACAGATGTAACATAAACCTCATACAGCCCTTTAGCAATGTCAGTGCTGCCAGAACACAGTGAACCTCTACCGCAAATTATTGCTCAAACCAGTCTCACCAACATAATGGCGACAGTATATCTACGGACAGTCGCTGGCTCTGTAGTGCATGGCAATACAAATGTCATGGGGAGACCTTGTTTTACGACATATTAATGTGACCTAGGTGTTCTTTTAAATTATTCAATTTCATTATTAAATATTTACTAAATCGTAAAATATAAGATAAAAATTAGTTAAATACATACATAAGCGAAGATAATAAATTATTATTATATTAGGGATGTCATGATAAGTTATTATAACCAACATGATTATTCAAATTGTTATAATTACATCTTTCCACCAATTTCTCACAATACGTGATGTCATAATTCTTGTCGATAAAACATAAAAAGGGATTTCGATTGACTTTAGAAGTAAAAAGTCTGAATAACGTAGATAATACTTTTTCTTTCAATAACACACTGATGTTACCCAGATTATAAGTGTGTTTGACAGTTTAGATTAATGAAAACAGGCTTAGGCAATTCTTATTAGGAGAACTCCTCCTTATTTATGAACAGATGTTAAAGCTTGAAGGATCATCATGTTTGTCCTGATTCGTAGTTGTGCATAAGATTTTTTATCGTTCGATATTTTCACTCTGAAGGTCATGCATGGGACGCCTTCAAAGTTCAATCGATGTCAATGATATTAACTTAGGGAATAAATTGCAGTTGAATTTCAGCTGTTAATACATTATGGACAGGTTATAAGCAATAACAGATGTTACAAATAAGGAATATATCTAATATACTATCTGTGTACCCGTTCTTCGTGGTTGTATATATAAAAGTAGATTAATTAAAGAAAATAACAACCCATATAGGTTTTACAATAATAAAATTACACTTAACATGTTTAATTTACAATCAAATACCTATACCAGGGTACCAGGAGGGGGGGGGGGGGGGTTACCAGGGTTAAACTGTTTATACACCTTGGTAAAAAAACTGTCGATCAGTAAATCCTGTGATTCATCAATTGTGCCAAGTGAAGGAGAGATGTTTATGAGACTACATTTGTTTTTCAATGTTGCAATCTCAACCCTTAAAAAAAATAATAAAACTCCTCAACCCCTTAATCTTCTTCAAAATAAATTTTCATATTTACTGTTAAGTCCAGACGCTCAGTGGTTGGCATCATAAAAGATCTTTTTAGAGAGGCGTAGATCTCATCCATCCATGTATCACGCACAGCAAAGGGACTGGGTGAAATCTCCAGAGAAATACACCGTGACTCCCCAAGATGTTGTTTCTTATTTCCTTTAAGGTACCAAATTTCAGCTCTATTGGTTGAGTAGTTGGTGTGTGATGATTTAACACGCTTATATTAAAGGCCAGTGGGCTAGAGTCCTCGAGTATATTTGAATCCGGAGTAGGTAAATGTCTGCATTGAGCTATCAGATATATTCCTACTGAATTTCAGATCTATCAGTCTAGTATAAGGAATCCAATCCTGTGATCCCGCCCAATTTTCCGGTTCCTTCCATCCCGGGATTCAAACGCCGATCCCGGGATTTTCGGGATTGCTAAATTATCTCAAGTTAGCAATACAGGTGATGTTTCTTACTGATGAAACCGCAATAAATCACTATAAAACCACTTTAATAAAGTTATAAATCAAAACTTCTTGATTTGATAATTTTTTCTTTCTTATATATTAACTATACGTTTATATTTTAATCCATTTTCTTTCAGTCACTTGAAACAATCAGATTTTACCTGAATAGGGTAAGTGACGTTTGTCAGATAGTTATGCCATTTTTATGATAATTGATATTTTTTTATTTTACTAAGAACAAATTTAGTTTGTTTTGATCCCAATACAACAATACGTAAATTCATTAAAATAACAACAATGAAATTTTTTTAAAGTAATATTTACTCGATTAATTTTTGGTCGTTTACAAATTGTTACATGATTTTATTATGAAATAACAGTAGTGGGCATTTGGGGCTGCTAGACCGGAAGTGACGTCATCCGGTCACCTGACCGGATGCGCTGGGTCATGAAAGACGTCATCTGAGGCTGAGCCAGTGACGTAGGCGGTTTTGTGACGTAATGAGGGAAAGCTTAAAGGTCAAGGTCACGGGGATGTTATTTTAAAAAAGTACTACCTCGCACGCGTAAAATCCGATTGTGATTCGATAGTTTTCATTCGATAAAAATATCGAAAGAAAACAATCGAATGAAGCAATGGAATGATACGAGTGCGAGGTAGTACTATTTCATTTATTACTTTATTTTTTTACTTTTCTTTTTATTTACAATAAGTTATGTTTACAATAATTTATGTTTACAATAGTTCCCCGTTGTTTGTCGTCATCGATGTTGTTGATCCGGAGTCGCGACCATCACTTCGTTTTCTGATGAAAGGCGGTAGATACTTTGACCCCTGCGCAGAGTCTATGTTGTTTGTTGCGATCAGTTTTAAAGATAAACTATAACCATTTGCTAGGAGAAGTCTTAACTCTTCTTTAAAAACCTCCAGGTCCGTAGAAGTTGATAGATAAATAGGGGACGATTCATAACGTCAAGGTGCATAAAGTAAAGTAGCTATTTTTTACAGTTTTGTTATGTAGCGATTTCAAATCGTAAAGTTTCAAAACGTCCAGTTCATAATTAAAAAGTGTTAAATATATAGTATTTCACAAAGTAAAGTTCCGTTATCAATTAATATAGTTTAATTTAAAATGCGTTTCAAAACGTAAAGTTTCATAACGTAAAGTAGCTATTATAATTTAAATAAAATATTGAGTGTTTCACAAAGTAAAGTACTATAACGTCCAGTATTTAAATTTTAGTTCTATTCGGAGATAGAGTTGCAAAAGGTAAAGTTTCAAAACATAAAGTTTGTATTTTTAAAAACCACCTGTTTCAAAACGTAAAGTTTCATAACGTCCAGTTAACAAACTTACTCCAGTTCGATCCAATTTCAGTACACGGGAATGTTCCAAAAAGTCGAGTTTTAAAACATTGAATTTAATTTAGTAGACTATTTCATAACGTAAAGTGACACAAGGTAAAGTACAGTCCGCTCCAGACACTGTACTGCGTGTTGCTGTCCACAAGTTGCAGGCGGTCCTGAGCACGTGTAAATTGTTGCGTGTTGCCTTCCACAAGTTGCAGGCGGTCCCGAGCACGTGGAGATCTGTCGACAGCGCTCAGCGCCAGGGCGGCGACCGCGGCGTTTGTAGCCCAGTCAATAAATGTTTTGTGTCTGAACTCTTTTTGGTAAAGATGATCTTTTCTCAGTTGATAGACCATATTGAAAGACGTGTTTTCTCAAAAGTCCCCTAAAATCCGCATTGTGCTTCCCCTCCTATCCCCCCCTCAAAGCTCGAAATCGTAGACTTTAATGTTATCGAGTATAACTTTTTAACAAAACGTTGTTTAGGGTTAACTCTTTTTAGTTATTTTTGTCGATAAATGTGCTATCATTTTTATACAGGTACTGTTGACGATAAATTAACTAAATAAATAAAAAAAGTTATTTTTGTTGGTTCAAATTTAGGTTTTTGATGTTTATTTTGGTTATACGTATAATAAATGAAAAACACTTCCTCTAAAACCGTTTGCACACACATTTCTGAACACATTTATATATGAATATTAATGTTTTTAAGAAGTGAGGAACATGCGTAACTGTTAACTACGGTTTGTTTGGAGCGCGAGGGCGGCAGAGCCTGGGCTAGCGCGAAAGATACATTATCTACTTACCTACTTGTTTTAAATCCCTTATGTTTAATCATTTCTACACTTACAAAATGTAGTGGTGTTTTATAGTTTATTATTGTTATACCGGCCTATAATAATATGATAAAGTAGATTTACTTTATTATTAATGTGTAATGTAATAAAACTACAAATACGATATGTTTAATGATTTGAATGCGATATTATTTAATCGATCCACTTCAATTTTAAACATTGTATAGTTAATATAACAAATTTTTTAATACCAGTTTTACTTCGTGGTATAAATCAGCCCTTGGGCCTTTTCATTATCCACCAACTATTGACCCACCGTGTCCCGGACTGGCTGAACCGGCAGCTGTCGTAAATTATAAGTTTCATATTTGTTTTCTGCAACTCTTATTTAAAAAAGCTTCAAGGAACTCCCATCCACCACAGACATTATGCACATTGATGACATAATATGTGAAAATATATATATATATATATGTATTATGTTATTATAATAATATTATAATATTATAAATGTATTATATTATGTACATAATATTATATATGTGAAAAATGCCAGTGTTTAATCGAAGTAAGCATAATACAGTTCGGGTAACAATGCTCGGCATCTGGTTACCGTCTGATCTGGAATGACTTTTCGCCTCTATTTGGCTTGATACCGTTAGTGTTTCAGTCTACCTTTCTCAACAGAAAGCAAAAATCACTTATTTCATTTTAAAACTATTTTTGGTTGTTTTTTTAATGTATACTTTTATTAACGAGAAATTTCAGTAGTTTATCGCCTTTCCCAGGTGCCAAGCACCGTGAACAGAGCTTTACTTGACATTCAACAATTTCAAAGTTAAACCCTCTTTCCCTGTAGACTGTAATCGCTACCATTAGTTGCTGGTACTCTTTTGCTTAGTTTCGGCGGAAAACTGTGTTAGCTTTCGACTATATTTGCTGTAGTGTAAAAATTAACGCGGGCCAGCGCCCGAACAGTTTTACCCTAACCCTATCCATTAGTATATTCTGGGATAAGGTTGCATGAGCTAGCCGTTTCCTAAGCTCCAGATACATAACGCCAGTTCCAGTATTGTTTAGGCTACCGGTATAATGTTTGTAATAAAGTTTGATCAAGTCTATGTAGTTTATAATACCTAAGAATAAAGTCGGCAGGTGTCAAACACCATCCTTTTTTTATAAAATGTCATCACGTAAATGAAGGATGAAATACCTAAGAAAGAATTAAGCCGACAAGTATCAAGACGTAAAGCTTAATAAAATCCATAATGTCCCAGGTCAATAACTTCCTTTGTTCCTGCCCAAACTCAAACTCATTTATTTGTCTAAAAACTGATTCAGTACTGAACACGTCAAACTAGTTATATTTACAAATTAATGTTAAATACTATAATTTTGGTGTTTATTCTACGTCCAACCATTGCAGAGATATTCAAAGGGCTAAACTATAGAGAATAAATAAAATGTTACATACAGTATCACTTATTTATGAATTGTTTGTATGAAACTTAGTAAGTGGCTTTATCTATTAGTGATACACATATATGTATATGCATTGGCAATTCGCTGAGTACATAGGTTTACTGCGAAGGGAATATTTTAATTTTGTTTTCGACAATCTCAGCTGTAATATCAATGTATCATAGTGTAATTGTGGCAGTGGCGTAAGTTAGGGATGGTTTTGAGAATATATTTGCTGGGGGCTCGAAAAAATCAGTATCGCAACTACACTGTTGTCATGTATTTTATATCAGATTATTTTGGTAAACGGGGAGACCCGAACAAGAAGACGGCTTCAAATTTTGTATACCCCCTATTTTTGGGGCGATAAATTCAATAAAACCATCGCCATCCCTCTACGACCCCCTTTTTTTATTTAGGGGGGTAAAACCCCCCCTTTTTTACTTTTTTAAAGTTCATTATTTTATTTGTTATTACAGCCTAAGGAACACAGAACAACTTTAAAAAATTATACTGCCTCCCTAATTATAGAATAGGGGGGTAAAACAGTTATCTGAACATCCTTACATTTGAACATTTATTAATTTTGGTGCTATAACTTTGAGAGAGGGCTTAAAATGTTTGTATTAAAATAATAAAAAATAAAAATAAAACAACTTGAAAAAAAAGTAAAAAAGAGGGTTTTTACCCCCCCTAAATAAAAAAGGGGGGGTCGTAGAGGGATGGCGATGGTTTTATTGAATTTATCGCCACAAAAATAGGGGGTATACAAAATTTGAAGCCGTCTTCTTGTTCGGGTCTCCCCGACCCCTCAGACACCTATAAAAGACGTTCAGATAACTGTTTTACCTCCCTATTCTATAATTAGGGGGACAGTATCATTTTTTAAAGTAGTTCTGTGTTCCTTAGGATGTAATAACAAATAAAAAAAATCAACTTGAAAAAAGTAAAAAAAGGGGGGTTTTACCCCCTAAATAAAAAAGGGGGGGTCGTAGGGGGATGGCGTTGGTTTTAATGAACTTCTCGCCCCAAAAATAGGGGGTATACCAATTTTGGTTAAAAAATAATTACCAGAACCCTTCAACCCCCCAGAGCCATAGGCTTACCGTGTTGCGTACGCTCTATATTACGATCATTGTTTATAGAGCATTAAAGGCTCGTTCTAACGGGAACATTGCTGGACTATAGAGAGGTTAGGGAATGTAGTCTATGGCTATGGGGACATCTCAGATGACCCTAACGAGGTTAATATATCTAAGGAGTCTCGTCTCGTGTAAAAAAGTGTAGCCTACGTGGTTGGCCACCTTTTTGCCCCTCTGTAAACTCTGCTCCCATATCAACCAATCAAATCCCCTCATCACAAGATACATATTTATTAGCTGAGTCACATTTAACTTTTAAAGTGTCGATTTGATTGCCACCGAGGTGGGTAAATTTCATGCGGAATATCCACTGCCGGGGTGACTGAGATAACCAGCTGGGCTATTGAAAATTGAATACTGATGAACAGTTATTTTGTTTACATAACAGCAATACAACAATACTAGTACAATTAGTTGACTGAACAGATAATGGAAACAACTGATGACAGATTTAGACCGAGGTCTAAATCTCTCTCTACTCCAACTGTTTGAACTTAATACAGTTCCCATAGCTGAAGGATATTCTGTGTCAAGTGTAGCTGTGACCCACTAGTATGAAGGGTTCCATAAGTCTAAATGAAATTTCAACAGGTCAAGTGGTCGACGAGTGGCTATGCAACGCAATGGCTTTGACCTAGTGGGAGGGCGGTCTTGGAGTACCTGAAGAAAAATTACAGTCAAACCCCAGATAAGACCTCCAGATATATTAGGAAGTCTAGCGCATTATTGTTACAGAGTGTCGTCTCCAGTAACACCAATTGGCCTTTTTTAAAACCAAGCGCAGGGCCGTATTAAAGCATAGCCTACTTAGGCTCTCGCCCAGGGGCCCGCACCACACAAACCCCCATTCAAAAGCCTGATACAATCAATAAAAATGTCACCTTAATAATGTTTTTAATTTGTTCATCTCCCTCGTTATTTCTTTGTTAGTTCCTGTTAGTTCCCTCATAAATACCGTTAGTTCATCAATATTAACCCTGTTAAAGCCTTAAATCAATAGGTAGCTCAACTTCACACTATGAAAAGTAGCTTACCCACAGTTAAACTACATAATTCCTATTTCTTTATGTCTATAGTTAGTTATTCGTTAGTTCCTGTTAGTTCCCTCATAAATACCGTTAGTTCATTAATATTAATGGGTTTACAGCCAAAAAATCAATGTTTGTTGGCTGACATTAAAATGTATGTAGGAGCCTACCCATATTGACGAAATATTACTGAAATTTGTTCATATCTCTCATTAGTTCTTCGTTAGTTCCTGTTAGTTCCCTCATAAATACCGATGGTTCAATAGGTAACAATAATGGTTTCACAGCCGAAAATTCAATTTTGGTTAGCTAACATTCCAGTGGATGTAGTAGCCTACCCATATTTACGAAACATTATTGAAATTTGTTCACGCCTCTCGTTAGAACTAACAGCATTTATGATGGAACTAACAGGAACTAACGGAGAACTAACAAGAGACATGAACAAACTTCAATAAACTTTCGTCAAAAAGGGTAGGCTACTACATACATTGGAATGTTGGAATGTTGGCTTGAGATTACATCCCTGTATAGAGTCTTGTTAAAAGTATGCGTCACAGCTTATTTGTAATAGTTTGTATCAATATTACAAATTATTGTGTCTCCTTGTTAAAATTATGCGTCAAATGATTTGTAATACTTTGTAGCATTATTACCAATTAATTTGAATTCAAAGCTCCCTCTACTCCTAACACCTCAGGACCGGACCCTCGCCTGGATTAAAAAAATGGCCGAACCAGCTGGGGTTATTTGTGAATGTAAATAACCGCCGATCTATAATAACATCCAAGTTATGAAAAATATACTTATTAAATGTGCTTAGCAATTACAAAATAAAAAACATTCACCCGTGAGCTATACTGATATATTTTGTTTATATTTTGACTTGAAATTAAACAAACAAACTGACTTCTGTCGATACTTTCCATGGAAAACTCTTCCTCTGGCGGTATTCTCATTTCTATGAGGCCAGCTGGACCCATGGAGGAATCATTACCCACGAAATCAATCATTTACACCACCTCCATGGCCGGACTATCCGAAGGCCGAACCAACGATTTTTAATTTTATGTGCAATTATAATTACGAACACGCTGTTTATAAAATAATATTTTTCAGCGAGCAATTCCTGAATGCGTGGCATGCAGAGCACATGCTGCGACGCATGTGAGTAGGGAACAATGGAGTGTTCTGGCTCAGGAGGGCCAGGAGGGCCACCCCCCCCCCCCAAGCCCCCCCCCCCACAGGTCTCGTCTGTGACACTTTGCGAATTTTTTTTTTGCGAACTTTTTTGCGAACTTTTTTGCAAACTTTTTTTGCGAATTTTTTTTGCGAATTTTTTTTTTTTTTGCGAATTTTTTTTTTGCGAATTTTTTTTTTGCGAATTTTTTTTTTTGCGAATTTTTTTTTTTGCAAATTTTTTTTTTTTGCGAATTTTTTTATGCGAATTTTTTTTTTTGCGAATTTTTCTTGTTGCGAATACTAACCTAACCTAACCTAACCTAACCTAACCTAACACATCCTAACCTAACCTAACCTAACCTAACCTAACCTAACCTAACCTAACCTAACCTAACCTAACCCATCCTAACCTAACCTCGGATCAGATTTCTGATTGCAGATTCTTGTTCGTCTAGTCGAGCCGAGTCATTTGAGTACCCACATCGTACACTTTGGATGATGTTTACAAAAAAGGGGCCCGCACCACACTTTCAACCTTTTTTTTTGCATTTTTGGAATCTCCTCGTCAAGCCGAGTATTCTCAGTACCCACATGACATACTTTGGATAATTAATACAAGAGTTGATCAGGGTAACGCTACAACCAACAGAGCTAGCCCATCAGCGCTTGCGGTCAATTGAACTACCAGTGAATGCAAATTTTGAGGAGAATATAATTGCAATGCTTTGAACATATACTGCAAAGGGGGGTGTATCGATACACCCCCCTTCAAGTACTCTGCACCGAGGCAGACGTTCACACAAATAAGCGTCGCGTCCAGTCTACTGTCTGGGAATGCGGATGTTGTAATTTGATACCTCGACTGGAGGGTGCAGGTGTTCACACAAAAAACCGACAAGTCGAGACCTGTCTGGGAATGCGGATGCTGTAATTTGATACCTCGACGGGAAGACGGCTGACCCTTCTAGGAACCCATAGTAGACCGCTCATATCGAGTTCCATTAGAGCAGGGTGGTCTTTACCCAAGACAGCGGTTGAGAGTTTTTGCCCCGACCTTCTCCGAAATCCATTAGTGGGGAGAGTCACCCACATCACCAGCCCTCCTTCAGTTCAGTTCGAGAGTTCAGTGCGTGAAGACGTGTTAGTCCGATCCTGTTCCGTTCTGCGCGATTTGTGTTAGTTGTTGATTGTCATCATTTGCGATTTGCGTAAAGCACCTTTGAACTATTTAAAACGTACGTGTTGTGCTGTACCCAAGACAGCGGTTGAGAGTCTTTGCCCCGACCTTCTCCGAAATCCATTAGTGGGGAGAGTCACCCACATCACCAGCCCTCCTTCAGTTCAGTTCGAGAGTTCAGTGCGTGAAGACGTGTTAGTCCGATCCTGTTCCGTTCTACGCGATTTGTGTTAGTTGTTGATTGTCATCATTTGCGATTTGCGTAAAGCACCTTTGAACTATTTAAAACGTACGTGTTGTGCTGTACCCAAGACAGCGGTTGAGAGTCTTTGCCCCGACCTTCTCCGAAATCCATTAGTGGGGAGAGTCACCCACATCACCAGCCCTCCTTCAGTTCAGTTCGAGAGTTCAGTGCGTGAAGACGTGTTAGTCCGATCCTGTTCCGTTCTACGCGATTTGTGTTAGTTGTTGATTGTCATCATTTGCGATTTGCGTAAAGCACCTTTGAACTATTTAAAACGTACGTGTTGTGCTGTATTGTTTGTGATTATCAAAACTTATAATCCATATTAAAGATGAACGCCACACACGTTTGTACCATTTGTGGTTGTATTTTCGTGCGTAGAAACAATTTGGTGAAACACCACATCAGATTCCACGGCTTGAGACCACAACTACCACCACCAACACCAACGCAGCAAGGTACGTTTTTTGCGTTGCATTATTGTTTTAATCAGACCTAAATGTTAGTAATATAGGAATACGCTATGCAATATAACCGCAGAGTGATACAATTATTCTTATTTAACGGCTTTAACTATTTATCGCGAATAGAGAACTCTTTGTTTTTTAAATTTAAAATTACATGACTATATCAATATAATTTAATTTTAATAACTTATGTTATTGCTCGCCCCATCAAGTCAAGTCATCAGAGTACCACATTACATACTTTAAAAAAAAAGGTAGGTGTTAAACATTTCACAATCTAATCGTTTTGTGCGTTTGCAGATGGAGAAGCTGCATGTCGAGCCACATTCGTAGACCGGGGAGCTTTAGAGCGTCACATGGAAGCGAACCACCGAGTCATTCCACCCCGGCAGGTGATTGATGCTCCGCAGACGACTGCCTATGTCAATCAACACTCCGTTGAAGGTGAGAATCCACATTAAAATAACTTTTTCCCCTTGAAACTAATTACCTTTTTTATAATTATTTAACTAGGTACCTGAAGAAGAAGAATGAGACCGTGACAACTGGTGTACTATTGATTTAATTGCTAGGGGGGAGATTTTCGCTCCCCCTAAAACATAATGCTTCTTTAGGGTTGGCGCAGCTCAATATTGCAGCTACATCCTTAGCTGTGAACCCAGGTTCATCAATGTAGACACACAGTACAGAAGATTACATTCCCTGTTTCAAAATTGATATTTTGATTTAACAAACTTAACTTTGAAATGTGATTCTCGAGAGAGGGGAATTTGTATCTTTAGTTATCCTAATTTGTTTTTATTTTTATTTTCAGATGAAGGACTGGGTCCTGGCCGCCACACCTGCCATGAATGCGGTCGCCGTTTCCGTCGTGAAAAACACCTGCGTCGACATGTGGATTCGGTACACAGCAGAGTCCGCAGGTTCATATGCGGCACATGCGGCGTCGAATTCAAGAGGGAAGACAACCTGCGTCGACACACCATGCAATTTCACGGCAATGGTCAAGAACGAAGATTCCCTTGCGCATACTGCGGTCAGGAGTTCAACCAGCTGTTCAACAAGGACCATCATGAGCGGTTCTCTTGCCCGATCATGAAGGACCTGATCCTGAACCAAGTGGCTATGATACAGGACGAACCCCAGCCAGGTCCGAGCGCGGAGCCACAACCCGGAACGAGCACACACCAACAACCCGATGATGTTGAGATGACTGGAGCAGGACAGTCAAGCCCCGTATTCTCACTCATTCAACGGGGTTTCCGCAACCGCCTCCTAACCTACCGTCTGCAGCGACCGATGGAGAATCTCGTCACAATCGGAGAAGTGATGGCGTTGTTGATTGTGAGCCTTACGGAGTTGCTTGAGATCACCTTGGCGAAACACCGCAGCATAAAGGTCAACTTGAAGCTGGAGTGTGAGTTCAAAAATGTGCACAACAACACCTGCCTGCGCAACTTCAAGACGAAGATGACTCCGCTGACGGTGACCTCGGACCTGAACCATTACATTTCAACAGCTTTTGCGAAGCTTATCAGAGAGAAGGCTGAGTGTGATCATATCGGCTCCGGGTGGACATACCTTCGCGTTCGTGATTTGGAGGTCGGTATCAACGAGTACACTCCTCTAGGTGAAGATGGTCGAGCTTGGCTCCCACTGCCTACGTCTCTGGAGAACACCAAAGCAGTCATCAACGTATCGAACACCGATGAGCGGTGTTTTATGTATGCAGTCCTGGGAAAGTTTGTTCAAGAGAACCCCGATAGACCGGCAATGTACACCGACGATATCATCGCCCGATACGATTGGACCGGCCTTCAATTCCCCGTTGCTCTGAAGAGTATCAAGGCGTTTGAGCGGACAAACAACATCAGCATCAACGTCTATGGTATTGATCGCACGTGCGTGGGTCAGAAACCTAACGGACAACCAAAGTACCAGAACACCGTCTTTCCCTTGAAGATTTGTAGGCAGGAGCGTGAAGACCATTGTGACATTTTGTACGTGACAACGGACGGTGATAGTCACTACGCCTACATCAAAGACCTTGGCCGACTGATCCGTCCCCAACTCACAGCGCGTGTAGACAGGATATTCATCTGTAAGCGGTGCTTCGCGCACTTTGACAACCGTCCGAACAAGCTCGGTCTGACGGGTGCTCAGCGTCTGGAGGAGCACAGGCGATACTGCTCCGCTTCAGCCCCTATTCGCATGGATACGCCGAGAAAGACTGAAATCAAATTCAGCCATCCAGAGTTCACCCGACGCGAGCGTTTCACCATCTACGCGGACTTTGAGTGTGCTCTACTGCCGACCGCGGAGATGGATGAACAAGTCGACGAGCCGCACGGAGGAGTAGCCACCCACATCCACATCCCATATGCCTTTGCGTACCAGATCATCGACTCGTACGGACTTGAAGAGTTTGAGCCTCGAGTCTACTTCGGGGATGATGCGTCAAAGACATTTATGGAGATGTTGAAAACTGATGTTGAGCGATTGTGGAACTTCCTGTACGAAGCAAGAAATCTGCGCCCTGTCCTGACCCCAGCGGAAACGATGCAGTACAACTCGACAGCGAATTGCTACCTCTGTGGATCGCCATTTTCAAGAGAAGACCCAAAGGTTCGTGATCACAACCACGCGCCGCCCTACGAGTTCCGTGGCGCTGCGCACAGATCATGTAACCTACGCTACAGGGAGCAGCGAGTAGTCAACTGCTACTTCCACAACCTCTCCAACTACGACGCTCACTTCATAGTGCGGGAGTTGGCGGTCGACCCTGGTGATGTTGAGGTGTTGGCTCACACGGAAGAGCGGTACATCGCTTTCACGAAGCGGTTCCTGTTCGACCGAGCAGCGGCACCGGTTGGGATGCCAGGGCGTGGAAAAAGACAGCCAGGATTCAGAGTCAGGTTCCTCGACACCTACAGGTTCCTGGCTTTGAGCCTCGCCAGCCTCGCAGCCGCACTTCCACCAGCTCAACTCTTGGAGACGAGGAAGAGATTCCCCGAAGACCACCTCTTCGATCTAGTCCGTAGGAAAGGCGTGTTCCCGTACAACTTTGTAACGTCGAACGCCGTTTTGGAAGATACTACGGAACTGCCTCTGCAGCGAGATTTCCACAACGACCTGACCCTGGAGGACATCACGGATGCAGACTACGAGCATGCTCGCAACGTGTGGGAAACCTTCGGTTGTAGGAACCTCAAGGACTACGCCGAGAAGTACCTGCGCTGTGACATTGCGCTGTTGACTGACGTCTTTGAACGCTTCAGGGACACGTCGATGGCTGAATACGAACTAGACCCTGCGCACTACTACACCCTACCGTCATACGCCTGGGATGTCATGTTAAGGACCTGTCGAGTGGAGCTTGATACGATACAGGACTTTGATATGTACCTCTTCTTCGAGCAAGGCATCAGAGGAGGTATTTCCCAGGCGATCACCAGACACGCCAAGGCCAACCATGATGGATGTCGCCCTGAAGATCGACGACCTGAAGAGCCAACGAATCACCTGCTATACTTGGACGCCAACAACCTTTACGGTTGGGCCATGTCCCAGTGTCTTCCACAGGGAGACTTCCAATGGCTCAGCCGCGAGGAGATCGCGTCCCTGGATATTGCATCGTTGGACCCCGAAGGACCCACGGGCTATGTCTTGGAAGTTGACCTTCGCTACCCCGCCCACCTGCACGACCTTCACAAGGATCTCCCGTACTGCTGCGAGACCAAACGTCCGCCAGGAGGGAAATTCAAGAAGCTCGTTACGACTCTGGATGACAAGAAGAACTACATCTGTCATTACAGAATCTTACAACAGGCGCTGGAAAACGGACTGGAGCTTGCGAACGTGCATCGCGTCATCTCGTTCCGACAGTCTCGGTGGTTAGAGAGCTACATCCTAATGAACACCGAACTGAGGAAGAAGGCCAAGACCAAGTTTGAGCAAGACTTTTTTAAGCTTATGAACAATGCGGTCTTTGGCAAGACGATCGAGAATGTTCGCAAGCGAATTAACTCTAAACTGGTGTGTACGCCGGAGATGTTCAGGAAGTACGTGGCCAAGTCAAACTTCCTGGACCGAACCTACTTCAACGATGACGTCGCCATTGTCCACATGTCGAAAGTCAATATCGTCCTGGACAAACCGCTCTACGTCGGAATGTGTGTCCTCGATCTGAGCAAGTGGCTCATGTACGACTTCCTTCGAAAGATGAAGAACCGCTACGGCGATCGTCTGAAGGTTGACTACATGGACACTGACAGCTTCGTGTTCGACATCCAGACTGAAGATGTTTATAAGGACATGTTGGAGCATCTGGATGATTTCGACACCAGTGCGTACCCCCAAAACCATCCCTGCTACAGCCCCATAAACGCCAAAGTCATCGGAAAGTTTAAGGATGAAGCGAACGGACTTCCGCTGCTCGAGTACCTCGGTCTTCGCTCGAAACTTTATTTCATGGACATTGTCGAGTTCGAGGAGAGGACTGAAGATGACGAGTTGCAGGTCATGACGGTGAAGCGCGCCAAGGGAGTCGCTAGAGGTGTTGTAAAACACAATCTAACCTCTGACGACTATCGGGAATGCCTCTTCAACGGCGTGTTGAAGAGAACCATCAACACCAGGTTCCAGTCCCGAAACCACCGTGTCTTCACAGTTCAAGTCGACAAGCTATCCTTGAGCTGTAACGACGACAAACGTTACATCCTTCCGGACGGTGTAAATACACTGCCTTGGGGACATATTGACGTTCCACCTCAGCCCGAAGACATCCCGCAAGACGATGAAGAGGCGGAGGATGAGGAGCGTTGAGTGGTTGTGTCATATTACCAAAGACCCTGACTTGACTTGTATATTATTTTGAAAAATCTAGTCAGTAGTTTGTATCGAGTCTCGTAAAACTTAGAAATGTGCTCCTTTTTCTAGTCATTAGTTTGTGTCGAGTCTCATTTTTGCTAGCCAAACACAAATGTTCAGGAGCACATACTCTATGTAAAATATCTATAAGGTGTGTAAATAAATAGCCAAATTGTTCGTATATACATTCGTCTTATTTTTTCTCCCCTCACATAGTCTTAAGATACTAAAGTAAAAAAAAAATTATTCAGGAATATGTTAATTCATATAAACCAGGTTCAGATATGAATGTTACTTTACAATCATTGTATGATAGGTCTGTCCCAATTTTGGGCAGACCTATAATTGTACGTTAGGTCTACCCCAAAAGTGGGATAGACCTATGAGACCTCAGGTGGTTGACAACTGTTGTTCAATCAATTTAATTACCAGGGGGGAGATTTTCGCTCCCCCTAACACATAATGGCTTAGGGGGGAGATTTTCGCTCCCCCATACTACAGGAATTGTTGAAGACTAGAATGCACCTGCTAATGTCATTGTATGATTGATCTGCCCCACTGTGGGGTAAAGGAGGCGAGGATGGTAAATAATAAGAATGTTTCTTTTTTTATTCTGAGTACACAACTAGTTTATTGAGAAAAATGCAAAATTTCAAAACTCAATTGGTATACATTTGTGCAAAGAGTCTTCTGATCAGTGCATCGTTGTGGCCGAAAGAAGAGTGTTCAAAGAGCTGCACAAAGTCCTTCATCTTCATGCCGTAGTGGGTGCGACAGTACAGGAATACAAGGCAGTATTGACCGCAGACCAGAGTGTTGTCACTTTGAAGGCGATGCTCGTTGTACAGGTAGCGACGAGCGTTGCGTCTCAGGAATCCTTGGTAGAATTGAAGATGTGGTGGTTGACCGTAGCTGTCAAAGAATTCAATTATTCCTCCTCCTTTGTTAAGGTAGAAAGCGACCCAGTGAGTGCCGTCTTCATTGTGTGGATCAGTGTTCACAATCATAGCAGTAGATGGTGAAATATAATGGGGCAATTGATCCGCAGCATAGACACCAACATTCTGTACGGGCAGTTTAGCCATACACTTTTGTATCTCTAAGGTATTCATTCTACTGTGTCGACGCCACAGTCAGTAGTAGGAGTAGTAGTACTAGTAGCAAAACAAAAGCAGGAACTGGTATCACTCTCACCATCGTCGGCGTAATCATCAGCGTCAGCGATATTTGTACTTAGATGTAACCAACTGCGTAATGTGATGCAATTGGCTAGAGCGCATCGTGTGTGAGCTGTTCTGTGGTGGCGACATCGCACTGCGTTTGTTGATAGTAGACTGTTGATTGACGATAGTGATCCGCAGCCAATATCGCTGATATCCATGACATTAGTAGTACAGTGATCCGTGATGAAATTGCATCGTACAAACTCTTTTTCTCAGCACCTTTGACGTAGACAATCGGTCGTTTGACGATACATGCGTGTAACTTTTCCTCTAGCACATGATACCAGATATCACCTTGGTCCCATTCCAATCCGTGACAGTGTTTTGTGAGCCAATAGCTTTCACACAGTTTCTCTTGTGATAGGAAATCTCGACTGAATGGTGGTTTGGCGATATGATGCATTAGCAGTGTTCCACTGACCAATTCCAAGACGCACACTTCCTTCAGAATGTAGTCATTTGCGTTGTCCTTGAAACATTGAAAATCCACAATAATTGGAGATGCGGAATTTTTACGCGGTACTCTGCATAAACGATCCATCTTGTGCGAATGTTGGTTGTAGACTGAGGAGGAGGACGATGACACCACCGCCTACGATCTAACCGCCAAAGTCCACAGACACGTTGCGTTAGGCAACGATAGGTTAAGTCATGCTCTGTTAAGTTAGGTTTGTTGCTGATTATACACAAAAAAAATCTGTACCTTAATGTCGGCGTGCGCATTATGATTATACCATTTTTAAATTGCGCGCGCCGACTTTAGTATCTTAAGACTATGTGAGGGGAGAAAAAATAAGACGAATGTATATACGAACAATTTGGCTATTTATTTACACACCTTATAGATATTTTACATAGAGTATGTGCTCCTGAACATTTGTGTTTGGCTAGCAAAAATGAGACTCGACACAAACTAATGACTAGAAAAAGGAGCACATTTCTAAGTTTTACGAGACTCGATACAAACTACTGACTAGATTTTTCAAAATAATATACAAGTCAAGTCAGGGTCTTTGGTAATATGACACAACCACTCAACGCTCCTCATCCTCCGCCTCTTCATCGTCTTGCGGGATGTCTTCGGGCTGAGGTGGAACGTCAATATGTCCCCAAGGCAGTGTATTTACACCGTCCGGAAGGATGTAACGTTTGTCGTCGTTACAGCTCAAGGATAGCTTGTCGACTTGAACTGTGAAGACACGGTGGTTTCGGGACTGGAACCTGGTGTTGATGGTTCTCTTCAACACGCCGTTGAAGAGGCATTCCCGATAGTCGTCAGAGGTTAGATTGTGTTTTACAACACCTCTAGCGACTCCCTTGGCGCGCTTCACCGTCATGACCTGCAACTCGTCATCTTCAGTCCTCTCCTCGAACTCGACAATGTCCATGAAATAAAGTTTCGAGCGAAGACCGAGGTACTCGAGCAGCGGAAGTCCGTTCGCTTCATCCTTAAACTTTCCGATGACTTTGGCGTTTATGGGGCTGTAGCAGGGATGGTTTTGGGGGTACGCACTGGTGTCGAAATCATCCAGATGCTCCAACATGTCCTTATAAACATCTTCAGTCTGGATGTCGAACACGAAGCTGTCAGTGTCCATGTAGTCAACCTTCAGACGATCGCCGTAGCGGTTCTTCATCTTTCGAAGGAAGTCGTACATGAGCCACTTGCTCAGATCGAGGACACACATTCCGACGTAGAGCGGTTTGTCCAGGACGATATTGACTTTCGACATGTGGACAATGGCGACGTCATCGTTGAAGTAGGTTCGGTCCAGGAAGTTTGACTTGGCCACGTACTTCCTGAACATCTCCGGCGTACACACCAGTTTAGAGTTAATTCGCTTGCGAACATTCTCGATCGTCTTGCCAAAGACCGCATTGTTCATAAGCTTGAAAAAGTCTTGCTCAAACTTGGTCTTGGCCTTCTTCCTCAGTTCGGTGTTCATTAGGATGTAGCTCTCTAACCACCGAGACTGTCGGAACGAGATGACGCGATGCACGTTCGCAAGCTCCAGTCCGTTTTCCAGCGCCTGTTGTAAGATTCTGTAATGACAGATGTAGTTCTTCTTGTCATCCAGAGTCGTAACGAGCTTCTTGAATTTCCCTCCTGGCGGACGTTTGGTCTCGCAGCAGTACGGGAGATCCTTGTGAAGGTCGTGCAGGTGGGCGGGGTAGCGAAGGTCAACTTCCAAGACATAGCCCGTGGGTCCTTCGGGGTCCAACGATGCAATATCCAGGGACGCGATCTCCTCGCGGCTGAGCCATTGGAAGTCTCCC
The DNA here is from genome assembly GCA_963675035.1 of Allygus modestus. Taxonomy (NCBI): domain Eukaryota; kingdom Metazoa; phylum Arthropoda; class Insecta; order Hemiptera; family Cicadellidae; genus Allygus; species Allygus modestus. The sequence continues at coordinate 64,302,202 of OY776112.1, forward strand.
TGTGGAAGACACTGGGACATGGCCCAACCGTAAAGGTTGTTGGCGTCCAAGTATAGCAGGTGATTCGTTGGCTCTTCAGGTCGTCGATCTTCAGGGCGACATCCATCATGGTTGGCCTTGGCGTGTCTGGTGATCGCCTGGGAAATACCTCCTCTGATGCCTTGCTCGAAGAAGAGGTACATATCAAAGTCCTGTATCGTATCAAGCTCCACTCGACAGGTCCTTAACATGACATCCCAGGCGTATGACGGTAGGGTGTAGTAGTGCGCAGGGTCTAGTTCGTATTCAGCCATCGACGTGTCCCTGAAGCGTTCAAAGACGTCAGTCAACAGCGCAATGTCACAGCGCAGGTACTTCTCGGCGTAGTCCTTGAGGTTCCTACAACCGAAGGTTTCCCACACGTTGCGAGCATGCTCGTAGTCTGCATCCGTGATGTCCTCCAGGGTCAGGTCGTTGTGGAAATCTCGCTGCAGAGGCAGTTCCGTAGTATCTTCCAAAACGGCGTTCGACGTTACAAAGTTGTACGGGAACACGCCTTTCCTACGGACTAGATCGAAGAGGTGGTCTTCGGGGAATCTCTTCCTCGTCTCCAAGAGTTGAGCTGGTGGAAGTGCGGCTGCGAGGCTGGCGAGGCTCAAAGCCAGGAACCTGTAGGTGTCGAGGAACCTGACTCTGAATCCTGGCTGTCTTTTTCCACGCCCTGGCATCCCAACCGGTGCCGCTGCTCGGTCGAACAGGAACCGCTTCGTGAAAGCGATGTACCGCTCTTCCGTGTGAGCCAACACCTCAACATCACCAGGGTCGACCGCCAACTCCCGCACTATGAAGTGAGCGTCGTAGTTGGAGAGGTTGTGGAAGTAGCAGTTGACTACTCGCTGCTCCCTGTAGCGTAGGTTACATGATCTGTGCGCAGCGCCACGGAACTCGTAGGGCGGCGCGTGGTTGTGATCACGAACCTTTGGGTCTTCTCTTGAAAATGGCGATCCACAGAGGTAGCAATTCGCTGTCGAGTTGTACTGCATCGTTTCCGCTGGGGTCAGGACAGGGCGCAGATTTCTTGCTTCGTACAGGAAGTTCCACAATCGCTCAACATCAGTTTTCAACATCTCCATAAATGTCTTTGACGCATCATCCCCGAAGTAGACTCGAGGCTCAAACTCTTCAAGTCCGTACGAGTCGATGATCTGGTACGCAAAGGCATATGGGATGTGGATGTGGGTGGCTACTCCTCCGTGCGGCTCGTCGACTTGTTCATCCATCTCCGCGGTCGGCAGTAGAGCACACTCAAAGTCCGCGTAGATGGTGAAACGCTCGCGTCGGGTGAACTCTGGATGGCTGAATTTGATTTCAGTCTTTCTCGGCGTATCCATGCGAATAGGGGCTGAAGCGGAGCAGTATCGCCTGTGCTCCTCCAGACGCTGAGCACCCGTCAGACCGAGCTTGTTCGGACGGTTGTCAAAGTGCGCGAAGCACCGCTTACAGATGAATATCCTGTCTACACGCGCTGTGAGTTGGGGACGGATCAGTCGGCCAAGGTCTTTGATGTAGGCGTAGTGACTATCACCGTCCGTTGTCACGTACAAAATGTCACAATGGTCTTCACGCTCCTGCCTACAAATCTTCAAGGGAAAGACGGTGTTCTGGTACTTTGGTTGTCCGTTAGGTTTCTGACCCACGCACGTGCGATCAATACCATAGACGTTGATGCTGATGTTGTTTGTCCGCTCAAACGCCTTGATACTCTTCAGAGCAACGGGGAATTGAAGGCCGGTCCAATCGTATCGGGCGATGATATCGTCGGTGTACATTGCCGGTCTATCGGGGTTCTCTTGAACAAACTTTCCCAGGACTGCATACATAAAACACCGCTCATCGGTGTTCGATACGTTGATGACTGCTTTGGTGTTCTCCAGAGACGTAGGCAGTGGGAGAAAAGCTCGACCATCTTCACCTAGAGGAGTGTACTCGTTGATACCGACCTCCAAATCACGAACGCGAAGGTATGTCCACCCGGAGCCGATATGATCACACTCAGCCTTCTCTCTGATAAGCTTCGCAAAAGCTGTTGAAATGTAATGGTTCAGGTCCGAGGTCACCGTCAGCGGAGTCATCTTCGTCTTGAAGTTGCGCAGGCAGGTGTTGTTGTGCACATTTTTGAACTCACACTCCAGCTTCAAGTTGACCTTTATGCTGCGGTGTTTCGCCAAGGTGATCTCAAGCAACTCCGTAAGGCTCACAATCAACAACGCCATCACTTCTCCGATTGTGACGAGATTCTCCATCGGTCGCTGCAGACGGTAGGTTAGGAGGCGGTTGCGGAAACCCCGTTGAATGAGTGAGAATACGGGGCTTGACTGTCCTGCTCCAGTCATCTCAACATCATCGGGTTGTTGGTGTGTGCTCGTTCCGGGTTGTGGCTCCGCGCTCGGACCTGGCTGGGGTTCGTCCTGTATCATAGCCACTTGGTTCAGGATCAGGTCCTTCATGATCGGGCAAGAGAACCGCTCATGATGGTCCTTGTTGAACAGCTGGTTGAACTCCTGACCGCAGTATGCGCAAGGGAATCTTCGTTCTTGACCATTGCCGTGAAATTGCATGGTGTGTCGACGCAGGTTGTCTTCCCTCTTGAATTCGACGCCGCATGTGCCGCATATGAACCTGCGGACTCTGCTGTGTACCGAATCCACATGTCGACGCAGGTGTTTTTCACGACGGAAACGGCGACCGCATTCATGGCAGGTGTGGCGGCCAGGACCCAGTCCTTCATCTGAAAATAAAAATAAAAACAAATTAGGATAACTAAAGATACAAATTCCCCTCTCTCGAGAATCACATTTCAAAGTTAAGTTTGTTAAATCAAAATATCAATTTTGAAACAGGGAATGTAATCTTCTGTACTGTGTGTCTACATTGATGAACCTGGGTTCACAGCTAAGGATGTAGCTGCAATATTGAGCTGCGCCAACCCTAAAGAAGCATTATGTTTTAGGGGGAGCGAAAATCTCCCCCCTAGCAATTAAATCAATAGTACACCAGTTGTCACGGTCTCATTCTTCTTCTTCAGGTACCTAGTTAAATAATTATAAAAAAGGTAATTAGTTTCAAGGGGAAAAAGTTATTTTAATGTGGATTCTCACCTTCAACGGAGTGTTGATTGACATAGGCAGTCGTCTGCGGAGCATCAATCACCTGCCGGGGTGGAATGACTCGGTGGTTCGCTTCCATGTGACGCTCTAAAGCTCCCCGGTCTACGAATGTGGCTCGACATGCAGCTTCTCCATCTGCAAACGCACAAAACGATTAGATTGTGAAATGTTTAACACCTACCTTTTTTTTTTAAAGTATGTAATGTGGTACTCTGATGACTTGACTTGATGGGGCGAGCAATAACATAAGTTATTAAAATTAAATTATATTGATATAGTCATGTAATTTTAAATTTAAAAAACAAAGAGTTCTCTATTCGCGATAAATAGTTAAAGCCGTTAAATAAGAATAATTGTATCACTCTGCGGTTATATTGCATAGCGTATTCCTATATTACTAACATTTAGGTCTGATTAAAACAATAATGCAACGCAAAAAACGTACCTTGCTGCGTTGGTGTTGGTGGTGGTAGTTGTGGTCTCAAGCCGTGGAATCTGATGTGGTGTTTCACCAAATTGTTTCTACGCACGAAAATACAACCACAAATGGTACAAACGTGTGTGGCGTTCATCTTTAATATGGATTATAAGTTTTGATAATCACAAACAATACAGCACAACACGTACGTTTTAAATAGTTCAAAGGTGCTTTACGCAAATCGCAAATGATGACAATCAACAACTAACACAAATCGCGTAGAACGGAACAGGATCGGACTAACACGTCTTCACGCACTGAACTCTCGAACTGAACTGAAGGAGGGCTGGTGATGTGGGTGACTCTCCCCACTAATGGATTTCGGAGAAGGTCGGGGCAAAGACTCTCAACCGCTGTCTTGGGTACAGCACAACACGTACGTTTTAAATAGTTCAAAGGTGCTTTACGCAAATCGCAAATGATGACAATCAACAACTAACACAAATCGCGTAGAACGGAACAGGATCGGACTAACACGTCTTCACGCACTGAACTCTCGAACTGAACTGAAGGAGGGCTGGTGATGTGGGTGACTCTCCCCACTAATGGATTTCGGAGAAGGTCGGGGCAAAGACTCTCAACCGCTGTCTTGGGTACAGCACAACACGTACGTTTTAAATAGTTCAAAGGTGCTTTACGCAAATCGCAAATGATGACAATCAACAACTAACACAAATCGCGTAGAACGGAACAGGATCGGACTAACACGTCTTCACGCACTGAACTCTCGAACTGAACTGAAGGAGGGCTGGTGATGTGGGTGACTCTCCCCACTAATGGATTTCGGAGAAGGTCGGGGCAAAAACTCTCAACCGCTGTCTTGGGTAAAGACCACCCTGCTCTAATGGAACTCGATATGAGCGGTCTACTATGGGTTCCTAGAAGGGTCAGCCGTCTTCCCGTCGAGGTATCAAATTACAGCATCCGCATTCCCAGACAGGTCTCGACTTGTCGGTTTTTTGTGTGAACACCTGCACCCTCCAGTCGAGGTATCAAATTACAACATCCGCATTCCCAGACAGTAGACTGGACGCGACGCTTATTTGTGTGAACGTCTGCCTCGGTGCAGAGTACTTGAAGGGGGGTGTATCGATACACCCCCCTTTGCAGTATATGTTCAAAGCATTGCAATTATATTCTCCTCAAAATTTGCATTCACTGGTAGTTCAATTGACCGCAAGCGCTGATGGGCTAGCTCTGTTGGTTGTAGCGTTACCCTGATCAACTCTTGTATTAATTATCCAAAGTATGTCATGTGGGTACTGAGAATACTCGGCTTGACGAGGAGATTCCAAAAATGCAAAAAAAAGGTTGAAAGTGTGGTGCGGGCCCCTTTTTTGTAAACATCATCCAAAGTGTACGATGTGGGTACTCAAATGACTCGGCTCGACTAGACGAACAAGAATCTGCAATCAGAAATCTGATCCGAGGTTAGGTTAGGATGGGTTAGGTTAGGTTAGGTTAGGTTAGGTTAGGTTAGGTTAGGTTAGGTTAGGATGTGTTAGGTTAGGTTAGGTTAGGTTAGGTTAGGTTAGGTTAGGTTAGTATTCGCAACAACAAGAAAAATTCGCAAAAAAAAAAATTCGCATAAAAAAAAAATTCGCAAAAAAAATTTGCAAAAAAAAATTCGCAAAAAAAAATTTGCAAAAAAAAAATTCGCAAAAAAAAAATTCGCAAAAAAAAATTCGCAAAAAAAAAAAATTCGCAAAAAAAAAAATTCGCAAAAAAAGTTTGCAAAAAAGTTCGCAAAAAAGTTCGCAAAAAAAAAATTCGCAAAGTGTCACAGACGAGACCTGGGGGGGGGGGCTTGGGGGGGGTTGGCCCTCCTGGCCCTCCTGAGCCAGAACACTCCATTGTTCCCTACTCATGTGGTTGCACCCTGCGGCCACCAGTGTCTCTGCGGAGACTGCTGAGACGAAATACGGGCGCAGGCAGCTAATGGGCAACACGGCCTCCGCTGCCCAATGTGCCGGGCAGATGCCGTTTTTATAATAGTGGTGTTTATTAATTAGTCTCAATCGATAATATATGCGTATTAAAGGTTTTTCAGGATTGATTTTGCGTATTATTTTATATACACAACATTTGACTAAACAAAACGAATATAAATATCTAACCAGTCCTGACCATGAGGTTGTTTGAGATTTGTTTTGTTGCCCTTTCTTTGTTCCCCTTATCCGTTTAGTACCTGTTTTATCCAAGGTGCTAGAACATTTTATCTACAGTCAGGTAAGCACTTTATTTGAAGTAAATTATGTATTTAACAACTATCAATTTGGCTTTAGAAGTCCACTGTGGGTGGAATTGATGCCATCCATTGTCAAAGAATCCATATGGTGTTATGGTCAAAGAAACGCCTATGAAAACAGGGATTTTGCCTGCGCAACCTTTATTGATCCGAGCAAGGCCTTTGACTGTGTCGACCATGATGTGTTGTTCCAGAAGCTGGAATTTTACGGAATCAAAAACAACGCTTTAAATCTTTTTCGATCATCTATATCTATAAAAGTGGAAGTATGTATGTATATATGTATGTAGCCTATGGACTCCGAAACCGCTCGACAGATTGTAATGAAACTTTCAGGAATTATTAAGCATTATTCAAGGATGGTTTGTGTGAAGTTTGGTGCAAATCTGTCCAAAGGGCTCCGACCCAGAGGGCATACAAGGGTGCAGTGTCAGGTTTTAGAAATTTAGTGTTTACAAAATTAACAGCTGTAATTAATTAACAGCTGTAATTAAAAAATTTAAGTTTTGGGCGCAGCAACGCGCACAGGGTAACTGCTAGTCTAAATATATAAAAGAGGAAGTATGTATATATATATATATATATGTATGTAGCCTATGGACTCCGAAACCGCTCGACAGATTGAAATGAAACTTTCAGGCATTATTAAACATTATTCAAGGATGGTTTGTGTGAAGTTTGGTGCAAATCTGTCTAAAGGGCTCCGACCCAGAGGCCATACAAGGGTGCAGTGTTAGGTTTTAGAAATTTAGTGTTTACAAAATTAACAGCTCTAATTAGTAAACAACTTAATTTGGGCGCAGCAACGCGCGCCGGGAAACTGTTAGTATCTTATAAATTGAAGACAGACAGGATACTCTGGAGAAGTTTCCCCGAATAATTTGAAATTTGTTGTAATATATAAAAAAAGTCACGGTATAATCAATAATTACTATAATTTTGTCGCCCAAACAAAATACTCAAACCACGCTTATGGCCGTGATCCTGAATGGCGTTGTTTTACTGGAGGACGGGGGCCGCTGCTTCGCGGGGTCTGGGCTTGCGCTGCGAGGATGTGGAAGCCGCGCCAGGCGCCAAGCACACACACTACTTTGGTGGGTGGGGGCAAATGAAACGGCAAGCGGCAGGTGGTGACGGTGGCTCTCCGCCGACAGCTTTTAGTTCGCCCAACGGCCGCCGCTACTGGAAATACGGTATTAGTGCATTTGAAAGCGCTGAAAATAACCCATATTCGCCTTGACTCATGCCGGCTCTTAAATACCCATTGCGGCATAGCCCTAAAGAAGTGTTAAAATTGAGAACAACCCTGATTTTTTATTCTGATTTGTAAGATATGTTCATGGTAAATTGAAGATAATTTTCTCATCTGGTTTTTGCGACATGAAGTCACCCACAAAAAAAACGAACATTCAGATTTTGAACATTATAAGGAATAAGGATAAATAAACACACTCTATGTTCGCACTCTATCGGTCATATTTTTGTCCAATTTACTTAAAATTTTAATTCACTGGGAATAAATACCGGAAAACGCTTGACCCCATTATGGAGTTGTATTACAAGTTGTTGACTCTCTGAGCTCAAAAGGGACAAAGATGTCCCTGTGTAGTTTTTGTATAACAAAATAGAAAGCTTCAATACCCCCGTCGCAGCAAACCTGCTTACTAAGCGAATTCGCAATGCAAATATGTGGGTATCACTACTACCTAGAGCCACTTACCAAGTTTCACAAAAATACATTCATTAATAAGTGATATATAACATTTTATTTATTCTCCATAAGAATAACATTATAAATGAGTACACAGGTTTGCTGTAACAAGGAAGATAAGATATGTGTTTTTTTTTGCAATTAACTCAACCAGGTGAGGCTACATACCAATTTTTATTAATTTAGGTTCATAACTAAGGGATATATACAACTTTACTTATTCTCCCTATGAATAACATGGGGGCCGAGTATGCAGGTTTGCTGCTGCCGGGAAAAATCAACAAAAAACTTTTTTTGCTATTATCAATATACCACAACTAGTTGAAGCCACATACCAAGTTTCATCAATATACGTACATAAATAATCAAAATATAACATTTTATTTATTCTCCATAAGATATGACATTGAACAACGTACTGTGTTTAGCACTTTGAATGTCACTGCAACGGTTGAACGTAAAACAACAATTAAAACGCCAAAATAATTGTTTTGTAGAGCTAAACTGATTGGTAGAAAGAAATGTGGAGTTTTTGGTGAAATTATCTGAGGAAAATCTAAAAACCGTATTCCCATAAGATTAACATGGGGAATTTTATGGACACATTTTTTGACTTTTCTCCACGACCACTAAACCTAGCTTAATGATTCAAAATACTAAATTTTTTTAAGCTCTACAAAACGGCTATAACCAAAATCTAGTGTTTTAAAAATTGTAGGGTAAAAAGTTCAAAAAACTTATTTTTGGAAAATTTTAAACCCCCATAAAACCCCCTTCCCACAAACCGATCGATCTGGTTTTCGAACTTAAAGTCATAAATGTTACTCTCCACATTTGTGCCAAATTTCATAAAATTCGGGCGCTTCTTTCAAAAGTTATCACGGTAACGGACACACACACACACACACACACACATATATAATATATATATATATATATATATATATATATATATATATAGAGAGAGAGAGAGAGAGAGAGAGAGAGAGAGAGTGAGAGAGAGATAATAAACAAAAAGTAAATAAACTTTAGTACCCTGGTAAAATCATTTGAATTACACTTACTTATTTTAATTAAACAGTAAGTCAAAACTACTTTAAATTTAACTCAAAGTTTTTTAAACAAAAATACCCCCGTCGCAGAAAACCTGCGTACTCAGCGAATTTCCAATGCATATATATGTGACTCACTACTACATAGAGCTATTTACCAAGTTTCACAAAAATACATTCATAAATAAGTGATATATAGCATTTTATTTATTCTCTATTAAGAATAACATTAGGGTTGAGGACGCAGGTTTTCTGCAACGAGGAAGATAAGTAATGTGTTTTTTTGCAATTATCAAAACAACTGAACCAGGTGAAGCTACATACCAAGTTCTCTTAATGTAGGTTTATAATTAAGGGAGATATACAACTTTACTGACTTATTCTATATATGAATAACATGGGGGCCGAGTATGCAGGTTTGCAGCTACAGGGACTATCAACAAAAAACTTGTTTTTTGTGCTAATATCAATATAAAACAACTAGTTGAAGCCACATACCAAGTTTCATCAATATACATTCATAAATAATCAAGATATAGAATTTTATTTATTCTCCATAAGGATAACATTGGACAACGTACTGTGTTTAGCACTTTGAATATCTCTGCAACGGTTGGACGTAGAACAATGATTAAAACACCAAAATGTTTGTTTTGTTGAGCTAAACACATTAATAAACAGAAATGTGAACTTTTTAGTAAAACTATCTGAGAAAAATCTAAAAACCTTTTTCCCATAAGATTAACATGTGACACGTTTTTTTGGATTTTCTCCGCAACCACTTAACCTAGGTTAATGATTCAAAATACTAAATTATTTGTTTTTTAAGCTCTATAAAATGGCTATAACCAAAATTCAGTGTTTTTAACATTTTGGGGTCAAATTTGCAAAAAACCGATTTTTGGAAAATTGTAAACCCCCATAAAACCCCCTTCCCATAGTGCGATCGACCTGGATTCCGAACTTAAAGTCATAAATGCTACTCTCCATATTTGTGCCAAATTTCATCAAAATCGGTTGTTTCTTTCAAAAGTTATCGCGGTAACGGACACACATATATATATTATATATTTGTATATATATATACATATATATAAATTTGAACGAATAGTGTTTTTGGCATCTGGGGACCTCAAAACGAAAAGTTATCATGGTCTCGGGCTTAAGTCTTACCATGCCACCTACGGTAATAGCTTCTTCCCTATAGGGGAAATTCGCTAAAATACGTAAATTTGTAAGCCTCCTAGAATTGTTTATGTGATGTTACAAAAAAATAAATTTAGAAAAGATAGCACGTTGTCTTAGGGGAATGTTTCTTTGTAAAACACATTTTCTAATTTAGAGTTGTTTCATTAGTAATGCCATGGTCTAATTATAATTGTTACAATTCCTACTATAAAACATTACTTCCGTATGATTGGCTGGTAATTATATATGGGACTATCTGAATAGCTACAATGTTAAATGTACTACAACTTGAAAATGCATTACCCACACTTCAGTGTGCTGCAAAAACTAAACTAACTGTTGTTACAATAGTATATTCGCTCCGACCAAAAAATGATATTTACATCTTGAGTCCAATATTAAGGAAAGTAGTTAGTATAGTTTTTATTATTCAAATATATTTATTCCAGATATTATATAGTAATTAAATTATAAATTTAAGCAACCGTTATGTGCACAACGGGAAGGAGGAAATGCTATATTTACTTAGAAAGCATTTTAATTTTGGTTTGCTTATACATTTGTATATATTACTTAATAATTAAAGCTATTATTAATAGAATTGTATTTATTAATCGTATCAGTAACTATAGAAACTATAAACTGTAACTGTGATCAAGACAATACTGGTACAGTATCCATGTAACTACTTTGTAGAGCTGAAGTTAGCCGCACCTTTTATGCCTTCATAATGTGAGAAACAGCAAGCGTTACATCAATGTATTGTTTGCTGCAGCCAGCCCTACGAAATTCTGAGTTCGACTGTACTTGACTTTTTGAAACTTTACGTTATGAAACAGTATATTTTTAAAATGTTTCCAAATATTTTATTATTGAATTCGATTCAACAACGGACTGGAGTGAACTATCTTTGGCGTTTACGGTTATAGCTTTACAATATGAAACTTTACTTTGTGAAACAACCATTTATTAAATTTGTTTTAAATCAAAGCTTTACGTTTTGAAACTTTACGTTATTACAACTGCTTTAGATTAAATTCAACAAAATAACACCTTTACTTTATGCCACTTTACTTTGTGCAACACTACATATTTACTAAATTATAATTCTTTCACTTTACGTTATGACACTTTACGTTTTGAAACACTTATAAATTTAATCTGTATTAAATCAGTCACTTTACCTTTTGAAACTTTACGTTTTGACAACAGCTTTTATTTCATTGTATTAAATGACAACTTTACTTTATGAAACTTTACGTTGTGAAATGCTGCTTTTAAAAAATAGAACTTTACGTTATAAACCTTGACGTTGTGCAACGGACCCGATAAATAGAGTCATAATAAATACATCGAATCTTGAGTGACATGATAATGTTATTTTGTGAAGAGCGCGGAGAGAGCGCTCGATGTTCACCGGTCGAGAGCCGGAGGTGTACTGACTATTCGCTAGCTAGCGTTTTGGTATCAAACAAAATGGTGGGGGTAAAAGTGTGGTGGGGCGGAGCAGATGGCGGACGGCAGATGGCAGGCCGCAGGTGGCAGGCGGCAGGTGGCAAGTGCGCGGCAGATGACAGTCCCCCCACTACACCAGTCCCCCCCACCAAGTCTTACATCGCACAATAACTAGTTTACATGTGTTAGTTAGGGTTTAGCTCTTAGACTGTGAAGACCTTAGCTCCTTAACTGAAAACTTCAATTAATTCGTCTCAACACTGTATGTGTATAAATATTACAGTCACTATGATCTAAACTATTGCATGTTTCCATGTGTTGCTTCTTGTGCAGCAGACAACTGGCTAAGAGTGATCCAACCTTGGCTATTCTAAAATGGAACCGCTCATTGTCCGCTAAAATTGTAGACATTCTATCTTCATCGTCAGAGAAGTAGAAGGTGGTGGCAAGCGGGCTACTGAAGGACACCTTACTCATATTCCTGTAAAACTGTGACATGTTCAGACGTTAACACAAACTATATAGGTAGATGTTCATCCGACAAGAGCTGGAAGTATAATGATGTAGCACTAGCGAGTAGGATAGACACCTATCCCCACCACAACGTTACCTTGTCCTTCAAACAGTTGTTTTTCGCTACAGTTCCTATACCCTTGGTTGGATCTGAATTCTGTTTGCACTCAATTGTTCGTCTGATCAATCCGCGTAATTTGAGTACCCACTTTATATATTTTAAACCGTAAATAAAGAAGTTATTTAGGTTTGACCTCCAAAATAGTTGTTTTTAGCTATTACCGCTATACCCTTGGTCGGATCTGAATTCTGTTTGCACCAACTTGTTTTTCTGATCAATCCGCGTAATTTGAATACCCACTTGATATATTTTAATCCGTAAATAAAGAATTTATTTAGGTTTGACCTCCAAAATAGTTGTTTTTAGCTATTACTGCTATACCCTTGGTCGGATCTGAATTCTGTTTGCACCGAATTGTTCGTCTGATCAATCCGCGTAATTTGAGTACCCACATGACATACTTTGCACAAACTTTGTACCCCCCCCAACCCCCAACCCCCCCAATGGGTCATGTTCAAGGTCAAGGTCAAGGTCAAGGTCAAGGACCTTAGGACTTAGAAATTTTCACAAAGTGGGCTGCACACAAACATAAGACTAACAGTCTCCTGCCTATGTACAGGCCAAGTCCCTAACTTGAAATGCTTAGGGTGGTCCTGAAAAGGACCGTTTTTGGTGCCATGAAGAGGAGTCCTGAAGGAGTTGCGGTTAGTCGAGGTGGAGGAAATGGACAAGGGATGTGCCAATTTATTTAATTAGCCAATGCGCCTTGCCCTCTTGTCTGACGAAAAACAGTTCCTTTTCGAATGGGATTCTAGGCGGTTGCGGCAGGGAATGAGGCAGTTGGACCTTGAAGTGAAAATCTTCATATTGCAAAATATAGCTGTTTCCGCTGAGCCTTGCCACAAACTTGTATTCGATATTTGTTTTTAGCTTTATAAATTTAAGTGATGTGAAGTTTAGAGGAGTGACTAATTCTTCTTCCTTCAACACCCTCGTCCGCTCCATCACCTCATCCACGGTGAGAGGTGGAGTTGAAGGCCGAGGCTGACTTGTAGTCGAAGTCGAAGGTCGATGCTCAGTTGACGGATGTTGGTTGAAGTAGAGCGAATGGTTCTTAAAATTTCTTCTTATTGTGGCCTTGAAAGAAGTTGGCCTCTTAAAACCACTTCTTCTCTCAACCGTCTCCTTCAGGGACTCCTTCAGGCGTCGCAGTTTCTCGAGGCTCACAGGGGAAGTCATTGTAGCGCTGCTGATCGGCACGTAGTTCCAGGTCGCAAGACAAAGCTGGAATGAGGTTGCAGACGCAGTAAAGCGTTCTTGAAAGTGAAACCTTGCTCTATCCATATATGGGTAGAAAGCTGGGGACCAGTTTACATCATACCCCCCCCTTAAGGTCAGTTTAAGGAACCCCCCCTCGAGCGGACACCCCCCCCGAGCGGACCCCCCCCCCGAGCGGACCCCCCCCCCGCTTTTGGGTCAGTTCAAGGTCACACCCCCCCGCCCCTTCGGTGACGTCACTTTGCCTTTATAAGCGGGAGCAGTCCGCAGTCTCTTCGCAGTAGGCTGCCGCCCGTTCGTGATCTACGTCCGTCCGGGTTGCATTCTGCTGCAGCGTAGGTCTTTTAAGTGTGCGTTGGGCCCGACGCGCAATTAAGAGATCCGCGCCTTTGCATGTGCATGGTAGTTTGTTAAGCATGGTAGTTTGTTTGTTAGATTATCGCTTGTAGGTTGCTGCTAATTAATGTAGTTAGTTTAATGAATGTTGGTGTTGGTTTCAAGTGTTTTATTTAATGATGAAATATGTACCTTCCTTACACATCCTTATCCCTGGGTAAAGTCTTTATATCCGTGGGGTTTGTTATCAAAGTAATTTAAATGTCGGTCTTTGTAAACTACCTTGGTCAAAACACTGGTTCGCAGTAGCCTGACGCCCGTTCGCTGATCTACGTCCGACTGGGTTTCAGTGTTGCTGTTGTGACCTTTGTTAAACTGACCGCAGTATCCTGACGCCCGTTCGCTGATCTACGTCCAACTGGGTTTCAGTGATACTGATTGTTCTTTGTAAAATTAACTTTAACTCTAACTGACCAGTTTGTTTCAAAGTAATGTAATTTGTTTCTTTGTAAAATTAACTTTAACTTCAACTGATCAGTTTGTTTCAAAGTAGTAAAATTTGTTTCTCATCCTTTTCCTAACCCCCTGACAATAAGGTTCGGCCCTGAAAACCGGCCTTGTCAATAAGATCAATACGGCCATGCAAACCGGTTGACACCACCTATCTCACCCACGAGAAACGTTTGTAACTTTTTGGGGTAAATTAATAAAATATTTAGTGTTAATAACTGTGAATGTCCTTTAAAAGTCCCTAATACAGAACGGGGAATAGAGCACCACGTGCTGCTCTATTCCCTGTTTTGGCAACATGAATGGATGACCTTGACATACTGACGGGACTTAGAAAAACCATCGTTTGATCAAATATTGGAAGAAATGTGGACTTAGAGATATTTAATGCGGACAAGGTAGACACAAAAATGTTGTATTAAAAATAAAAACTGGAGGGGGAAATGTTTTATATACTGCAACAGCGTGGTAAAAATCATCATATTGCTATGGAAGCTGTAGGTGTAAACACTTGGCTTGTTCCTTCCGAGCTTCCTATTTCAGAAGCCTTTCTGTCCATCCTTACTTATGAGTTCCGAGGCATTAAATTAAAAGTAACGAAAGAGCTGAGACCGTTGTATAGAAATGATATGCATTGTATTTTGGTGGAATGGGAATCGCCCTCCGGCATTAATCTTTTCCATTTTATCAAAAGATCGTGCAAGGAGTTTTGTGTAAAACGGATAATAGCCTCCCTTGTTTAAACGTAGTACAGCTTGCTTCCAAAGTAAAATAGCAAAGGTAACACCTTTGTTATTTTACAAAATATTTTAACGGGTCCTTGACCCAGTTACCGGACTTGGAGCAATTCAGAGTATGCGATACAGTGTTGGAACAAACTACTGTCGATGTCCTTGCCCCCCCCATGATATATTCCTATAAAAGCGGGAGCAGCCCGCAGAGGGTTCGCAGTCGCAGGCCAACAGCCTAGCTAGCTGTTTGCCCGCGCTGTCCGCAATAGTATCTCTAGTATAGAGTTGGTACCACTATATATTAGTGATGCTACCTTAGCTTAAGGCATGTCTGTGTATTATTAAGCATGTTAGAATAACGCTTGTAGTTTGCTGCTAGTAAATGTAGTTATTGTATCTGATTGTAGTGTTTGGTGTTGGTTTTTTGAAGTGTTTTATTTACTGATGAAATATGTACTTTTCTTTCACGCTCTACAAGTGGGTAAAGTCTTTAAATATGTCAGGGGGGTTTATAATACGTTTCTCAAATGAACACCTTTCCTAACCCCTTACAAAAAGGTATGGCACGAAAACCGACCTTAAGTCATTACGGCGCGAAAACCGGATGACTTTACCTATCTTAGCCCTTACTCACGAGAAACAGATTCAGTCAGTTTGCTTATTTTTGGTTAAATTTAAGGGGATCTTGGTCAGGTAATTATTGTACTTCGGTTCGTAGTACTCTGACGCCTAGACAGTGATGAACGTCCTTGCGGTTTCAGAGTGCGCGACTGTTGTTAACTGACCATTTTGCTTATCTTGGGGGATACATCTTCGGGGAAATAAACTTAAGGGGACCTTGGTCAGGTATTATTGTACTTCGGTTCGTAAAACTCTGACGCCTAGACAGTGATGAACGTCCTTGCGGTTTCAGAGTGCGCGACTGTTGTTAACTGACCATTTTGCTTTTCTTATGGGGGGAGGGGTAACTTGTCGGGGGAGAGGCTAGCGTTCCGTTATCAGGTTTATGCCTATAATTGCGAGCATTAAACTAGACCTCTTCTCCTAATACAGAGCGGGGAATAGAGCAGTTTGTGGTCCAAGTGGAAATCACTTACTGCTCTATTCCCCGTTTTGGCAACATGTTCAGATCACCTTGACCCACTTCGGGACTTAGAAAATTTTTGTTCGGTAAGATCTTGGAAGATATATTTATTTCCTACAACCCCCCCCCCGTAAAAAAAGTTCAAACAGTTTTTCTAAATCAAAATTAAAATTTTTCCAAATTTAAAAAAAAGTGTGGACAACCTATTTACATTTTGTAGCATATGCTGCAGAGTGTAAATAGGTTGTCCACACCTTTTTTACAATGATACAACGACCTTAACCTAGATAACGGACTTAGAAATATTACACTAAGTCAAAGATAAAACTTAAAAGGAAAAAGGAGAAATATTATAATAAAGACATTATTCAGCAAAAAAGAGGGGAGGGGGTAAGCGGGTATTTAAGCGAGCGATTCGGAATATAATTATTAGTTGCATCATCATGAGCGTCAACAGCAACACATCGGAAAAGGAGATTAACGAAGAGGAGTTGTACGCGATTGCTGTAGCTGCTGAGATGACTGAGGTTGCGGAGAATGATGCCCAGTCACAACCGCAACAAACTACATCATCGATGGAGCCTACAACGCAGCAACCAAGACCCTATAATGTTATACTGGAGGAGTATAATGAGGCGATTGAGTACGCCTTCACAAAGTTGTGTGGACAGCCGTGCTCTCCTGAACAATCGGAGGAGCACGATGCAGACTTTCGCCTGGTTGCAGACTTATAACTTGAGCTTCAAAGAGCAAAGGCTGCTCAATAGTGACAAGACTTAATGTTTACTTTTGAAATACAGAGTGGGGATAGATCAGTTTGCGGTCAAAGTGAGAACCGCTTACTGCTCTATTCCCCGTTTTGGTAATATGTTTAAGTGACCTTGACCAACTGACGAGACTTGGAATGACTAAAGATGTTTTGGAAATACGGGGGAATACAGAGCGGGGAATAGATCAGTTTATGGTTTAAAATGAAATCATTTACTGCTCTATTCCCTGTTTTGGCAAATATGCTCAATGACCTTGACATAAATACAGAACTTTGTAGCCTCCAGCTACAATAGTAAATAGAAAATGTAAAAAATAGTAAACTTAACCTAATACCTACCCCCACCACTCTTGCTAGGGTATAAATAGAGGGGCATTTGCAGTGTTTTTCATTAATGCGTTGACCCTTGCGGAGATCGCACCTACATTATGCATCGCTGCAATATTTGTAAGACTTCATTTAAGGATGAATTTCTTTTAATAATTCATAAGGAACTAAAACATAACAACAACCATGATGAAGAATATGAAGAAGAAGAATTGAAGGAAATAGATCAAATGTTAGCCCAACACCAACATTCCAGACCAAGTGTTATTCAATATGCACAATCATCACCATCAACATCAACAACAACAGCTGCATCGAATTCTACGTCTGCTCTGTCTACACTTCACCGTCCTTCAACATCAATGGCTGCATCGTCTTCTACGCCTGTTCTGTCTACTCTTCACCGTCCTTCAACATCAACAGCTGCATCGTCTTCTACGCCTGCTCTGTCTACACTTCATCCTCCTTCAACAACAACAGTAAATGTGGAGCTACACGCTCAAGCACTACCTGGTAAAGTAGTAACACATTTTAAAATTGACAACGCAAAATTACAACTTGAAAACTTTCTACATAACGCCAAAGAATTAGTAACCAAAACACTAAAGAATGAACAAAAAAGATTAAATTTTATCAAATTTGGACTATTGCTGGATGCCATATTCAATAACATTCAAAACGAAACATCACCATGAGGTTTCATGACAAAAAACCGAACCTTCATGGCTGCGTCAGATATTGAAAAGATCGTAACAGAATGTTTTGAGGAACTTTTGACGAAACTACAAGAGCATGAAGGAAGAGGATCTGGATGGACTTTATTAAGTATAACAAGTCTGGATGTTAGAGTTCATAAACACGGTTATGGAATGAGAGGAAGTAGTTATATTCCTCTTCCGAAAAAAGTAAGTGATACCAAATCCTGTATTAATGTGCAAAATGAAGATAATGAATGTTTTAAATATGCTATGTTGGCCAAATATGTAAAAAATCATGTGTGTAGACCTAATAGAGAATATGAAGAAGTTCAACATAAGTATAATTTCCAAGGAATGACTTACCCTGTTGCAATTACTGATATATCTAAATTTGAAAAGCAAAATCCGTCGGCTTCAGTCAACATATTTGGTTTGGATTCATCAAATAATGTGTATCCCTTGCGCATAACATCGAAAGAGCGCAACAATCATACTGACTTGTTATTAATCAATAAAGGAGAGATATCACATTACGTGTATATAAAAGATTTTGAAGGGCTCGTATGTAAACAGTTAACAAAACATAAAAGTAAAATCACAACATGTAAGAGATGCTTTTGCCACGTGAGCAAACCATTAAGAAGAGGAGGTACAGAATGGTTAGTATAACATCAAAGGTTATGTAGTGGAAACTATGAGGTAAGAATTAAATTGCCACATCCCAGCAGAGCGCAAATAAAGTTTGACAAAGTAAATCACCAATACCCTGTTCCATTTGTTGTGTACGCGGATTTCGAAGCATCCTTAATTCCAATTGAACAACAAGAAGAGGATATCACAAAAAGAAGCAAATATCAAAAACACGCACCAAACAGTTATTGTATACTAACAAAATCCACGCTGTCTGAAGAACATCTTCAAGAATTTTGACTATCATCTGCTCCGGAGATTTATCGCGGTGGACAAGCAGCGAAACACTTTGTAGATGATTTGTATTACATTGCCTCTAAGGTGGAATAAATCTACAAAATTAAAATACCGATGCAACCTATGGAAGAACACCAACTTCAACATCACAATTTGGCCACAACATGTTATCTGTGTAATAACCTATTTACACCGGATAACGTTAAAGTGCGTGATCACGACCATCTCACAGGAGCCTACAGAGGTGCAGCCTGTAACGCTTGCAACTTAAATACCATCTTTCCATCTTTTATACCCGTTGTTCTACATAACCTTAGTGGATATGACTCTCATTTCATAATCACGGAGTTAGGAAGAGATGATGGAGCAATAGATGTTTTGGCAACAACAATGGAAAAATGTATAAGTTTCTCTAAAAAGGTTGGCAAAATTAAACTTAGGTTTATTGATTCGTTTCGATTTATGCCATCTAGCCTAATGAAATTAACTGATAATTTAAAAAGAGAAGATCTGATAGAAACAAGCAAAATTGTAGCCAGTAGTAAAATGGATCTGGTTCTTCGAAAAGGAGTCTTCCCCTACGATTACATCGATGGACTGCATAGATTTAATGAAACATCACTTCCTCCCCCAGAACAATTTAACAACAAACTCAATGAATCGGAAATTTCACTTGAAGACTATCAACATGCATGCCGAGTATGGAACGAGTTAAATATGAAGACTTTAGGAGAGTACTCAGACTTTCATGCAAAACTCGACGTAACTCTTCTCTGCGATGTTATGGAGGAATTCCGAAGAACTTGTTTTGCAGCATACGGTTTGGACCCTCTACATTCGTATACTTCTCCAGGATTAGCTTGGCAAGCAATGCTGAAAGAAACGAAATGCAAACTCCAGCTGTTAACAGATATAGATATGGTTTTAATGGTTGAGTCGGGTGTTAGAGGTGGATTAACTCAAAGCGTGACGAGACATGTTAAAGCCAACAACAAATATCTACCTGACCATGATCAAGAGAAACCTTCAACGTACTTGGGATATTTCGACGCAAATAATCTGTATGGATGGGCCCTGTCGAACCCACTTCCATTTGACAACTTTAAATGGGTTGATCCCGACTGTATTGGCGATATTTCACAAATTCCAAAACATGGAGATACCGGATATATTTTGGATTGCGACTTTGAATATCCAGAACATTTACACGATCTTCATTATGACCTTCCACTCCTTGCAAGAACAGAAATTTCACCAACTGGAAAACACCTCAAATTAATGATGACCCTTAACAATAAACAACGATACGTAGCTCACTATTGGGTTGTTCAACAAGCTATCGAATTAGGTTTACGTCTTACTAAAATTAATAGAGCTGTGGAATTTTCCCAATCGTGCTGGTTGAAACCGTACATAGACTCGAATACTACCAGAAGAGCAGCCGCTACATCAGCCTTTAAAAAAGACTTTCTCAAATTAATGAACAATGCGATATTCGGTAAAACATTAGAAAACAAAAGAAGACATAAAAACGTTAAACTTGTTACAGATCCGAACAAACTACAGAAACTCGTACAACAGCCGAACTTTAATACATCTATAATTATTAATGAAAATCTTGTAGCTGTATCTATGAAGAAAACAAGTGTGAAGATGAATCGTCCTTTGTATATAGGAATGTCAATCCTGGATATCTCCAAGACTCATATGTACGATTTTCATTACAAAAAGATGGTCACCTTTTATGGACGAGAAAACATCGGCATCTCCTACATGGATACAGACGCTTTTACATATTGGATAATTACTAACGATATGTATGAAGACCTTCGGACATTTGATTACAAAAACTATTTTGACTTTTCCGACTATCCAAATGATCATCCAAACTACGACAACAACAGAAACAAAAAAGTGCTTGGTAAATTTAAAGATGAAGCCCATGGTGTTATACTTCAAGAAATTGTTGCACTAATGTCAAAATTATATTCTTTACAACTAAATGAAATCCAAGTCATTAAGAAAGCTTAAGGAGTAAAAAGTATGTATTTAAAGAAGAATGTTCATTTTAATCACTATAAGAAATGTTTATTTGAAGATCAAGATATAACAGCAAAATTCAACACAATCAGAAGTTTCAACCATCAGCTGCACAGCGTGACGGAAGTAAAAAAAGCTCTCTCTTCAAATGATGATAAACGACACATCCTTGCAGACAACATCCACACTCTACCATTCGGCCACTATTCCCTCAACCCTATTGACGAGTAACCCTTTCATCGTCCTACATCCCTTTTCCTTTTCCTTTCCGTATAAAAGGGGTGACACAGCAGTATTTTGCTGTGTTCCCCCTTTTATACATTAGTTTGGAATGACCTTGACCTATATAAGCAGATTTATACAAAAGAATATTTAATACCATATCAACTGTCTTCGTGAAACCATCATGTCAGACCTGAAGGAGAAGATTATTAATGAACTACACAAACCTGCAAGAATAAAGTTTCCAAGAAGAAATACTGTTATAAAAGGGATAAATGATCTATATCAAGCGGATTTAATTGAAATGCGACCGTATAGCAGAATAAACAAAGGATTTAAATATATACTCACAATTATTAATTGTTTTACAAAAGTTGCAGACGCTTTGCCTCTAAAGGACAAGACTGGTAAAAGCGTAACACAAGCCATGGAAATAGCCATAAAAAGAGATAAAAACAAAATTAAACATTTACAAACTGATGATGGAACAGAATACTTTAATACAAACTTTGCACAGTTAATGAATAAATATAAAATAAATCATTATTCTACAAATTCAGAGAAAAAAGCAGCTATTGTAGAAAGATTCAATAGAACATTAAAAGGAGCACTGTATAAACAGTTTTCAATAAGAGGTTTTTACGTATGGATTGATATTTTACCACAATTAATAAATGATTATAACAACAGGTTTCATAGAACTATTGGTATCAAACCTAACAAAGTAAATAGAAGAAATGCAAAAGATGTATTAAAACGCATAATGAAAAATACAAAGCCTAAAGTAGAAAAAATGCAGCCAAGAAAATTTAATGTAAGTTATAAAGTACGGATTAGTAAATATAAGGGAGTGTTTACCAAGAAATACCTTCCCAATTGGACGAATGAGGTTTTTACAGTGTATAAAGTGCAACCGACTGTACCTGAAACGTATATCTTAAAAGATAACAAAGGAAATTTGTTGCAAGGTGCATTTTATGGACATGAAATGTTAAAGTCAACAGTAGGTGATGTATATCTTGTTGAAAAAGTGTTACAAAGAAAAAAGGACGTAGTTAAAGTGCGGTGGTTGGGGTTTAACAAAACTGAGGATTCATGGATAGCTATAAAAGACTTGGTTTAATGCAAGCAGCTCATTTCATCGTTAACCTTTGAGCAGGATGGAGATTATTCACCATAAAGATCGATTCAATATTAATAACATAGATGATTTAACTGTGGATAACGTTAAAATCAACAATGGTAAACACGGTAGTTTACTTCCAAACACTGTTCGATGTATAGTAAGTGGCCCCTCAAACTGTGGAAAGACCAATGTTGTCTTTAATTTGATCACTAATCCGCAAGGATTAAGGTTTAATAACCTATATATTTTTTCAAAGTCTCTACAATAACCAAAGTATCAATTGCTGGATAAAATCTTATCTGATGTGTCTGATGTTAACTTTTATAAATTTAACGCTAGTGATAGCATTATGCAACCAAACGAAGCGGAGCCGTATTCTGTATTTATATTTGACGATATATCTTGTGAAAATCAGGATACTATTAGAAACTACTTTTCCATGGGAAGACATAATAACATCGACAGCATATATATAGGACAAACTTATAGCAAAATCCCAAAACAACTTATCAGAGATAATGCAAATATTTTAATTGTATTTAAACAAGACGTTACTAATTTAAAACATATATATAACGATCATCTGAATGCAGATATGCCATTTAAGAAGTTTAAAGAACTTTGCAGAAAAGCATGTGCGGAAAAGTATGGATTTTTGGTTATTATGAAAGATCAAGCTATAAAAGATGGTCGTTATAGAATAGGTTTTGATAAATTTGTTTTAATACACTGATTAGCGGTATTACTATACAAGTCGTCAAGGTGTGAAGATGGTTAACCAGGAAAAGCTATTAAAGGAAATAAAATCACTTAGTGATTCTATTAGACAAAAAGACCGAGCTTTAAAAACAGGTATAAATGAAAGAGAGCAATTTTTAGAAACAACATTCAAACCTGTAACTGAACCTTTAAAGCGATTAGCACAAAATATGGGAAAACCTTCAATTTGGTTCGAAGGAGACAAAATGCTACCAATTTCCAAATATGAAGAAGAATTTCAGAATGATGAACGTTTTGGCCAGTTACAAACATCTGAAGAAAGCGACGAGTATGAAGAAAGCGGAGATATATAAGACTTAAAGGAAAAGGACGTTGAAGAAGATACAAGTACAGAAGATACAAGTGCAGAAGATACAAGAGCAGAAGAAGAGGATATTAACCCATCCAACTTAAGCAAATTAGGCACGGATATTATGTTTAAAGGAACACTTGGAAGAAAATATACATTAAAAATGTTACACGCCACACATGCTAATCGAAATTATCATACATATGGAGTTAGAATAGAGGATAAAGGATTAATGATTGGAGATAGCAAGTTAGATATAAACGAAAATGATGACATAGTTATTGGTGATAAGAGATATAAAGGTACAACAGGTTTGTTTGAACTCATCTTTAAAAATAATCCTGTTAAATATACTAAAAAGGATTTACAATTTTTTTAAATATACTACAGTTTACAAATGCACATAGAAAAAAGTATTCCAAAGACCTACCTATTCATAGAAATCGGTCAATAAAAAACACAAGTATTATATCTAGTCTTTTCCCCCCGAAATTAAATAAAGCTCAAATTAAAAGAAGAGCGTTATCTTCTGCTGAATTAAATGTTTTACATAAAAAGAGAAAAACAACTGATCCTACCACATCTGGAAGGGGATTATTGAAAAACTTGTATAAAACTAATATAATATATTACAACGATATAAATAAGTTAGTTGATCGAATGAGGTTATCACATGAAGCTATGGAAGCCGGGCACACTGGTTTAGAAAACGAATGGGTAGCTTTGGTTGATGAACTGCGAAAACGAGGAATAATTGTTCAGTAGACGTATATATATATATATATATAGATATATATATATATATATATATATATAATATGAACCTAAACTATAGCGATTCAGTTACATCATGAGTGTGGACAAGTTTGGACGGTGTTTCGAGTTTGAGGTAAAATCTGGATACAGTGAAAAAAGAGCTCGGTTTCCGTTAACACCTGATGACAACTATAATTTCGAAGGAAAAGTAATTCAAAATGTTGGTGATCCGCTTATGTCGTCTGATGCGTTTACGGTACAGTGTATGAAAAAAAGAACCCCAACTGTACACGAAGATCATTGGGGGTTTTCCGGTAAAAGGTTAAGCGATATACAATATCCCGTTTATGATGGTGAAGCAGTAAATTTAGCTACTTTAAAATTGTTAACGATTTACAAAAGGAATGAAACTGACACAAGCTATGATGTAAAAAAATTAAAATTATCAAATGTAGGTGATTGTGAGCAGGATGGAGACGCTGTAAATAAGAAAATGTTTGATATTGTACACAAGAAATGGACTACTGAATATTAAAAACATTTGGAAAGGTTTGGTGCAGCTCTATTTCATTATATCCATGGGGCTTCAGGAAGAGCTGCAGCTTCAGATGTTGACAGCCACAATTATTTAGACTGGGAAAATATACACAATCCAGAGAAACTTAATCAACGAGATAAACCGTCTGAGCCTTCTAAAGTCAAGACATTGGGAAAGGGGGATAAAGTGAATGTGATTAATGAACCAACAGAAAACGATGAAGATTACATAAGAGAAAAAAGAATTTAAATTACCCATGATAAGGGATAAAGCATCAGTCATATTCGAGAGACGATACAGAGACGATTATGGAATCCAATATTCCTGCGTGGAGTTTAATATCTCAAGAGCCGAGATTTCCCCAAGGAGTGTTGACAGATGATTTTGTTCAACGGTTTGATAGATATATGGATTGGGAACAACTTTCCATACACTACCTCTTCACAATGACTATGTTAAAAATTTATTTTCACAGAGTTAACTGGATCCATATTTTACAAAGACAACAGTTTTCAGAAGACTTCCTCGTAGAGATGACATCAAATTTTAATAATTGTTGGGAAGTAATAAGTAAATATCAAAATCTCTCTCAGAATGACATTGACAATTTTAAAGATAAACTAGACTGGGATGTGTTATTCAATTACCAACGATTAAGTGGCAAGTTTCTAAGGGAACATGACAACTATTTAAAGTTTATTCATTTTACTGAAGACAACGATACCATCACCAGCGGAGAAACATCTGGAACATCTTCAATTACACCTTATTTCTATTTTTACTACTTTTATTTAATATGTCTACATTTAATTAATAAATACATTTCTATATAATAAATGGATTTTAAACAGTATATAATACAAGAAACCAAAACTGATATTACATTCATTGTAAAACATTTATAGAGTGCACCTACTGATTGTAAGTTTTGCTATAAATAGTCATGTCGAGGGTTAAACGCATCAGTCATAATCGAGAGAGATTACAGAGAGGAAGGGGAATAGCATCAACAGCATTTTCTCTATTAAGTAAACCGGTTGGAGCTATAGTTAACAAGGCGATTGATTTATTACCTGTGGAATTACATTTACCTGGAGGATATCAATATTGTGGTCCTGGAACCAAATTAGAGAAACGTCTTGCTAGAGGAGATCCTGGAATAAATAAGCTCGATCAGGCTTGTAAACAGCACGATATAGTGTATTCAAAATTTGGTGATACTAAAAATAGATCAATAGCAGATAGAGCACTTGCTGAGAAAGCTTGGCAAAGAGTAAAATCTAGTGACGCGAGTATTGGTGAAAAAGCAGCGTCTTTAGCAGTAACAGCAACAATGAAAGCAAAAACTACGTTTAGAGGAGGAAAGAGAAGAAGGCGTGGGAAAAAACCCGCTAAGAAACAAGGAGGTAATATCAGAAGAAAACGTCGATCTACCAGTGGTAAAGCTAAAAATAAACCAACAATATGGTCAATGATAAAAAGGGAGGAGGATTATACCTAAGACCGTATCGTGTGTATTAAATAAGAAAGAGCAATTAATAATTAAAAATAAAGAATTAACCAATGAAGAACTGATTACATATGCTTCTTGTTTGAAAATCCCATTTTTAGAGGAGTATTTATGACAGATGAATTACCGGTTAAAATGTGGAAAAATGAGACTGGTATTGTAAATTGGGATAATAGTGAAGGATTAGGCACTCATTGGGTGTGTTACAAGAAACTTGGTAAAACCATTTATTATTTCGACAGTTTTGGAGACCTTCCACCACCGAAAGAACTTCAACAATACTTTCGTGCAGCAGAAAATGTTTTTTACAATCATACAAGAAAACAACCTGATGATACATCCATTTGCGGTCATTTATGTTTGGAATTTTTAGCTAAAAGTGTTAGTCAACTTTAAGATGTCTTCGTATACAGTGTCATTAACCGGTAACTCATGTACTTTGGGCAGTATTCTGTTCCCAGTACTACGTTTGCAAAAAAGAAGACTATGGGAAGCCGCATTATTGGATTTAACAACATATAACTCTATTCCAAACGTTAGTGAAGGAATTAATAACAAAATACATTATTACAAGACAAAAGATGATAAAGGAAAGTATTCAGCTTTGGAAGAATTCAGTTTACCAACAGGAGCTTATGAAATTGATAATATAAATGAAGTTATACAAAAACATATGGGAAAAGAAAATATAACGATAAAAGGCAATAACAATACAATGAAATCCGAAATTACTTCTAAGTATTATATTGATTTTAGTCAAGAACATTCAATTAGTAGTTTATTGGGGTTTTCTAAAGAAACAAAAGTATTAGAACCTAATAAAACTCATTCTGGGAATAAAACAGTGACGATCATCAAAGTTAATAGCATAGACATTACATGTAACATTATACAAGGATCCTACAGAGATGGAGAGAATCGTCATATATTACACACATTCTACCCATCAGTTGCACCGGGTTTCAAGATAGTAGAAAAGCCTCAAAACCTTGTGTACCTACCGTTAAACACCAGTTTCATTTCAGGCATCGTGCTGAACATAGTGGATCAAGACGGAAACCTTATTGACTTTAGAGGAGAAGCTATTACTGTAAGAATACATATAAAATCATCCGCTTAGACAATGGGGTTATCATTTAAAAAGAGAGAGCCAACCAGCAAAGAGGTCAGTAGCTCATCAGCTGTAGAAGGATTAACAAGTGACAACATTCGTTTTCTAGAAGAAATTGGATTAAAGGTCATTAACAATGGATATACTGGATATAGCGCAGGGTCCAACATTCGACGAGACCTTATGGGAAAATGAATGTCACACGCACAACCCTTACGCTTCGACCAAATTAAACAATAACGATGAAATTAGGATTCCTATACAACAACAAGACATTTATACTCTTCCATGCGAAAGTTATTTATATATTGAAGGAAAAGTAACAAAAGCTAATGGTACTGCTGGAACCACTGTTCCGTTCATAAATAATCCATGGCATTTTTGTTTGACGAGATTAGATATGAAATTTCAGGAGTTACAGTCGATTCAACAAAAAAGGTTGGAATTTCCAGTACATTGAAAGGATTAGCGTCTTTAACACCAAATGAGAAGAATCTGTTAGCTGTTGCAGGATGGGTTGCACCAGACAAAAGTAAAATTACTCCTGACTCTTCGGGAAACTTTGATTTCTACGTACCTTTAAGATTACTCCTAGGATTTGCTGAAGACTACAGAAGAAGAATAATAAATGTAAAACAAGAACTAGTTTTATTAAGATCATCAAACGATAATGATATTATTCAAGCAGCTGCTGGAACAACTGATGCCAATTTAGACTGGAAACTAACATTAGACAAGATTGTTTGGAGAGTACCACATGTGCGACTAAATGACGAACATAGGATTACATTATTAAGAAAGTTAAAATCAGATCGAGACATTGTAATGCCATTCAGAAGCTGGGAGTTTCATGAATACCCCGTTTTACCTACAACACAACGGCATACATGGACTGTAAAAACCTCTACTAATTTGGAAAAAGCGAGATATGTAATCTTTGGATTACAAACGAAGAAAAAAAGTATACTAACTGAAAATGCTGGTGAATTTGACCATTGTAAATTAACAAACTGTAAAGTGTTTCTAAATTCACAATTCTTTCCCTACGACAACTTTAATATCTCTTTTGATAAAAAAAGGTACAGTGTTTTATACGATATGTACGCTAGGTTCCAAAATTCATACTACGGCAAAACAAACACACCTCTACTATCTCCCGTACAGTTTGAATCGAAAGCTCCGATTGTTGTAATTGATTGCTCCAAACAAAACTAATCTGTAAAATCGTCTAGGGTTGATATAAAAATAGAAATGGAATTTCAAGAAAACGTACCTGCAAATACATCTGCGCATTGTTTAATCTTGCACGATAAAATTGTTACATACACACCGTTGACCGGTATCGTAAAGACAGTATTGAAAAACGTTGTACCACCACCGGCACCGCCACTGCCGCCAACCTGTAAATAGCGGAGCAACAATGCAGGTCTTCAGTTGATCGTCTATCGTCGCATGGGTAACATCTTCTACAAAATGAGTTCCCCATCTGTTGTACAAGGTGATGCAGAGGTAGCACCGTTATTGGAACGTGATAATACCGGTGAAGCAGAAATCATCAAGGAAATAACTGAATTTTTAAAGTTTGGTAAAAGAGATAGAGAGGAGGAAAGTAAAACAGACCCATCAAAGGTAGTACCTAAGAGGAAGAAGAAAGTTGAAGAAAATATTCCTCCTCAAATTTTAACTGAAGTTTTTTTGCGAATCTTTTACCCCATCTCAGCATGTATCAGTAAAAGTGTATCAGTTGGATTGATGAAGTCATTGGATTATTCCCCTACAGTACTACTACACCATGGAACAAAAAAGGTTTTATTTTCGCAAAATGCTTGGGAGTCATTTTTGAAACATGTACATTTAATAGAATGTTATTTAACTATCAGTTTGTGTGGAAGGAAAACACATATTCGACTTTTGGATTGTGACAATGAAATCGATATTGTTAAACATCGCGGACAACTACAAGTGCGAATTAGAGACTTGACTCAACATGAAAATAAGATTCTACTAACACGTGAGAATTCTACGTTTTAAACTACGCAACAGAACCTATTACAAGGTACATGAGACAGTTGGTATTTGCAAGTGCTATTATTAAAGAATATTTGGTCGATACTTTGGATAAACAACCTGATAGCACCATCGTGTACGGACCTGTGGATACATCTATTTTTAATAGAATACCTCATGAAGTTTGCATGTGGAGAAAGTTAAAGGATTTTGAACCACTTGCAGAAATCGCTACAGAAGAAACAACACAGGAAGAAGAAACAAAGAATCAAGAAGAAGGAGAAGAAACGAAGAATCAAGAAGAAGGAGAAGAAACGAAGAATCAAGAAGAAGAAGTTAAAAAAGACTAAATTTTGACTTAGTAAAAAAGAGCACACGTGGGGTAAGCCTATTGGGTACAGTGCCCACGTTAAATATACACCAACGCGCCTGCAACTGTACGGCCTGGTATTTAACCTACCGTGGTGTGGAAAACAGTTCAGTTGATCTTAAGGTGTCATGATGAGCGGAGGGGATGAAGAAGTGAGTGTAAAGCCTTGTGTAATAGAATTTCAAGCATTTCGAAATAATGATGATAGGTTTATTATTAAGGAATTAGTAATTTTAGACTTGCTTACATTTGTAGCCTACCCATTCACGTTTGAAGCTCCTTTTTCTTTTAACAAACTTAACGCCAAAGCAAAAAGTACAAACAAATGGATAACAAACTACTTTCATCACATACATTGGTATGAAGGATTTATAAGCTACAGTAATCTGCACAGTATTATGTTTAACTTTTGCAAACAATATTCGCATATATACACAAGAGGATTAGAAAAAAATAACTGGATACAAAAGTACCCGCACGGTGATTTTTTCGATATAACTATCAGTAAGGACTTCAACATTAGTCTCGGTAATATTTGTGTCGCTGCAAACACGGTCAAACAAACTGTGCATTGTACAGCGCATATCGTTTGGCTGCTTACTTGAAACAAACGCAGGAATGTGGTGGGGGTAGCGGGGCCTATAAATACGAGGAGACAACACCGCTCGAGCACGAGTATTATCCGAGACTCCGAAGGGCCAACATCACAGAAGACACCACCACCACTGACGAAGATGGCATCACAACAATTTCTGCAAACACTGGTTGATCAATTCAACACTCACTCAAAATCCGACCTTCTGCTAACTAAAAAATGTTCAGAACTAAAAGAACAAAAACACTACATTATTCATAACATCAAGAAAGTGGAAACAACCCATGGAGAAGCAATTCTAGTATCATTGAGCGAAGGACCTTTCACTCCAGGAGATGAGCCGAAGTTTCAAGTATTTCTACCAAAACGATTTGTTCAACTGCTAAAAAATGAAGACTTGCGAAATATTCAACCGGGGACGTTGTATTTGGTATCACACGGCGTAAGCGGCAACAACTCGACGGAACTCACTCTGCACATCACGCATCATTGTACATAATGTCTCTATTTGTATTTCTCTGTTTGTATTTCTAGTCATCAATGTTAGACTTAAGCTTATTGTATTGTAAAATGTTTGTTTAAAGAAAAATAAAAAAAAGATATAAATACTAAATACCCCCATCGCAGCAAACCTGCGTACTCAGCGAATTTCCAATGCATAATATATGTCTTAATACCATATAAAGCCGCATACCAAGTTTCATAAAAATATATTCATATATAAGCGATATATACAATTTTAATTATTCTCCATAAGAATAGCATTGGTGATGAGCACATAGGTTTGCTGAAACAAGGAACACAAACAATTGGTTTTTATGCAAATATAAATATAATTTAACTAGGTGAAGCCACATACCAAGTTTAATCAATATTCAATCATAAATAAGCACTATATAACATATTAATTATTCTCCATAAGAATAACATGGGAGCTGAGTAAGCAGGTTTGCTGCAACAAGGAACCAAAAAAATGGGTTTTTATGCAAATATCAATATAACTCAACAAGGTGAAGCCACATACCAAGTTTTATTAATTTATGTTCATAATTAAGGGAGTCATTACATTTTACTTATCCTCCATAAGAATAACATGGGGGCTGAGTACGCAGGTTCGCTGCTACGGGGATAATCAACAAAAAATCTATTTTTTTGTGCAAATATCAATATACCAGTACTACGTGACCCCACGTGCCAAGTTTCATCAATATACATTCATTAATAATGGAGATATCAAATTTTATTTATTCTCCATAAGGATAACATTGGACAACGTACTGTGTTTAGCACTTTGAATATCTCTGCAACGGTTGGACTTAGAATCACAATTTAAACACCAAAATGATTGTTTTGTGGAGCTGAGTTGATTGGTAAAAGCAAATGTGAAGTTTACATTAAAATTAACTTAGGAAAAGCCAAAAACCTTTTTCCCATAAGAATAACATAGGAGATTTTATGAGCAGGTTTTTTTGGATTTTCTCCGCAACCACTTAACCTAGCTTAATAATTCGAAATACCATATTATTTGTTTTTTTAAGCTCTTTAACATGGTCTAAACCAAAATTAAGTGTTTTAAAAATTTTAGGGTAAAAAATGCAAAAAACTGATTTTTGGAAAATTTAAAACCCCCATAAAACCCCCTTCCCATGGCCCGATTTTTCTGGTTTTCGAACTTAAAGTCATAAATGTCACTTTACACATTTGAGCCAAATTTCATCGAAATCGGACGTTTTTTACTCAAGTTATCGCATTCACGGATACATATATAGATATATATATATATATATATAGATATATATATATATATATAGATATATATATATAGATATATATATACATATATATAAATTTGAACGAATAGTGTTTTAGTCATCTGGGGACCTAAAAAAAAAATGTTGTCATGGTCTCGGGCTTAAGTCTTACCATGAGACCTACGGTAATAGCTTCTTCCCTATAGGGGAAATTCGCTAAAAAATAATAAAAAAATAAAGAAAACAGCAACACAGCAGTATATTATTTTATATACTGCTGTGTTGCTTTTTTTAATATTCAAACGGATGACCTTGAAATTTCATTGTGGTGGGGGTAGCGGAGAACAGAAATGTGGTGGGGGTAGCGGGGCCTATAAATACGAGGAGACAACACCGCTCCAGCACGAGTATTATTCGAGACTCCGAAGAGGCAACATCACAGAAGACACCACCACCACTGACGAAGATGGCATCACAACAATATCTACAAACACTGGTTGATCAATTCAACACTCACTCAAAATCCAACCTTCTGCTAACTACAAAATGTTCAAAACTAAAAGAACAAAGACACTACATTATTCATAGCATCAAGAAAGTGGAAACCACACATGGAGAAGCAATTCTAGTATCATCGTGCGAAGGACCTATGACTCCAGGAGATGAGCCGAAGTTTCAAGTATTTCTTCCAAAACGATTTGTTCAACTGCTACAAAATGAAGACTTGCGAGATATTCAACCGGGGACGTTGTATTTGGTATCACACGGTGTAAGCGGCAACAACTCGACGGAACTCACTCTGCACATCATGCATCATTGTACGTAATGTCTCTATTTGTATTTCTCTGTTTGTATTTCTATGTTGTACTTCTTCATAATGGTGACTTGGTCTTACCGGATGGTCTGTTACATATTTGGCCAACATAGCATATTTAAAACACTCAGTATCTTGATTTTGTACCTTGACGCAGGATGAGGTATTTCTAATCTTTGTTGGTAGAGGGATGTAGCTACTTCCTCGAACTCCATAGCCGAGTCATCAATGTTAGACTCAAGCTTATTGTATTGTAAAATGTTTGTTTAATAAAGAAAAAATGAAAAAAAGAATAAAATAAAAAAACAGCAACATAGCAGTATATTATTTTATATACTGCTGTGTTGCTTTTTTTTAATTCAAACGGATGACCTTGAACTTTCATTCAGGGTTAACTTATGAAGAGGTATAAAAGAGAGGGAGCAGTGAAGGTAGTCTCAGTCTTGTCTAACACACGCTGCAGCTAACATGTCGGTGCCACCGATGAACAATGTATTAGTTATTTATTTATTATTATTTATTTATTTATTTATAACAATTTATTTATTAGTTTATTGCATACCCGAAGCCCTACCCAATTGGAGACCAAACGTAATAGTACTAATAGTGTAATACAGATTTTAATCTTTCACCGGTGATCATTTGTGCTATTTAAATAATTGTTTTGTATTTTTAATAAACAAAATAGTATTAATATACTATAATTATCGTCAACATATACAAAAGTACACTTAATCGCATATTTTCCAGGTTAAATTAGGCCAATCCCGGGATTGTTTTATCCAATCCCGTAATCCCGGGATTGAAAATATCTTCCGGGATTGGATTCCCTAGTCCGCACGAAATCACGTTTTTAAGCAGACGCCTTTCCTTTTTTAAAAGCGTATGCCAGTTTAAATTAGACTAAAACCTTCTCACGCAGGAATGGAAGGAAGAAACAAAGTTTCATCAAAGCGGTGCACGCGTTTACCCGTGAAAAGCGAACAAAAACACGTCCTTGAGCGTTACTGACAGACAGACTAGACAGAAAGACGTAGTTAGATAGAAAGACAGAAATTGAGATAAGATTTGTTTTGGTTTACCGAGAGTGTAAAACATGAAAATATGCAAAAAATGCATAATTCCAAGCAATGTACAGACAAAACTCTAATTGTGTTTATATAGATGTATGAATCACATTTGTACTAAATGTAAAAATTATGTAAAACATATGTACTATATGTGTAGACTAGGGGCTTGTAGGGGCAAAAGCCCCTAAAAAACCAAAATACATAAATTTTTTATCAACCTTCATTGGTCATTTATAAATAAGCACTGATTTTCTAGCATTATAATATAATATTATTATACTGTCTTATGTTTTTAATAAAATGTCCATTCCTAAACAACTATACATTGCTGTAGTTTAAAAGTAAACAAACTGAATAAGTACAGCTGGTATCAATATCAAAGGCTAATTTAACTCTGTGGCCCAGCTGTTTTAATTTCAAAAGATGTAAACAAATTAAACCCCATGTTGTTTTAATGGGAAAAGTTTTATTCTGTTGCGAATTTATGGTAAAAAAATAAGAAAAATGAATAGTTTTCCCTCAAAATTCACGTCAAGACCTTTAAAATGATACCCCTCCCATCCTTCTACGGCCATCCAGTCACTCACAATTTCTTTACAAAAATTTGACTTACGGAATTATATATAGAGATAAAAGTATACTTTTGCCTGAACATCGATAATAAAATCCTGACATTTCACTTATTTCTATGTTTTATGCATTGGATAGACTGAAATTAGATCTGTTATTGTTGTCTGTGTGTCTGTTACTCTGATGGGCAAGATTTTCAGCGCGCTTCACAATGAAAACGGCTTTAATAAACTTGAAATTATGTTCTTCCATTGCCGTGTGGATCTGGGAGAAAATGTTTAGTGATTTGTCCTCACACATCATTAGGGTTCTGCCCCACAGCCCACACATGCTGCAACGCCAATCTTATTTAATAATCGTAATCTTTCACTGCAGCGTGTGCCATGTTTTTTATTTTGCTAATGAACATTTAGTCAGCTGATTGAACATCCGTTTCGCTACTCTACAGCGGTATGCTAAACCGTTACAGTAACGTAAAAGTAGTATAACTTTAGCCATGCATCCTCGACACCTGCATCCCCAAAGAATGACATTTTAGGATAAATTGTTTATGTTGTTATTGTCAAACAATATTTTAAAGCTAAATTATGTGTGTTTGTCAGTTTATCACCCACAAACCACAAACATTCATCATATTGTCAAAATATATGCATCACTGTATACATACAATATTTTGGACTATTGACGGAAATACGTAACTCAATTTGTCACAAACTACAGGAGTGATTGAACAGATATTTGACAGAAAGGTAGGATTAACTGTCACCCATGCCGGACGGTGCCGTACAATGGCCGGTAGGCAATGTGAGTGGTGTAGTCATATTGCGTCACCCGGCTAGCAGGCGTTCTCAAGACCGCTCAACACTGATTGACCTAGCTGCCATAATTAATTGTTCCAATTAAATCATTTTATTTCAATCAAAAATGTTAAAAATATACTTAATATTTTCATTATATATTCTATCTTCTTCTTCTTAATCTATAATACGATTTGTAATTGTTATCTATATCCAAGGCCATTTTTCTAAACAGAACGCACTGTTAATTCTGAACCGAATTTGACGATTGAGGTATAGAAAGAATGGTCTCGACCCGTCGTTTTCCAAAGTGGTTTCCCATATGTATACCACCATTTTGAGATGCACTATCCACTCTTAAAGCTAGGTTTCCCAGGTGCTTCCCAGGTTTACAAGTGTAATTCACTGTTAAAACACAACATTGTTCTGTGATCTGTGATTTCGAGGCCACGACGGGAAACTTAGTAAATACGAATTATTTCTCATAAAAAAATTATAGTGTCCAAGTTGTTAATTGCCTATTTTTTGATTAATTTTAATAATTCATTTCACTTTTATTTATTTATTATTTCCATTTCTATTTAATTTGTTTCAAGCAATTACATTTAATAAAAACAAACTTGTATTTGTTGTCAGTGTTACTATTGATAGTCTACTGTTAGTAAAATTATTCTGATTTTGTCCTATTTGTTCATATTCTTTAACAAAAGAAATAAAGAACTTTCTCACAGAATTTTGTTTCTGCATCAGCATTGGCTTTTGGTTTTGGCATTTCTCTCAATACTGTATCATACGAGGGAATTGCCAGAAAGGCTATTAGTGTATTGAGAGTTATTTTGTCTCATCTCGCAAGCCTTACAAATAGTCATCTCTAACCCAAGTGGCCGCGTTTTGTAGTGTTTGGAACAAATATCAGTGTCCTCTATCGACTTGTATGGAGTAAGTTCCCTCTCAAAAACATGTGGACAGTTTTTAACTTTTTTTATGTTATGGTATACTGTATCGTTATTGTTTTTAGCGTGTGCTTTTTGCTCGTCCTGTCTGGCCTATGCAACATAAGTTACAAGTATTGCAGTTAAGATTTTACGCACTTTATTTTTAATGTGCCAGCACACTATTCATATGGTTTATCAGCATGCTGACAAATAATGTCCCTACGTTTTCAGTACTGCAGCAACATATTTTGATTGGCATGTCCGTAAAAAGACTTGGCGGCGTGAAAGGCAGTTTTTCTGTACTCTACTTTCATTTACTTTTGATTGGTTGTTTCACTGCCTTCACTTAATTTATTACATTAGGTAATATCTTTAAGTGATTATTGCAGTTTTATTTGGATATGAAATTTAATGTTAAAAGTTTAATGTATTGTAGTCATTTAGTGTACTGCGGGACGTTTTTATATCTGTGGATTATTTACCAGAAAGCTAATGATGAGGCCTGATACTTTGAAACAATTGCATGCTAGTAGGGGTGCCAGGAGACTTCTGTATCAGGAGAAGCAGGAGCAACCCCCCCCCCCCGAGGCCCCCCCTCGATTTTTTCTTTTGCTAATTTTTGTATTGCGAATACTTTTTTGCACAAAATTTTCTTTTATGCACAAAAATTTTTTTGCAAAATATTTTTGTCATGACCCAAACCGGGGGGGGATATCGGTTACCATAGGTCGGATCTGAATTCTGATTGCAGATTCTTGTTCGTCTAGTCTAGCCGAGTCATTTGAATACCCACATCGTACACTTTGTATGATGTTGGGGGGGATATCGGTTACCATAGGTCGGATCTGAATTCTGATTGCAGATTCTTGTTCGTCTAGTCGAGCCGAGTGATTTGAGTCCCACATCATACACTTTGGATGATGTTTGGGGGGATATCGGTTACCATAGGTCAGATCTGAATTCTGATTGCAGATTCTTGTTCGTCTAGTCGAGCCGAGTCATTTGAGTACCCACATCGTACACTTTGGATGATGTTTACAAAAAAGGGGCCCGCACCACACTTTTAACCTTTTTTTGCATTTTTAGAATCTCCTCGTCAAGCCGAGTATTCTCAGTACCCACATGACATACTTTGGATAATTAATACAAGAGTTGATCAGGGTAACGCTACAACCAACAGAGCTAGCCCATCAGCGCCTGCGGACAATTGAACTACCAGTGAATGAAAATTTCTAGGAGATTATAATTGCAATGCTTTGAACATATACTGCAAAAGGGGGTGTATCGAGACACCCCCCTTCAAGTACTCTGCACCGAGACAGCTGTTCGCACAACCGACTGACGCGTCCAGTCTCCTGTCTGGGAATGCGGATGCTGTAATTTGATACCTCGACGGGAGGGCGCAGGTGTTCACACAAATAACCGTCGCGTCACCCTCCTGTCTGGGAATGCGGATGCTGTACTTTGATACCTCGACGGGAGGGCGCAGGTGTTCACACAAATAACCATTGCGTCACCCTCCTGTCTGGGAATGCGGATGCTGTAATTTGATACCTCGACTGGAGGGCGTAGGTGTTCACACAAAAAACCGACGAGTCGAGACCTGTCTGGGGTTTAGCTGCGCCCGATCCCAGGAGGAGCAGGAGGAGCCCCCCCGCGTCAAGGTTTCGTCTGTGACACTTTTGCCAGCCAAGACGCCTGCACCAACACTTGGAAGAAAATCTCCTCTTTTTAGAAATATTTCCTTCTATTCCCTAACATGAAAAGCTTTCGTGGCCTTGAAAAAGGCCGATTATGATGGTGGGATCAGGTGGAGGCTAAGGTGTTGGAAAACGTTTATTTTTTACTGTTGAAAAACTGTGTTACTTCATCCGGGTGCAGTTCATTGGTCCGCCAATTCCACCACATTTCAACAAGCATCATGTACTTCTGCTCATGTTCAATGGCATAGAAGTGCTCCTCTTCAATGGGGTAGAAATTCATCTTGTAGTCCATGTCCCGCTGCCAATATTCCCATTCCAAGTCGTCCAGCGGGCAATGGTTCCACATGCCGTCGATTCCCCGTTGTCTGGAGTACAGAACGTCGTCAAGATCTTGGATAGTTGAACACACTTTTGGCTCATGAACGTACTTGAACTTTTTGTCAATGCGCCATAGCCTCTTCTTATGGAAATGCTTCAAGGTGCAATCATCGTCGTCTTTTCCATTGTAGAACTCATCACCTTCGAAGTAATCATCTTCATCGTCAAACTGCCTCTTCTTATTATTGATATTCATTGACGTTTCCGCCGCAACACATACATCCTCCAACTCGACGTCTGTGATGCTACAATCCCACTCGATGTTGTCCATGATCTCTTCGTAGCTGTTGCCGCTTCGAAACTCAAGACTAAACTAAACTTTACTGCTAGGGGCGGGCTGTAAGTCGTGGGATGATGGGCGCAGGTGTACAGCCAAAAAACCGACGCGTCGCCCTCCTGTCTGGGAATGCGGATGCTGTAATTGGATACCTCGACGGGAGGGCGCAGGTGTTCAAACAAAAAACCGACGAGTCGAGACCTGTCTGGGAATGTGGATGCTGTAATTTGATACCCCGACAGGAGGGCGACCGACCCTTGCAGGAACCCATAATTATAGACCACCCGCGTCGAATTCCGAGCAATAGTACACCAGCTGTCAAACACCCACGGTCTCATTCTTGTTCTAGTCTTCAACAATTCCTGACGTATGGGGGAGCGAAAATCTCCCCCTAAGCCATTATGTGTTAGGGGGAGCGAAAATCTCACCCTAGTAATTAAATAAACAGAACACCAGTAGTCAAACACCCACGGTCTCATTCTTGTTCGGGAGTTTGAAGTGTGTGGTTTTGTAATAGTGTTGCTGTGTGTCGTTCTGTCAGAGTGTTTACCCGACGTTTTGACCTAACCTAGAAAATGGCTCACTTAACCTACTATGTGTTTAAAGACCAGCCTTTGTCTGTACTGTTTGATAGCAGCGATAATCCATGGTTCAAAGCCAAGGATGTAGCTCAAATACTAGGTATTCAAGATACAAAACAAGCAGTGCGGATTAATGTTGATGAGGAAGATAGGTGTAATGCTTTGAACATATACAGCAAAGGGGGGTGTATCGATACACCCCCCTTTAACTTCCAATTCCAGTCTACCGTCATCAACGAATCTGGATTGTATTCCCTTATCTTACGCTCCTTGAAACCAGAAGCCAAAGCGTTCAAAAGATGGGTTACAAGTGAAGTCTTACCTTTCATTAGAAAACATGGTCAGTACAGACTTATAAACGAGAACCAACGGCTGCTACAATCACTTACAAAGTCGCTGACAAATAACCGAAAGCAAGATCAAACAAACTCCGAGTTTAAAACTACAAATGATATAATGTGTATGTAAAACCAATCCATGAATCAAGCGCTGATCGAACAGACACCTAAAGTGGCAGTGTTGCCTGAAGATGTAAATCTGAAGCATATATTTTGTGTGATGATTAGGGAAACCCTTCTAGAGCAGTACGGAGTTTGTGAATACAAGTGCATTCAAACGCAGAAGAGGAATTTCAATCAAGCCTTGAAAAAAGCAAAGGAAGAAGGATTTACAATGTGCTACTGTAGAAAAAATGTCCCCAACGGCATAAACATAGTGAATAAGGCTAAAGAAATGATGAAGAGTTACGGCATGCACATTGACTACAGATACAACAACATCCTAACCTCGCACAATTTCATTAATGTAGTTGAACATATCTTTGACAATGCATAAGTCTGCACATGTGGACTCGTTCCAGAACCAACGACGCTGGTCAGTCGATACGTGCTCCAAAGATGACCAGTGCGGATGACGCAAGAAAAGTAATCACCATATCAATGAACAAAATACGTTATAAGCGTAACAACATCCGAGAAAAACTCGCAATCAAGTTAGTGTTGGATAGAGCGAGAGATGTATTTGAGAGAAAATATCATATGAAACAGCATACTTTTTAAGAAAACAAAACTAGTGAATATCATGTGAAACAGTATAACTATGAAGAAAACAAAACAGACTGTTAAATTTAACGTCGAGCTAAATACACACTACACTTACGAGCCGTGTGAGGATGTCCAACAATTAACGTGGACTCAAATTGCAATAGATGAAATGAGATTCCGCCGAACGTTGGAACTGATTTTGGGAGAAAAAATCAAACATCTAACCTATTGCAACAAGATGTGTCACAGCGAGTGCGTACAGTTTACTTCAAGGGTGAGCAGACACACCGCCAGTCAGTAGTACGGTTGAAGTCGCACGATAAGGACGTGAACATGGACGCTTACGCTTCTGCGGACGACTATATCAAATCGTTTATTCAGGAGATTGAGGTTATGAACAATAATGCTAGTGATCGGTCATTGGCATCACCTCAGACGTTATCTGTAAAACCGACCACTGCCTGCAAGAGACGAAGGAGGCCAACTCCCATCGAAGTGGAAACCAAGAAACCAGGATGGGTACCAAAACCAACAGATGATTGTCCCATAGTGTCATGGATGGACGATGGGAATACTTTTGCCGTTCAAAACCCGGGAAACAAAGGACAAATTTTATTGAAAATGGAAATGTACGATGGTACAGATATGGTGTACATGTGCGGTTTATTTTTGGACAAAGATGGTGAAATGCACCAAAGTGTTAAACAAGTAGTTGATAAAGTGGAAAACATGTGGATCGATAAATCAACAGGAGTACCGAAAATTACAGGCTTAACTCAAACTGTTACACAACGCAGTGAAGTTTCGCAACCAACGTCGAAGAAGCGAGCTGTGAGAAAGAAACAACGAGTGGCGCCAGCAGTCAATTAGAGCATCCGCATTCCCAGACAGGAGGGTGACGCGTCGGTTTTTTGTGTGAACACCTGCGCCCGACCCTTCGGACCACCCACTTAGAAGAAAATGGCGGCGAGGGTTTATTAGGCAGAGCCCCGCCCGATTGAGCATCATTCACCACCAGACCACCACCTCACATAGACCTACTCCAACTATTAGAGATGTCGAGCAGCAGCAGCAGCAGTTTCAAGCCAGAGTTTCCGAGCGTGAACGGCACTGCAGCAACAGCGGACCTGAGAGCTACCCTCAACAACTGCAAGTCTGACTCTCCGCTCTACACCAGGATAGCCGATCTCCGAGAGGAATGCGGCTATCTCATCACTGCGATGGAGCGAGCCACCACACCCTTTGGCGAGACGATCATCGTGATCCTGGAGGGGCAGGTCGGGGACGACTTCTTTCTGCGAGTCTACCTGCCTAGGCGCTTCAACGAGGTCCTAAGCAACACCGACATCGAGCGCTACAACAGCGGGTTTGGAGAACGCCTTCGCTTGGTGAAGCGCAGCCCGAGGGGTCCAATAGCAGATTCACACCTTTGGAGTTTATGTAAAGCAAGACTTGAAGATTGTGTAAAGACCTTTGTAAATTAGTTTTCGTAGTCAATACTTATAGTCACGTTCAGAACATAACCACTGTGTTATTTATTTCACTTAGCCCCAAAAATGTCCTTTAGTAGTAAGTTTAAGAGTGTGAGTATGGTAACTGTGAGGTGTTTAGCATAGATCATATTGAGTTTTGGGTTTAGGAGTAAAAAGAAATGTAAAATTTTCAAATTTATTTTTATTTTCCCAAAGGTATTTAATCTGAACCAATTCTCATTTCCTCATTTTTCACAATGGATTTGCTCTGTGAAGTCTGTGGAGTTTTTTATCGTCCCGAACTTAACACGCACGAACATATCACTTCATTTGAAAACCATTTCGTTCAAATTGAATCAGCTGCAAGGTACAGACTCGTTACACTAAAAGCGACAACCCCCTCGGGTTTTCTTGCGTTAAAACTTACATGGAGTGGTTAAGGGATAACGTTAGTTATTTATTAAAACACTACCAACAAATGCACGATAGTACGGTATAAAGTATAATATTTTTTTGGAGTGTAAGTTTTCAAAATCTAACGACGAATTGCAAACAAAAGTTTTAAAACTCAAAATTTGACAGTTTTCAGTTTAACTGATTTAAATCAGCAGTACTCTTCCAGTATAGAGAAATTATTATTGGAAAAGTCCAATTTGGAGTTACGAGGTTCAGGGTGGGCTATATACACGATTTTCAAACTAGAGCTCCGTATCAACAGATACG
The DNA here is from genome assembly GCA_963675035.1 of Allygus modestus. Classification (NCBI taxonomy): domain Eukaryota; kingdom Metazoa; phylum Arthropoda; class Insecta; order Hemiptera; family Cicadellidae; genus Allygus; species Allygus modestus. Next base: position 64,344,172 of record OY776112.1, read on the forward strand.
AACCAGTCTGGGGTTCATCCTCCTCTTCTTCCACCAGATTAAAACTACCCTCCTTTCTTAGAGGGACAAATCTCTTCTAAATCCATTCCGCATTAAGGATAGTAGAAGAACATGTTGCAACGATCTCTGTTTCAAAATCGCCATAATGGGAAAACTTTTGGCTGATTCTGGAAAGAATTACCACAACATTCTAAATTAATTCAAATTCGTGCATTTGAACGATAAGTACAAATGGTTATGCGTCTCGTTTCCTGTAAAACTCGACGAAATACAAATATTTGAAAGCATAAATAACATCTCCATAAACGTTTACTCTCTAGACGATAGAATTAGAAAAATCACTCCTTTAAAAGTAACACCTCATAGAAAACCCGATCACAAAGATATATTATTTTATAAAAACCACTATGTATGGATTAAAAACTTTGAAGCCTTTATCGGTAGACAACTGGTCAAAACAACTACTAGATTATACGTTTGTCGTCAGTGTTTCAAACACTTTTATAAACTAGACCGACTCCTCATTCACGAACTCAACTGTGACAGTACAATACCAACCGTCACCCTTCCAAAAGAAGGAAATAAATTTTCGTTCTTTAAAAACTACAACAGACAGTTGACTAAAAGAGCGGAAAAGCGGCCGATATAATCCTATGCTATCGTATTTTTGTTTTTGTGCGTGTATCGGAACCTTATTTCTTCCAGCCACAGAGCCGAATTTTCTACGGGAATGGTGAGTTAAGAGGGAGGTATACAATTTCGTATAATAGGAGGATGGGCCATGGAAAACCCTGCCCCCCCAATCGAGATGCTGAAATTTCTCCTATGTTAAGAACCATTGGCAAAGTTCGATCCTCGGTCGGAAGTCCCTTGGAGAAAGTCTTTGAACCCTTTGAATATGGTAAGGATACAAGAGTTGGCATTTTAAAATGCGCCAGACTGAGGTTTTTGAGACTCCCTCTTCACGTGACAACCTTCTTATGATAGTGCTGGGGTCTGCTTCAACTGCATTTAGTATCCTTTCTTCAGTTTGCACCGTTGTTACAGTAACTGAACACCCTGACTTCTCTGAATTTCTTAAATCACATCGCTCCCTTTGTGTCCTGTGAACTCGTACAAATGTTCTTGTGTTTGGAAATCTTCAGTTAGGGAATCTCTTTGCATAAAATATTTGTGCCAACAACGAGTTTCTATAAACGAAATTAATATCAGTCAACTCTTCTTTTAAGTAAACAGGCATTTTCAGTAATTAACGTACACATTTTGATAAAATACAATCTATCACTATCACAATAAACTTGGTTCAACAACGAACTTAATCACTGACTTTGTTTTGAAAGTAATTGAAAGTATCACCAAAACAGCAAAACATAGGTTTACCAACAATGGAGCCAGGTGTGCAGGATAATCAGCTGATTGTCGCTGGTCGCAGGCAATGAGGACAAGCTGTCGGGGTGCGCCTGGCCTGTACAACTAAAAATCGTGATTTCTCAGTTATTTGTGATTCGATCTTTCTGAACTTGGTGTCGTTTGATATAAAACTAAAGGTACTAAATAAAAGTGTTCTTGGCTTTTTTTTAAATCAGCCGTTATTTAGTAATTTTAGTTATAAACATTAAAATGGCACCATTTTGAAAAGGAAATATTTTTTACAATTAGTTTATTACTACTTTAAACACTATACCAAGTTTCATAAAGATATATTTAATAGTTTTTAAGATATAAACAATATAACATTTTAATGACAAAATAAAAAATGGCGGATATCTCGGTAACAAGGTGTTTTAGGAAAAAATGTATTCTTAAGTTCCTTTTTATTTTAACCCATATCACCCATTTCCAAAGTTATTGTACTTACTTATGGGACACCCTGTATATAGTACTGATTTTTTTCTAATTGTTGCTAAGCAATTCAAACATTTAAAATATTAAAATTTATCTTGTTGCTAAGTAATTTAAAATACAAATTGAACGTTTATGTAGAGAAGATTAACGTTGCAGATCCTATTGGTATACCGTGAGTTAATTATTATGATATTACTCTAAGGTATCTTTATTGCAGTCGCCACACTATTCTTTTTGTGCATTTATGCAAGTATATTCTTAACCTCTTAATTTTCTGACTAACTATTACCATATTTTATTCAATAATATACACTCGATACCACAGTTAGAACCCTATAGGATGAAAAAGTGCAAGTAATGATTAATTATTTTTACTTCTCAAACCTTAAATGTGTAATTATTTTTGTGTATTAATGTGTTTTGCACTTTTGTAATTATTTTCACGTGTTTAAATGTTGTTACATTCCCACTTCTTTATCACTGACTGTTTGTTTCAGATTCTTGTAATTTGTTTGACTAATGTTACAATAGACAATAGTCAAATCTATATTTCACATTACGTTCATACATATTACAAGAGTAATACACAAACAGGTACAAAGTCAAATAGTAGGCCTATTAAATTAAAAACTATGCCATGCAATAGTCTGGTGTTATATTAGTTAGTATCAAATACTTTTACCAACTATCATTGAAAAATTCATCCAAGGAATAATAGGATTTTTCTAGCAAATTGCTTTTATGTTTAATGTTTATGTTAATGTTTAACCAACTATAAAAATAATGTATAATAGAAAAAATATAAATTGAAATTTGTATAACTGAATGATTTCCCTCTTTCAAAACTAAAAATTATACTTTAAGCTCTTCAGTATAATATAAAATATAAAAATATAAATGTAAAATATAAATATAAAAACAAACTTGTTACTGTAACATTTTGTTACCGAAGAATTTTAGATATTCAATTCACTGACTTAGTGTGGTTCACATTAGAGTTAATAATTATATTTACTCTTTTAGGCTTGATTACGTTACAAATACATAAACTGAAATATACAACTTGAGAAGACAATTACATTTTTATGAAAAAATAGCTGTATTCGTACCTGGTTTCACCCGGGAATACAACAGTTATGTGCGCTGCATTCTGTGGTTAGCCCATGGAACTATACTACGAATCAAGATCAGCTGTTTGTATTTTCATCAGCTCAAACAAAAATGAATGTCCATAAGGAATACGTGGGAACTTTGAACTCCCGTGGGGCAAAGCCCTATAGGATTTTCAAAACGATAATAGGCCTATGTGTATTTGGTTATAAGGAAAATTCCTGTAAATGTTCATGCCAATTGGTTCAGTAGTTTTTGAGTGATTGAGGAACAAAAAGCAGACAGACAGACAGACAGACACACACCACCCCATTTTTATATATTAGTAAGGATAAACATCCACATGTATGATGTGAAATCATATGACTGTCATGAAATCAAAATATTGAAAAATAATTGACGACGGAACGAATGTATAAAATCAGTTAGAAAAAGTATGAGAGCACCAATCTTTGGCCAAAAAATATTCAATAATTTTGAAATTAAAATTGAATACAACCTACTCTTTTACTTTTTTATACTTAGAAAATACAGCGCTCAAGTAAACCATTCAATGTCGTGTAAAAACTGTAACCACCTTTTGGCTGATGAGGGTGCTATGAGAAATTACAGGGTATAAGTGGTTTCTCTTTTGTACTCTTGTTCTTCTATGGTGTTCTTCTGGAAGACAACTCATTGACCAATCTTCTTTGAGATTGCTCTTCCTTCTTCTTCATTTCGATTATTACTTTTGTGTCTTATCTACGACATTGGCATTTTTGATGACTTTGATAGAATCAGTAAACTCTGGTCTTTTTATGATCGTAAGCATCATCAATTAATAGCCAATGTCAAATTGCAGCTGGGTCCAGTGTTGGCCTGAACCAGTATATTGGGTAAATGTTTTTGCATTTTATGTGAACTATTACATTTATTTGCATAGCATGATTCTTTATTCTTTTTTTTTGTTATATTCTTTATTTGTGTGATTTGCACTGGTTAACTCACAAAATACAATGTGTTAGCCTATATTACACATATAATAAGTTAATTTTAATTCAATATACCTAGGAGTTTTACGAATGTTGATCTTAACTTTGTAAGTTATCGATGATTGAAAATTGTAATTTATATACTGATGTGTATATTTATGTACTGTATTTTAGGATACAATCTGTTCTGACTTTGTCTATTGCTGTATATATGCTTCGTGATCATGACAATACGATTTTGATTTTTTATCAAACCTCAAAACTTTGAGATTTTGATCGGACTTGGTTTACTCAGTCTCGTATCATTCTCCCTTGCTCAGTGCAGACTGTTCGTTCTACAATGGTTCTACACGGTCAGAAAGTCATTTCTACCTATATTACGATGGGGGTTTATCAGTCCACCACTGTCCAGAATAATTTTAAATTTATTGCTAATTTTTAACATCGACTAAACAACCTCATGTTGCATACAAGTCAATAAAGATGATTAAGTACATCTTTACACTTAAACTGTCCTCTCATACGACACTGTAAATAACATATAAGATAAAACATAAGGCATAATCAATTTTGTAGTCTATTATAATATGGTCACCATACTCATAGAGAGAGAACATTACAGGTACGTTATCCTTATTTGAACTATTGGGATGCAAATTCTTAGAATGACCTTATGAAAACTTTAAATCTGCTTATTATGTGAATTGTAAGCAGGAATAATATGTGCTATAGAAGCTAGTTATGGGCTGAACATGGATGTGTTTTCATCTTTGACACACAAGGCTTGCACAGAACTAACAGCCACCCTGACACCCCTCTGAGCTCTGCTTACATTACATGAATGTCCTGGCACTGTCTTATTAATTCGTGGCATGGCACTGTCTTATTAGTTCGTGGCATGGCACTGTCTTATTAGTTCGTGGCATGGCACTGTCTTATTAGTTCGTGGCATGGCACTGTCTTATTAGTTCGTGGCATGGCACTGTCTTATTAGTTCGTGGCATGGCACTGCCTTATTAGTTCGTGGCATGGCACTGTCTTATTAGTTCGTGGCATGGCACTGTCTTATTAGTTCGTGGCATGGCACTGTCTTATTAGTTCTTGGCATGGAGTAGTTAAATCTGTGATTTTTGTTAATTTTTAAATATTTTATACAGGTGCCTGAACATTTAAAACGATAGAAAACAATTTTTTCTAAACACACACATAGTAAGGATAGATAAAAAGCATCACTATACATAACAACATTGCTTAATAAAGTACGATTTGGTTATAGGGTACATCGTGACTATAAACACGTTTTTAGAAAGTATATTCAAAAGACATCATACCAGCTCATGTAACTCGAAGGGTTAATCATCGGAACTACAACCACCTTTAAAAAGGTTTCATAAAAAATGTTAAAGGATTCACAATCTATACTTTTAAAAAATTGTACGATCTTTAAACAATTGGAGCCACCCAAGAAGGGTGCAATCACAACTTTTTTAATGCAGAAAAAACTATTTTCATGGACTTAGTTACGTTTTAAATTAACACGTTGACTGCTAGCTGCGGACCCCGGTCGGGGTTTTTTCTCAACATAGAAACTTATGCAAATTTCATGTTTAAACATGTTTTCAGCAGCGAAAGTGTTAATATTCCTATTTATTATTTAAACAAATTTGTTTATTATCAATGTTTCCAACAGCCTCTGTACAGTAGTTCTATTTTACTCGTAGTGTTGTTGTAAAACGGACCACCAGCATTGTATTTGGAAACTTAAACATTAGGTAAGTGAACAATTTTATTGTGTCATTATATTTAATTTTCTTTAAGATCAAAACTCACTAGAAAATAAAATTGAATTTTGTATGTGAAAAGAAAAAAGTAATTGGAAGTATATGAAATAAAATCTTTCTTTAGCATGTAAAATAACCTACTTGCATTGCTAATAACTTTGATGGTCCAGATTTGATATGGTATTGTTTACTTTAGTGTCAATTGGTAGTTTGTGGGAGTTAAGACTAAAATAAAATTCCAAACAAAGACCTAATTAATTGATTTGTGATAAAAATCCAAAATTGAACATATAAATGTGCATGTTGTGTTTTGGATATCCTCATGTCATACCTATCCAACAAATTTGTTGGGAGAAGTGCCATAAATTTGTATATAAAAAACAAAACATAAACAGAAGAAATGAGTTTAGATATTAAATAGGCAAAAATATAGTTTTTAAGGAAGAAAATTCCATTTAAAAATAAAGTTTTTACAATGAAGTTAAAATCACTACATTACTATTTAATTCATGACTCATTTGGGCATTTTTAAGGCAAACTAGAATGAATGACGAGTGTGGTATAGTAGAAAAGTCCTTAGACGAATATATATGTTTTAAATAGTTTTCATACAAACACAAACTCAAACAATATGCAATGAACATGCAATAATTTGTTATGGAATTTTTTGTAGGAGGCCTAGATGTTTGATAGTTGCGGTAAATTTAAAGAAAATCAAACCTACCGTATTCTGTGTAGAGATTAATGAACCAATGAACTATCTGCTGATCACGTCTAAGTAATCAGCTATATGAATAAAGTAACTCCCAGATTAACATTACAACAATGAAAGCATTAGGGTCAATCCCTAATAGGAGTTTGTATTTTATAAACCCTATAAAGGCGCAACAGGAAATAAGTTGTTGCTAGTAATGAATTATTTTTGAAATTATAATTCTGGGGGGTGAGCACACTGATGCAGAATAGAAGATCCTTTCAAAAGTTACTCATACAGTTTTATATTAGCTTGGATTGCTTCAAAATTCAAACTAAATTAATTGTTGGTCTTTCTTGTTTTTCAGGGTAGAGCCCATTTTCACCTGCCAGCTGGAGCGTCCGACTGACTTGACTCATACTTGCACTGTGACTCACTGACCGACTTGACTCTTAGCTTGTAAGCTAGCTAACGAGTGGGGACATGGGGGGTATCTGGGCAATAACTTTTTGGTTTCGTTCCCTTTCGCACTCCCGAGGCGGGTGCAAAGGTTGAATGACCCTAGGATAGGGTTTATATTTCAGGGCCCAAGAGGCGGACGGCAGTGAGGCCCCTTGACTCCGCCCCCTTGTCCTCGTTGCACGCCAGGTGTATTCCACCTGGGAGGCATAGGGGGCGTGACTAACATTCATGGACCCCCACCAACCCCAAGATAAGAAAAAGAAAGAAAAGGCGAGAAGGTTGATCAAGACCAGATCCTCTGCTCACTTCCAGCAACCAGTAGAAGCAAACGTCCGACATTCGTCAGAACGGATGCCAGCTTCAAGAACAGCCGCCAGCTTCAAGAACGGATGCCATCTTCAGGAACGGATGCCATCTTCAGGAACGGACAGTAATGAGGTAAGGATGAAATCATTTTCATTCAAGTAATTTAAGTGCTCGTAAATAGTTCTTCTGGTAAGTACGATAGTAATTTATACATTGGCTGGTTGGAAACTTGTACAAAAATTAATATAATTGTGTTTCAAAAGTGCATTTATTTACATATTTTAATACGACAACAATACAAATAATTCCTTTTCTAGTTCACACATAATAAACAATTAAAGGTCCCAGACTGTTTGTTTGACTGGCACTCACTGAGTTATAACTTAAACCCTTAAAACGATCAAAATATGTTACAAAATAAGTTAACCCTTTTAGTGCTACGGACCGATATATCGTCTTTTGAATCTGTTATCGATAAACACTGTTACTGCTTCATAAGCGTTTGTACCGTCAGTCTGCAGTCTGAGTCTGACATGTGGTGAAACCTGGTAGACAAAAACTGAACTACCTCGTCAAGCGCCTAGGCTCTAATACCACCTGGTCCACTACAGCTGCTAGTTTGATCAGTGGCTGTGCGGTCTAACGCGTTACCTTCCCGGCCGGGGGTAACACTTGGAACGAGGGTTCGAATCCTATCACAGTCGGTGGTTTTTATGTGCAACTCATGGAGAGTTCACCTGTCTGTGGCAGAGTTGAAGGGGAGGACGGACCTTAAGCAAATGATGGATGGCTCGGGTCCAAGCTGACGGGATGGACGGATTCTTTGTGAGTTGCACATCTGATCAGGTGTTTTGCTACTTTTAACCTATCCTTTACTATGTGTGTGTCCAGCGGAAGCACGTTTTTATTAATTTTAACGGTTCAGGCGTTCAAGAAAAAATCAACAAAACATCACAGATTCACCTACTTTTTTCAGAAGCTTAGCACACAAAGGGTTAAAAAGGAGAAAACAAAAATGCAATAGAACATAGAGGTTAGATTCCTTAAAAACAAAAACAGAAAAAGAAGAAAACAGTCATATGAAAACAAGGAGTTCTATTGGTATTACTGGAGGTAACACTGATGAACAAAATTGCGAGCCGTTCTTTCCAAATTTTGGTGAGGCAAAGAACTACTCGCCAAAATCGAATGACTAGACAAAGTGAATCAAACAAGTACCTATCCATGATTTGAAACTCAATTAACTTGTATTTGTTTATTTCCTCATAATTTTTCATATTTCACGACAAGAGTAGATGCATAAATCAAGCGAAAAAAGTAATTTGTTCCCACTTTTGCTAATTTTATTCCAGTGATTTGCATGAGTAGATTCACTTATGGGAATAAAACAACCAATCGGGATAGTTCAAAGAATGAGGAATTTGCCTCACCAGTGGTACCAACCTGACAAAATCACTGGCTCAATTTTTCGACAAAAATAGTGAAGCAGTATTACCTCCAGTTATACAATAAACCTCCCTGTTTGAAAATTATAACTTAAAACTTTTTGTTTTTTAAAATTACTTATTACCTTAAAATAATCAATTACTTTTTTCCTCTGAAAGAAACTAATAATAAACTAGTGGGTACCCGTAGGAATTCACCGCCTCAATATTAATAGGATTGAGTAATCTCACGGTACCCTGTAGGAACAATCACCAACAATGAAATCCCTGAAGTTTTTAATATATACCTACTGAAAATATTACAAATTATGAACACGCTAAAGTCACTAAATCACAAAACTAACAATTAACACTTAAGAAATAAGTTACTTTTTAAAGGTCACATTAACACGTTAGCTGTGGTTGACGATAATTCTCGTCATGCGACACTATCGCTTGGTGTGCGTGCCAGGAATTCTCGTCACTGGCTCCCTCCCAATACATTGCTTCAGTTTGAGGTCAGTAGTTGCCAGAGAAGGTTGTTTCGCTGCCCGGGTGTAGTGCCGGTCTCGTTGTTTATTTTGGCGCGCTTCGTTTCTCGGTCGGCCATTTTTGTATATAGTATATATATATGTATATAGTGTATATATGTAATTAGGTAGTTTTCAATTTTTCAAAGTTGAAAAACAAAGTAGGGTGCCACTGTATTTAAACTACAGTGATCTAATTTAGGGACATTTTTGACCGAAAAACCGCAACTAATACGGATGTTGGCGACCGAAACTGGCACCAGACACTGATGACGGGAATTCTCGACACGGAAGTGACGTCACAGCTAGACATAATCCCCCGTCGCAGCAAACCTGCATACTCAGTGAATTTCCAATGGAGATATAAATGTCTTAATGCTACATAAAGCCACTTACAAAGTTTCATAAAAATATATTTACAAATAATCAATATATACAATTTTAACTATTCTCCATAAGAATAACATTGGGACTGAAATCAGGATTGCTGCATCAAGGAACACAAAAAATGGGTTTTTATGCTAATATAAATATAACTCAACTAGTTGAAGTCATATAGGGGCCTACCAGTTTTTTTTAGCGAATTTCCCCTATAGGGAAGAAGCTATTACTGTAGTCGGCATGGTAAGACCTAGGCCCGGGACCATGATAACTTTTTGTTTTGAGGTCCCCAGATGCCAAAAATACCATTCGTTCAAAACTGTATATATATATATATCCGTGAGCACGATAACTCTCGTAAAAATAATCCGATTTTGACTAAAATCACACACAACCAATCCGATTTTGACTGCCGGTATCGTTTGTTTTGGTATAAACGTGTAAAGCAGCATTTATGACTTTAATTTCTAAAACCAGACAGATCAACCTATCCAAAGGGGTATTTTGGGGGGGTTTTGCACCCCAAAATGGGTTTTTTGAGTTTTTACATTAATTTTGGAAAAAATCTAATTTTAATTTTTTTATATTGGAATCAGCTTAAAAAGACGCACAATTTGGTGTTTTGATCATTGCTCTACGTCAAATGGTTACAAAGAAATTGAAAGTGCTAAACAAAGTACGTTGTCCAATGTTATTCTTTTGGAGAATAAGACAAATTGCATATCTCGCTTATTTGTCAACTTATCCTGAAGAAACTTGGTATATTACTTCATATCGTTGTGAACTATTGATATTTGTACTAAAAAACATTTATTGGCCGATAGTTCTCGTAGCAGCAAACCTGCGTTCTCAGCCCCATGTTATTCATGTGTTATCTCCCTTAATTATGAACATAAATTAATAAAATTTGGTATGTGGCTTTACCTACTTGAGTTACATTGATGTTTGTATAAAACCCTATTTTTTTGTTCCCTGCTTCAGCAAACCTGCATACTCAGCCATGTTATTCTTATAGAGAATAATTAAAATGTCACAAATTTATGAATGTATATTGATGAAACTTGGTCCGTGGCTTTATGTGGTATTAAGATACATACATATCCATTGGAAATTCGCTGAGTACGCAGGTTTGCTGCTACGGGGGTATTATATTTGTATTAGTTATAAATTTAATTTGTTAGGTTTTATCTGAAATAGTTTATTTTGTTGTTTAAATTATTAGTAACAGTCTTGTTTGTTTGTATACATTTTGTTTTGAAATAAGTTATTACAATATGCTAATAAAACAACGTTTAAAAGGTTTAAGCTGTTTCAAAGCCTACTACGATTGAGTTACGTAACACATTGGGGGTATGGTCAAGCGTTATGGTGCGTTAAATGGGGGAGGGGGGGGTCTGAAATGACGATAAATGCATTACGTAATATGTGTATGGCCCCTTTGTGTCTTTCTTAATATTTACCTTTACTATATTTGTGATGTATTGTAAAATCTTATTTCTTCAGTTAATGTTTGTTTGCACTGTAACAACTTGACGATGATACTATATACAGTATGTGCAAACCTTGCCTTTTCTTATTTTATATGGTTAACAAAATTTGGTTTGTCATATTGTATTATTATTATAATACATTTTCCACTCGCTATGTGTGGTTTGTTGTGCGTTAAACCCTACAGGCAGCATGTTATTGAAGTACAAATAAACACAATTGTATGTATGTATTGCTCTGTAAATTGCCTTTTCAGTTGGATTCGGTCTAATGTTACGTGTCAATATATATTCAGTCCTATTGCTTCGTTCTCAAAATCTATGGCCTATTAAATGTTGATCCACAAGTTTTTTGTTGTTTCTTAGCAAATTTCCCCTTTAGGGAAGAAGCTATTACCATAGGTCTCATGGTAAGACTTAAGCCCAAGACCATGATAACTTTTTTTTTTGAGGTCCCCAGATGCCAAAAACACTATTCGTTCAAATTTATATATACTCCTATGTATATATCTATATATGTGTCCATTAACACGATAACTTGAGTAAAAAACGTCCGATTTCAATGAAATTTGGCTCAAATGTGTAAAGTGACATTCATGACTTTAAGCTCGAAAACCAGAAAAATCGGACCATGGGAAGGGGGGTTTATGGGGGTTTTAAATTGTCCAAAAATCAGTTCTTTGCACTTTTCACCCTAAAATTTTTAAAACACTCAATTTTGGTTCTAAGCATTTTATAGATCTTAAAAAACAAATAATTTAGTATTTTTAACTATTTTTGACTATTTCCAAAATTATGTGTAAAAAATTCGAAAAACCCATTTTTGAGGTACAAAACCCCCCAAAATACCCCTTTGGATAGAGCGATCTGGCTGGTTTTCGAACTTAAGGTCATAAATGTTGCTTTACACGTTTATACAAAATTTCATCAAAATCGGATAGTTTTTACGAGAGTTATCGTGCTCACGTACATATATATATGGCCCGGGACCATGATAAATTTTCGTTTTGAGGTCCGCACACCCCAAAAACACCATTCGTTTGAAACTGTATTTATTAACTTTGGCATTCTTTCTATTAAAAGAATAAGAAAAGATTATATATAAATCGGTTTCATTTTATTTCCGTTCTATCAACGACAAAGGCATTCTTCACTGTTCTTGGTAGGGTATGTTTAGACTCAGCCCCCATTCTTGTTACTCCCTAAAGTCAAAATGTTCTTAACAAGCGTTATTATGGCAGTGGATCCAGGTTTTGCAAACATTTTCAAGGTTTTTGCTGGGGATCAATATGATAACAAACCTTTGATTATGAAGCAACCACCCTAACCACTATAAGCTACCAGCCAATTAATGCTTTACAATTTCATCCAGCGATTCTAAAGACTACATATTAGAAACCGAGTTCCGCATCAACAATACAAAATTTTGACCAGACTGCCAAAAATTGAAAATGAGTCACTTTTATTACTCATTTTTTATAACAAAATACAAATTAATCCTATTAAAGTTGTCGCCGGGTAACAATAGCTCTCACACTCACATTGCTAAGTCGCCGATTATCGATAATGCATCGCTAACGTTGCTAGAAATCGAGAAGGCACCGCTAACGTTGCCGGTACAATCGAGAACGAATCGCCAACGTCGCCAACCATCGAGAACGCATCGTTAACGTCGCCGGCAATCGAGAATGCATCGCTAACGTTGCCGGAACAATCGAAAACGAATCGCCAACGTCGCCAACCATCGAGAACGCATCGCTAACGTCGCCGGCAATCGAGAATGCATCGCTAACGTTGCTGGCAATCGAGAAGGCACTGATAACTTTGCCAGCACAATCGAGAACGAATCGCCAACGTCGCCAACCATCGAGAACGCATCGCTAACGTCGCCGGCAATCGAGAATGCATCGCTAATGTCGCCGGCAATCGAGATGAACGAATCGCAAACGTCGCCGGCAATCGATAATACATTGCTAACATCGCCGGCAATCGAGAACGCATCGCTAATGTCACCGGTAATCGAGATGAACGAATCGCAAACGTCGCCGGCAATCGAGAATGCATCGCTAACAACGCCGGTAATCGAGAACGAATCGCAAACGTCGTCGGCAATCGAGAACGAATCGCAAACTTCGCCGGCAATAGAGAATGCATCACTAACATAGGCAGTAATTGAGATTGCATCGCTAACGGCGCCGGCAATTGAGATTGCATTGCTAACGGCGCCGGCAATTGAGATTGCATCGCTAACGTCGCCGGCAATTGAGATTGCATCGCTAACGTCGCCGGCAATTGAGATTGCGTCGCTAACGGCGCCGGCAATTGAGATTGCGTCGCTAACGTCACCGGCAATATATAGAATGCATCACATACGTCGTTGGCAGTCGAGAATGCATCGCTAACTCCGCCTACTATTTAGAACGCGTTACGCGGCCGCCGACGATCGCGACCTAAAATTCCCGCATAATCCACACATTTTTTCCCGGTCACCAAACTTCACGCATAATTCCCAGTTTTCCAGGTTGGTGGCAACCCTGGTTTTTATACAAATATTAAAACAACAAGGTGAAGCCATATACCAAGTTTTACTAATTTATGTTCATAATTAAGGGAGTCATTACATATTTTACTTATTCTCCATAAGAATAACATGGGGGCTGATTACGCAGGTTTGCTGCTATGGGGATAATCAATAAAAAATCAATTTTGTGTGCTAATATCAATATACCAGTACTACGTGAAGCCACATACCAAGTTTAATCAATATACATTCATAATCAAGAAATCAAATTTTATTTACTCTCCATAAGGATAACATTGGACAACGTACTGTGTTTAGCTCTTTGAATATCTCTGCAATGGTTGGGCGTAGAATCACAATTTAAACACCAAAATTATTGTTATGCAGAGTTAAACTGATTGGTAAAAGCAAATGTGAAATTTACATTAAAATGAACTGAGGAAAAGCCAAACAAATTTTTCCCATAAGATTAACATGGGAGATTTTATGAGTAGGTTTTTTGGATTTTCTCCGCAACCACTTAACCTAGGTTAATAATTAAAAATACCATATTTTTTAAGCTCTATAACATGGTCAAAACCAAAATTAAGTTTTATAAAAATTGTAGGGTGAAAAATGCAAAAAACTCATTTTTGGAAAATTTAAAACCCCATAAAGTAAGAGTGGAGTGTCCGGGCTTGGGGGCCTCAGGGTCCGGGGCCTGTTAGGCCTGGGGTCCATGTAAGTTTAAAATCACTAGTCACTAAATTAATATTTATACTTTCCAGGCTACTCGCCTTTGAATCTAGATAATTGGTTGTTAATATATTAAAGTCTTTTCATTGTTACCATATTAATATTTTACCGTTTAATAACGATTTGTAAAATGTAGAGTTTTAGTCTTTGTTTAACAAAAGATATATTATTACATGTCTCTTTAATTTATTGAGCTACGTCCAGATGTTGGCAAATGGGTTTATGCTGTTTGACCAGCAGATAAGCTTGCTTGTCCATCACAGTAGTTCCACGGGCTAACCACAGAATGCAGCACACACAACTGTCATAGTTTTAGCGAATTTCCCCTATAGGGAAGAAGCTATTACCGTAGGTCTCATGGTAAGACTTAAGCCCGAGACCATGTATATATATATACCCCTTGACATATATATATATATATATATATATATATATATATATATATATATATATATATGTCCGTAAGCACGATAACTCTCGTAAAAAATGTCCGATCTTAATGAAATTTGGTACAAACGTGTAAAGTACCATTTATTTGAACCAGTTCGAAAACCAGACGAATCGCACCATCCGAAGGGGGGTTTTGGGGGGTTTTGTACCTCAAAAATGGGTTTTTTGGGGTTTCCACATGTAATTTTTATTAAAATCAAATTTTAATTTTCACCATTGAATTCAGCATAAAAAAAACAAAAAAATTTGGTATCTTGATCATTGCTCTACGTCAATTGGTTACTGAGATATTGAAAGTGCTAAACACAGTACGTTGTCTAATGTTATTCTTATGGAGAAAGAGAAAAATTGTATATCTCGCTTATTTATGAACATAAACTGACGAAATTTGGTATATAGCTTCATCTGGTTGTGGTTTATTGTTGTTTTCACAAAAAAAATTTTTCACCTATGGTTCCCATAGCAGCAAACCTAGGTATTCGGTCCCCATGTTACTCTTATGGAAAATAATTAAAGTGTTATATATCGCTTATTTATGAATGTATATGGATGAAACTTGGTATGTGACTTCACTTAACTGAGTTCTATTGATATTTTGCATAAAACCCCATTATTTTGTGTTCCTTGTTGCAGCAAACCTGCGTACTCATCCCCAATGTTATTCTTATGGAGAATAATTAATATTTTAAATATCGCTTGTTTGTGAATATATTTCTTATGAATCCTGTTAAGTGGCTTAGTGTGTTATGTTATAATTCATTGGAAATTCGCTGAGTATGCAGGTTTGCTGTGACGGGGGTATTTATAAATTTTGCAGGGTGAAGCCTGCGGGTAACACCTAGTATTACATACAAATATTAAAATGACATGTTAATAAACTAGTTAAGATTAATCAGAAGTTCAGAAAAGTCCTCAATTGAATTTACACACTTTGAAAGAAGTTCTTCTTTTAACATTTTCTTTAATTTGTTGGGATCATGAATTTTCTCTAACCCTAGTATTGGCCAACCATCGGTTTCCGATGGTTTGCTGTGTCGCCTTAGAGTGGCTACCGTCGGAATCCGATAGTTTGGGACTGAAAATTTTGTAACGTTAAAAAACCACTAATAATCACCTCAAAAGTGAACAATATATATATATATATATATATATATATATATATATATATATCTCATTCGAAAGATCATATTTTGAACTTTTATTTTATTACGTAAATGAACCGTGAAGCAGCTGTATAACATTGTCACGACGATTATAAATCGAATGAATTTTTGGCGCTACGCGATTCCTGCAGCCGACACTCCGGCAGCGTCAAAACACAACTTTTTTTAAATTACTCAGCTCGGGTAATTTTTATCGCGGGAAGTTGCGGTTGGTACCAAAGCACTGCAAAACAGTTGGGCTTCATTTTGGCACTGATTTTCAGAACGAAATATTGATTGTACAGATAATATTATTTTATGAAAACAGGAGTTTTTTGTTTCTTTGTGGAATGGCCAACCATCGGAACCAGATGGTTAGAAAAATCGGATTTATATGCAGTGTAAGTTATAGTTACTAGTCAAATAATATGTTATTTTGAAGAGGAAGAAATGTAGAGGAATTGGGTTTTGCTGATGGTAGCACTGGGTTGCAGGTTTATTTTCTCCCGAACGGATTTATATTTTTTCCAGTTTGTAGGCCATCTTGTATTGAATATCACCGGTGCGCGTTCGGTATTTTTACCCGTGAATATTACTATATATATTATTATTTCGGAGTTTTAGTGTTAGTGAAGTGTTTGTGTGTATATAACAGTAATCTTTATGCATCATATTATGTATAAATATTACTGAAGTGTGAGAAATAGTGTTTATATAGTGTTGTGTTTTGTTTACATAACATACTGTTAAATATCACATATAAAAAAAATAATTTACCCTACATGTTATACATTTTTATGTAGGGAATTGAATATACTACAACATGTTTATATTGGTTTGGGGAGAAAAAATTTGGTGAAAAAGTTATATACTAAATACTGTGCAATTAATTTTTCCAAATACCCAAAAAAACCAAAACACTCTTTTATTTACAAATATTTATAAGTGATAATAATTTTTACCATCAACTTTAAGACTTATTCCTTACTTCATTAGCTTTACAAATATGTATATATCATTATTAGTATATGCATATACTTAACTATGCATTATGTATTACTTAACTTTCTACAACACAACTAACACTGTACAGTTTATACTTTTTTCTAAACCTAACACTTATAAAAAAAATTCTTTCCCCAACATGTTATATATTTTTTTGTTGTTTTGTATTTCTTTGTATATTCTACAAAATGTATATAGTGAATTTTCCATAACAAATCTGAAGAAAAAATGTTGCCGAGGCTGCTTTTGAAATTTCAAAACAAAATTTTAATTTTCTTTATTCTTTTCACTTTACCGAAAAAATATTTTTCTCGATCATTTTTATTTTAGTATAGGTATCTAGATTTTCATTTTCTTTTCAATCAAAATGAATATGAGGTTGGCTAGGTTTACTTCTACGGTTGAATGTATACGAATTTTCAAAAAAAAGGTCTGCAAATTCGCCAACTCTGCTTGGCCATTTTCCACTTACACCATTTGGCTACTGCTACGGTTAATTCTTCAGGTAATCTACCATAAATTTTATTGCCATATATTCTGGGCCTTTCTGGTAAAATATGTTTTACACATTAGAGTGTCAATTAATGTCTTTGTTCTTGTATTATAGTTGTGAGTATTCATTCTCAATTGAAATTTACATGCGTTATTGTGTATAAAACAGGAAATTTGTAAAATATATAATGATGCTAGTGTTAAAATTTTGTTCTTGAAGTATAGGCCTACATGAATCGGTTTTATGAATTTTAAAAAGTGTTTAGATAGCTCTTGTTGTAAATATTTTGTTTGCATTGCTGCTCGATCCCCAGAACATTATGAAGTCCATATGAAATTCTAGGCTGAACATGAGCATGATACACTAATTTAGTCACATTGATTGAGCAACATCTTTATAGTATTATAATGATGAATATTTCACTGCAACTTTGTTATATAGATCTTCTATATGAAGGGTCCATGATAAATCGCTTGAGAGAGTAAGTCCAAGAGATTTCGTTATTACTAGATGAGATGACGGTCTCATCTAGCCTAGCATTAGATATGGATTTGTAATTTTGAACAGATCCTTATTAAACGTTATGAATTTTGTTTTTGCATTATTAATTTTTAAATTATTGTCATTAAACCAACCAAGGATGCTAGAAATTGGAAAATAATTAGATATTTCTAGTTCAGAACTATTTAAATTAGAATTCTAAAACTTTGTGTAACCAGGGGAAAAATATGATTTCACCTTCATTTGGAACATAAATCAATTTATCGATATATAATATGAAAAACAAAGGTCCAAGTATTGTTCCTTGTAGTACTCCAATATTAATTGTAGAGTATTCTAAACTGAATCCACACATAACTTGATAGTCGTTTCTCTTAGTTTCAGTGTAAACTCGTCTATTAGATAAAAATGATTCTATCCAATTAATGGCTTTATAATTTATTCCATAAAACATCAATTCATCTAATAAGGCCTTGGGGTTAACACTTAAATATATCTCGTAGTGTTGTGACACGTAGTTTACTTTATCCTGTTTAACTGTAAAAACACGTGTTACACTTCTCAAGAAATAATCTATCTTTATTTCACTGTTTCCAAAATCTCTTCCCACCAGACCATGTCAACAGCACACAAGATGATCTTATGGGGACAAAATTAAAAACAATCTCCCAAAAAATCATTTAATAACCGACTAAACGTCGCAGGGTACAAAGTGAAAAAATCTCTACGACAAGGATCCGCGGCCACGTTGTCTCTACGACTCCATCAAATCTCTACGACAAGGATCCGCGGCCACGTTGTCTCTACGACTCCAGCAACCGTCTGACATTGTCGTCTGCCGCCACGTCGCGTGGGGTGGCGCCGTCGCAGTCTCTCACGCCAGAGTCAGCGAGTCAGCGCCGTGCGACACCAGCCACCTCACCAGCTCCGCATGGCCGCAAGACGCTGCGTAGTGGAGAGCTGTCTTCCCGTCTGCGTCCCGTAACTCCTTGTCGGCTCGCAGCTCTTCCACCAGGAACCGCATCATGTTCAGATTACCTCGGTCAGCCGCCCAGTGCACGGGCCCCAGCCCTTCCGAGTCCAACGCATTTATATCCTCGTTCTTCGCATGCAACCTGACCTGAAACAGAAAAAACAAACTTTACTCGGCATAATCTCATATATTAATTCGCTATAAAAATTGAATAGAGCTTATTTTGTATTTCTTATTTCTAAATCAGTTGACATTGCCACTCACAAGATCGTTTACTGTGGATATGTCTATCCTTTTCTTAACTGCGCAATAATTTTTTAGGGCAATTCTGATAAGAGGAACAAAGATCTTAAATTGCAAAAACGAATCATCAGGATAATATATGCTCTCAAAACAAGGGATTCATGTATAAATACTTTCAAGGTAGTAATATCCTTACCTTTCCCAGTATATATTTTTATAATTTAACTATATTTATCAAACAAAATATTTCAAATTTTTGAATTAATTCAGACTACCACAATTATAGCACAAGACACAAGGGTAGTCTTGCATACCCAAGACATAAATCATCTGGTTATGAATTCTCACTATATTATTCTGGAATTAAATTATATAATGCCTGCCCGACTCTATAAAGGGTGCGAATTCACTGGTTATTTAAAAAAAGTTTATTTAATTTTTTAAGTAATAAATATTGCTATAAGGGAGATGATTTTTCAGCTATTATATCTTTAAATGTTTTGATTATAGTATTAACTTAAGTGACACTATTCATGTATGAAATGTACAAAACGAATAAAGGATGTGCTGATTCTGATAAGGAATTTCGTTTTCAGCCCACTTCCGTCAGCATATCTTAACCGATTTGAACAATCGACACGTCGTTTTACACCGCAGATCAACAGAAAAATGTAAAACTCAAAAATACTGATTTAGTTTTAAAAATATTTACATTCAAAAAATGTCTGTGTTATTTAAATGGGAGAATATTTTTGAAGGAACTCGGCCCTAGTTTGAGAATACCAGGTAACATGTGGTCATGGAATTTGAACCAATTCTAAGCTTAAATGTTCTGATACTCCCCAAAATTGTCAGATTTATCTTTTTTTTAATGATAAAATGTAAATGCCTACAAACCATTTTTGTGGGATTTATAGTCAGTTGTGTTTGTAACAAACAGCTGATTATAATCCTGACTCTGTGATTTTCACTAGACAGCTGATCACCTATTCAAGCTTTTGATTTATTTTCACCAGTAGTAAACATTAACTTAAACATTAAAAAAATGTAACCTTTAACCTATTGAATACTTTTCACAGAACGGTCCCGTGATAGCCGTTTTGGCCCAAAATCTTTATCACGGAGTGGTTCCGTGATGATGTAATACCATATGTTTTTTCAAATATTTTTTATTTTTGTAATTTTTAACTGTTTTTACTTTAAGCTTATATCCATGAATGATTTTAATAGGTAAAGGATGCAATGTGATCCATTCTTGGCAAACGGGTAAAAATATAATTTATTCAAGAAATACCCCCGTCGCAGCAAACCTGCGTACTCAGCGAATTTCCAATGCATATATATGTGACTCACTACTACATAGAGCTATTTACCAAGTTTCACAAAAATACATCCATAAATAAGTGATATATAGCATTTTATTTATTCTCCATAAGAATAACATAAGGGTTGAGGACACAGGTTTGCTGCAACGAGGAAGATAAGTAATGTGTTTATTTGCAATTATCAATACAACTGAACCAGGTTAAGCTACATACCCAAGTTCTCTTAATGTAGATTCATAAATAAGAGAGTTATACAACTTTACTTATTCTCCATATGAATAACATGGGGGCCGAGTATACAGGTTTGCTGCTACAGGGACTATCAACAAAAAACTTGTTTTTTGTGCTGATATCAATATACCACAACTAGTTGAAGCCACATACCAAGTTTCATCAATATACATTCATAAATAATCGAGATATAGAATTTCATTTATTCTCCATAAGGATAACATTGGACAACGTACTGTGTTTAGCACTTTGAATATCTCTGCAACGGTTGGACGTAGAACAACGATTAAAACACCAAAATGTTTGTTTTGTTGAGCTAAACACATTAATAAACAGAAATGTGAAGTTTTTAGTAAAACTATCTGAGAAAAATCTAAAAACCTTTTCTCCATAAGATTAACATGGGACACGTTTTTTTGGATTTTCTCCGCAACCACTTAATCTAGGTTAATGATTCAAAATACTAAGTTATTTGTTTTTTAAGCTCTATAAAATGGCCATAACCAAAATTGAGTGTTTTTAACATTTTGGGGTCAAATTTGCAAAAAACCGATTTTTGGAAAATTGTAAACCCCCATAAAACCCCCTTCCCATAGTGCGATCCATCTGGTTTTCGAACTTAAAGTCATAAATGCTACTCTCCACATTTGTACCATATTTCATCAAAATCGGGTGTTTCTTTCAAAAGTAATCGCGGTAACGGACACATATATATAACGAAAACCTGCAACCACTCGTAAAACTTTTACCATCTTATGTAAAAGACAGTCAAAACCTTATTTCACGACTGCAGGATATTCATCAGCCTCTACCTCAGGGAACGCTACTTGTAACGATAGATGTTGAATCACTCTATACTAATATCCCCCATCAAGGTGGTCTAGACGCTGTCAAACACTTCCTTGACACCAGACCTCCTCAAACTAAACCTTCTTCCAAATTTCTCTCTACTCTTATACATATTTACAATGAACAATTTTAAATTCTTGGGGAACAACTATTTGCAAATTAATGGGACGGCGATGGGTACGCGAATGGCACCATCGTACGCAAATCTTTTCATGGGTCTAGTGGAACAAAATTTTCTTTCAAGTCAAAATTTGAAACCTACAGCCTGGTTTCGGTTTATAGATGATATCTTTATGGTCTGGCAGTATGGTTTTGAAAGTCTTCAAAATTTTATGGCTGATTTAAACAATTTTTCATGTTTGAATTTCACGTGGAAATCTTCCCAACAATCTATAACATATTTGGATTTAGATATTTTTCTGGATAAAAACTTTCTTAAAACCAAAATTCACGTCAAAGACACTAATAAAATGCAATATCTTCATTACAGCAGTTGCCACCCAGCACATGTCAAAAAGTCTATCCCCAAAAGCTTGTCAGTTAAAGCCAAATCATTATGTACCGATTCTAAAGATTCTTACTTATCTAAACTAAATAATGCTTTTGTCCAACGAGGTTATCCTCAGAAAATAATAAAAATACCCCCGTCGCAGCAAACCTGCGTACTCAGCGAATTTCAAATGTATAATATATGTCTTAATACCATATAAATCCGCATACCAAGTTTCATAAAAATATATTCATATATAAGCGATATATACAATTTTAATTATTCTCCATAAGAATAGCATTGGTGATGAGTACATAGGTTTGCTGAAACAAGGAACATAAACAATTGGTTTTTATGCAAATATAAATATAATTTAACTAGGTGAAGCCACATACCAAGTTTCATCAATATTCAATCATAAGTAAGGACTATATAACATTTTAATTATTCTCCATAAGAATAACATGGGCGATGAGTAAACAGGTTTGCTGCAACAAGAAACTAAAAAAATGGGTTTTTATGCAAATATCAATATAACTCAACAAGATGAAACCACTTACCAAGTTTTATTAATTTATGTTCATAATTAAAGGAGTCATTACATTTTACTTATTCTCCATAAGAATAACATGGGGGGGGCTGAGTATGCAGGTTCGCTGCTACGGGGACAATCAACAACAAATTTATTTGTTGTGCAAATATCAATATACTAGTAATACGTGACCCCACGTGCTAAGTTTCATCAATATACATTCATTAATAATGGAGATATCAAATTTTATTTATTCTCCATAAGGATAACATTGGACAACGTACTGTGTTTAGTACTTTGAATATCTCTGCAACGGTTGGACATAGAATCACAATTTAAACAGCAAAATGATTGTTTTGTGAAGCTGAGTTGATTGGTAAAAGCAAATGTAAAGTTTACATTAAAATTAACTTAGGAAAAGCCAAAAACCTTTTTCCCATAAGATTAACATAGGAGATTTTATGAGCAGGATTTTTGGATTTTCTCCACAACCACTTAACCACTTAACTCTCCACTTAACCTAGCTTAATAATTCAAAATACCATATTATTTGTTTTTTTAAGCTCTATAAATAACATGGTCTAAACCAAAATTAAGTGTTTTAAAAATTGTAGGGTAAAAAATGCAAAAAACTGATTTTTGGAAAATTTAAAACCCCCATAAACCCTCCTTCCCATGGCCCGATTTTTCTGGTTTTCGAACTTAAAGTCATAAATGTCACTTTACACATTTGAGCCAAATTTCATCGAAATCGGACATTTTTTACTCAAGTTATCGCATTCACGGACACATATATATATATATATATATATAAATAATTTGAACGAATGGTGTTTTAGTCATCTGGGGACCTAAAAAAATTTTGTCATGGTCTCGGGCTTAAGTCTTACCATGAGACCTACGGTAATAGCTTCTTCCCTATAGGGGAAATTCGCTAATAGATATATATATTTATACATATATATAAATTTGAACGAATAGTGTTTTAGTCATCTGGGGACCTAAAAAAATTTGTCATGGTCTCGGGCTTAAATCTTACCATGAGACCTACGGTAATAGCTTCTTCCCTATAGGGGAAATTCGCTAAAACAGTTTAAGAAGCGCAAAAACACGCTTAGTTCCACCAATTTTAAAGATGATCCCAAGTTTGTAACATCCTATTTCCCTGGCCTTCACAGAATAAATTCAATAATGAAAACAGGATTTGAACTTTTAAAAAACTCTTCCTTAACCGAAACCATTTTTTCTAGACCACCTAGGATGGGTTTTAAAAGACCTCCAAATTTAAAGAACATGCTTGTAAGGCCCAAGCTTGAAAATAGAAATCTCAATTTGGCCCATGGATGTGAACCATGTAATAAACCGCGTTGCGGTATATGCAAAATTATGTGTAAGGCAGACCGCTTTCGAAGCACAGTAACGGACAAAGTTTACCCGATAGCTGGACACATGGATTGTTCATCCAACCATGCGATTTACCAGCTAACGTGTAAACTTTGTCCTAAGGAGTACATTGGACAAACATCCAACTCCTTACGTGTTCGGATGACAGGACATCGGTTTTCTATCAACCATAAAGACAAACACAAGCCGGTGGCCTTACACGCTGTTCAACATAATGATGAGTTTGAAGATTGTTTCCATCTTAAAGCTATACACAAAATCCAAAGTGTTGAAAACAAAGAATTAAATTACATGAATTTGAGAACAGTCGAATTGGCTCACCAGTTAGTTTTAAGAACGAAACAACCACATGGACTCAACATTCGTTAATTTGATAATTTTTGGTTCCTTATTCTTTCTACAGTATCAAAATAGTTTTATTCCACATCATCTGATCTTAACCAAATGTGTAAATAACATATGATCTGTTGTTTTTGTTTGTCATTCATTTGTTGTGCTTGATAAAGGGAATACCTCGAAATATTGCAATAAAATGGTGTTAATTTCTTAAATGTGTATATATATATATATATATATACACATATATATAAATTTGAACGAATAGTGTTTTTGGCATCTGGGGACCTCAAAACAAAAAGTTATCATGGTCTCGGGCTTACCTCTTACCATGCCACCTACGGTAATAGCTTCTTTCCTACAGGGGAAATTCACTAAAAACGTGTGAATCAACTATATAATTTACAATTGCTATTTTTTTGTTTTTTTAGGTCGGCATCAATTCATAACATCTTGTTTTACTGCAAAAACAGTATATTGGGCCAAATCCAACATTATTGACGGTTTTATGCAAAAGGGCGGTAACTCAACCAGTATCTTATTTAACAACAGTATAAATTAATATTTTGATGTTTGTCATATGTTTTGCTGACTTGCATTTAGACCTATAATAGTGCAATTTGTAATTTTATTTATCAGTGCATTTAAGACTAGGTATGCCACCTTGATGAAGTTTGTTTTTGTTTTAATGTTTTGTTGCATGTAAATTTGCATTGTAATTGCCTTTGCTTGATGATGATTTTATAGTTATTTAACATATGTCTAAGCTTGTATTTTTTGCATGTTTGTAGGCTTGATCCTACCATATATTTAGATTTTAAATTGGCAGTGTCCATTGCATGTAAACGTCTGTTTGACTGAATGTATGGCTAGCTACATATAGACCAAACAACCAAAACAAACCCACACGACCACGCTGTTTTATAAACCTCATGTAACACAACGTTAATTATTGTAATAAGTACATATTTCAGTCATATCCCCCCAAGTCTCCCCCAACTAACCATACACACTTATTTACCTTGTCCTCATAACCTAACTAGGCTAGGTTTGGTTAGGTTATCATAGCTAAAAAGTATATTTTTATTTTTAAACCAACATCATAACACTATATTTATAAATCGACCTGCTAGTATTACATATAGTTTATATATATATGCTATGCGAGATCTATCTAGCAACAACTCGACGAACCACTCGTCAGAAGTCCACGTCCAGTAAACCAAAGGCAAATGAGTCAAATCGTCTCCCCAACGTCTTATTTACATGGATTTATTTTCTAAAAACCAACTAAAATGAAATACCCCCGACGCAGCAAACCTGCATACTCAGCGAATTTAAAATAAATATATAACATAACACATTAACACTTAACAGGATTCATAAGAAATATATTCACAAACAAGCGATATTAAAAATATTAATTAATCTCCATAAGAATAACATTGGGGATGAGTACGCAGGTTTGCTGCAACAAGGAACACAAAATAATGGGTTTTTATGCAAATATCAATCTTTGCTAAGTGAAGTCACATGCCAAGTTTCATCAATATACATTCATAAATAAGCGATATATAACATTTTAATTATTTTCCATAAGAATAGCATGGGGACCGAGTACCTAGGTTTGCTGCTACGGGACCCATAGGCGAAAAATTGTTTTTTTGTGCAAACAACAATAAACCACAACCAGATGAAGCCATATACCAAATTTCGTCAGTTTATGTTCATAAATAAGCGAGATATACAATTTTTCTTTTCCTCCATAAGAATAACATTAGACAACGTACTGTGTTTAGCACTTTCAATATCTCGGTAACCAATTGACGTAGAGCAATGATCAAAATACCAAATTGTTTGTTTTTTTAAGCTGAATTCAATGGTATAAATTAAAATTTGATTTACATTAAAATTGCATGAGAAAACCCCAAAAAACACATTTTTGGGGTACAAAACCCCCCAAAAACCTCCCTTCGGATGGTGCGATTCATCTGGTTTTCGAACTCGTTCAAATAAATGGTACTTTATACATTTGTACCAAATTTCATTAAGATCGGACCTTTTTTACGAGAGTTATCGTGCTTACGGACACATATATATATATATAAATTTGAACGAATGGTGTTTTTGGCATCTGGGGACCTCAAAATGGAAAGTTATCATGGTCTCGGGCTTAAGTCTTACCATGAGACCTACGGTAATAGCTTCTTCCCTATAGGGGAAATTCGCTAACAAAAAACCGTGGCAACGATTTTGTTACGGTATTTTAAAAACCATGGAAACCTCTGTGGTAATCTTTGAGTTTTAGAAGATTGACCTTTTTTTCTGCGCTCCCTGATTCAAAGTTTGATTTAACTTCCCTCGATTTTGCTTCAACTAGTTCTGATGGACTTCCTTGGACGTTTAGTGGATGTGGTGTAAGTAATCAATTTGTTTATTTTTTTGCTATAATAAAACCTCAAATTCCCGTTGTCAAAGGCTAATAGCCTGTGCAGCGATCTAAAGGCAGCGAGATACCGTTAACGGGACCAGTCACATGGGCAAGCTAGCGGTAACCGCTCATGAAAAAATATCTTAGCAGTCAGTCGGGATGGAACCTTCGCTTTACCACGGCCGATTTGCTAGGTAAGCGCTCTCCCACTGAGCTACCACGTCCGGTCACTGGAAAATCTACTACAACAACCACAGAAAACTAAGAAAAGAACAACAAACCCTTAAACCATGGGTGAAGGTTTATTTATTCAGAACTGTAGTAAAAGTATTTCATTTTTAATTTATGAACAACCTTAAACTATTTCAGGATGGAGTGGTGCTAACGGAGATTATACTTTTTGTTTCCTTGATATTTTGTAGATTTAAAATATTTCACCAACTCATTTGCCATTTTTTAAATTTACATTTTTGCAGCATATCTTCAAAACGGCGATTGTAAGGTATCACAAAACATGACTTAGTTGTGGTTTGTGAAAAAATGTTTAAATTAAAGCGCTAGTGAATAACTCGTACTATTAGACACTCGTATTGTTACAGAGTGGACCACAAGGAGGCTGTGGCGGTGGGTGTCGTCTTGGCGGGGGCAGGGCTGCTGGGGGCCTGGTGGCTCCGACGTTGAGGAGGGGACGACGGCCCAACTCTGATCGACCAGCGGCAGTTCCCTGGAACGTACACGGGCTACATTCCTACCAGTCCCGATGAGCCCGAGACAACTTTAGCGGTAATCAACCCATTTTGAAGTGTGAAGTCGAGCAGAGAACCGATGGACGAGGAGAACCAAGATACGGAATCAGAAGAAGGTTCTACGGATGAACAGAAGAAGAAGAAGAAGGAGATAGAGCAGGTGTATGCGGCCTGTCAACAAAGTCATCTTGTGACAGGGGTGGTGGAGGGTCCGCGGGCTTCGGCCCAAAACATGCTCGGAACTGATGTCTGATGAGGTCCAATACCAAGGACAAGCTGTCCACTGTGCTACTGCAATGTCACATAAACATGACTATACATTCATTTTCATTTAGTTTTATAACTTCTTAATAATCCTTCTATAATTTGTTCCTTAAATGTTAATTGTGTAAAATAGGCTATACCTGAATACTTACTTTCCTCAAAGGACCATTTAATTTTTAATAGGCCCATATCACCACCCCTCAAATCTGCCACTATCTCAAATAATACAATTTATAAATTTTAATCACCTACTCAAATATAATTTATTAGATTTAGTCATTTAATCAAATACCTAGATATAACACTAATGTAAAAGGTTGTCTCAGATAAATAATTTTATATATAATAATTTTCAAAATTGATCTCTATTAAAAATTTATTCCAAAAACCAAAGTGCAGTGTACAACAGTGAAAAGCTTCAAGAACATGTGGTCAGCATTGTTGAAGATCCATCACCAAGCCCAGAGACCTCTTCCTCCTTCTTCTGAATCCAACCATGGCAGTGAAAGCACCCCAGTAAGAGCATTGCTCATTATTTTCCCCCCTTCCCAATAAAAATCAGTATATTAGGTACCAAAAACCTAATTTTTAATAGGCCACTAGTGCTCAGTAGATTATTCATCCCTTGTTGCCACCTCAAGCTAAAATTTATTACTGAGTGAAGAATAATATAATAGTATCCAGTTGGTAAGAACTTTCCATAAACTTTCGGCCTTATAATTAAGAATTTCAAAGAAGAACTAAATTTATTGGACAACTTTTTTTAAAACAATTTCATCAAGATCAAATGTTAATATCATTATAAAAATCAATTTCAATAGAAGCAAGCTATTTACCATAGTAAGTCAAGAGTAATTTCCAAAGAACAATTTCTGTGTCTGGCCTAGATTACTAGACAATGAATCAAGTGGACTTTTTAACCTAAATTAACTTCTTTCAGAGATCCATATTGGTAAAGTTTTATTCAGCACAAATCTTAAATAATTGGTATTCATTTTCACGTATTTTATTTTATCAAATGTTCGATAATCTTTGAGCCAGCTCGATCAACCACCCCTGAGATTTAAGAGAAGCTCATAGCCGCCATTTTAATTATATTCATTTTTAACATTTTAAATTTCCCATCTGCCTGTACTTCATTGTTAGCCCCCAAAACTAGTATCATCTGTTTTTATGTAATTTTGAAATAAATATTGTTTGTGAGACAAACACCTTAACGTCTAGTAATTAATTATTCTTTAATAATAGAAATAGAAAAAGATAGGGTGTATTACAAATTGGCGTCCCAACGTAGTGGCATCAAAGGATATCGAACAGATTATGAGACAATCTTAGGCTAGTTATAAGAACAGTAACTTTAAGATAACCCCAAGTTATAAATAAGTCAAACCTGTTACTTTATTAAAGACACGTTATTTATTGAACACACATAATAGCACTATACACAGCCAAAACAACAAATAACATGGGTGACAAGTACAATTTACGCTCTAACCCTCGGCCGAGCGTTAAAGTTCGCGAATCACAGAACGCAAGGGAAAATAACTCTGATGATCCAGACTTTGACAACGACACAGTTCCAACAAATACTACTACAGTCCCGACTCAACACACCCCGACAGTAACAAACACCACTGAACCCGAAATTTTACCAAACGACACAGACGGAGAACAAACAAGTGACATTGTAAACAAAGAACAAGACGCCGCGGTCGACACGGACGCCATGTTGACGTTGGGCGAGCCCATCCAGTCCAGTAGCTCAAGCGAAGCAGACGATCCTCACCTGTGCACATCACTTGTTGCGCAATCGCCAGCCACCGTCGTCATGACAACCAACGACACTTTCAGGAATGCCAACCTAACAACAGTTGAACCAGCTGTTCCCCCAGAATCAGTCAGCTCAATCGTTTCACCGCCCTCTACATCCGATACAATGCCTTTTGCATCAGCTCATAACGACGTATTTAATCAGCTGTTAATTGCGATTCAAAGTACTAATGCCGCCGTAAATGAGATTAAACTACAAAACGTTGCTTTAAAAAACGAATTAAAAAATGAAATCAAAAATCAAATTGAGTCCCAAAACGACATTTTAAGATCCGAGATTAAATCCCAGAATAGCGAATTGAAATCTGAAATCCAAAATTGTCAATCCCATTTGGAAAGTCAGATTACATCAATAAAAAATGCACAAGATGATATCCGAACCTAAATTGGCCAAATCACGGAAACACAACAACGGCACACTACCGAAATAAACCAAATTCGTACAGACTTGGAATCCGAACTAAATGCTCGTGAGACTGTTATCCGAGAAAATTTAATACAAGACCTTGAAAACCAAACCGCCCGACTAAAAAGTATTATCAGTAGCACAAACAACCAAACGCTAAATACTATCAATAGCCAAATAAGAGACCAAAATGTGAATCTGACGACTCAAATTCAAAAGTTCAAACTCGAACAGAGATTTGAAATCAATGCAATCTCGAAACAAAACACTGAGTACCTAGAAAATACAATAATCCCTTTGATAGAGACAAACCGAGAACAAATAGAAAGTCAAAGCACAACAATTTTTAACATTAAAGATACAATCAACGAGCAGAACTCAAAAATTGAACATCTTCAAAATTCCACAAGGCCAAACACATACAATCTGCCACAACAAATACATGTTACATGCAGCGGCAATGTAAATTCCACACTTGAGATGACCCTACCGAAATTCCCATGGTCACGCACATAACCCGAAAGAGTTTCTCGAGAAATTGCACCGCTACTACAAGCGAAGCTTGGCGCGCAATCAAAATCTAGCGAATGAAAATGAGCATCTAATTGAACTAATTGAGTCAAGTTTGGAACAACATGCTTCAAGGTGGTTTAATCTCATCAAAAACGACGTAAAAACATGGAGCGATTTTGAAATTGTTTTCCTGAATAAATATTTCAGTAAGGACGTACAGAGGGGAATACGCCAGAAACTTGAAACAGAGAAATATCGCCCTAATGGAAACCTGTCCCGAGCTGAATACTTTGTAGAGCGTGTGTTAACACTACAATCCCTAACACCACCCCTCACAGAAGATGAGATTATTGTATGTTTGTGTGAGCATTTTGACGATTTAATCCAAGATGCTAGACGAGTGCAAAATATTAACACCTTGCAAGACTTTGAATCCCTGCTACAGAGAGAGGACATTAAGGACTCCCACAGACGCTCACGACAAGCAAGACCCGTAAATTCTCAACAGTCAAATGGTAACAATTCGCCCAATCGAAACAACGATAGGAGGGGATACCAAAATGACCAGCGGGGAAGACAAGATCACCGAGCATACCAACCACCATTCGTTAACAATAACCGGCAAGACAACCACAGGAACGAGCCACGACCGAACCAGCGAAATCACAACTATCAGGGAAACTACCCTCACCAATACCCCAGACCACAAAGTCCATATGGAGAAGGAGAACAAAGAGGCTACCAGCAATACCATTCTAGGGATAACGGCCGGAAATACCCTACCCCAGAACAAGGCAAATTGTGTGCTACCATGACAATTAGCAGCCCCAATCAATCCCCTAACCCAAATGGCCCAGCTTTAAACAAGTAAGCACTGATGACACAAACGGCCTGCACTACATAAACTACCCTTTTCCCCCATTTAATGTATCTTCAGTGCTTTCAAACAACCTCGGATTAATCAGGCCGAATGATAATGATAACAATACTCCAAATAATACAACCCAAAGCAACAATTTTACTCTCAGCAACATATTCTGTAATCGAGAATTCCTATTAGAAGACGAAATAGAATCAACTCCAGCTGAAAACCACCAAGTTTTAAATTGTCCCGAAATTAAAATTGAAATAAATAAATTGACTCTACAAGCACTAATCGACACGGGATCAAACATTACCTGTATGTCAGAGCAGTGGTACAAAGATAACCAACAAAACTTTGGAAAACACGAAATACTACCTGTAACAAATACCTTCATAAAGACCGCTACAAACGGGAAATCACGACGTGCTTCACACATAATACTAGCTCCGATCAAAATTAGTAACCAAACAACATACATACAGATATTATTGGTACCTAATTTAATAAGACCACTTATATTTGGGATGGACACAATCAGACAACTGAATATGAAAATGAACTTCAATGACGGAATACTCATAATGAATATAAATGACCTCGAAATAACGATGAAGTTTGGCAAAGCTAAAACTGATGGAATTTTGTGTTACATATATAATGACAATCGCCACAGGCCATATAAAAATATACAAAATGATATAAATAATGATTATGAATACACAAGTCGTGACGATAATAACAATTTAACACCTGAAACCATACGAGAATCGCTACAAAATAAGAACACCCTCAATAACAAACAAAAACAACAGCTTACTAATCTATTAATGAAATACAGCCAAACATTTTCTAATAATCCCGGCCTTTATAACTGCTATGAACACGTGTTGAAAGTCGAAAAATTCCTATTGAAGAATATGTTACTCCGCTCAACCCTACTGAAGAATACATTACCCACTTAATCCCCATTGAAGATATCATTTCCCTTTCTTCCCCAGTGTTTAAAGTGCAGAGACCACAGTGCCACCGTGTAAATAAACTAATTTTATATAAATAAATGTTATAAACTATTCAATTTTAAAATAGGAGTGAATCTAGAACAGCAAGAGGGATAGAGGGGATAGACTTTAAACAAACAGCGATCAGTGAATAGATAAACACCAATAAACTATATTATCAGTGATCACACCCATCCTTTTCCCCTACAACCAAACTTCCATGTTCCATACCCACATTTCTTTGTTAATCCCTTGTTTGCTATTTTCCCCAAATGTTTTAAGTTATGTTTTATGTTTCCCCATTGATTCTATGTATGTCTCCTTAGTACTTTTATGTTAAGTTGTTACAAAAAATATTTCATCCAACTCCACCACCATATGTTAAGTACCATCCTAACTTTAAGTATCACCTCTCATATTAATGTATCGCCATGTCCATCCGCCATTTGACCGAAATCATGAATGCTCGTCTCATAAATGTCAATCTCATTACATGATTTCTGAGGGGATATTGCAATGTCACATAAACATGACTATACATTCATTTTCATTTAGTTTTATAACTTCTTAATAATCCTTCTATAATTTGTTCCTTAAATGTTAATTGTGTAAAATAGGCTATACCTGAATACTTACTTTCCTCAAAGGACCATTTAATTTTTAATAGGCCCATATCACCACCCCTCAAATCTGCCACTATCTCAAATAATACAATTTATAAATTTTAATCACCTACTCAAATATAATTTATTAGATTTAGTCATTTAATCAAATACCTAGATATAACACTAATGTAAAAGGTTGTCTCAGATAAATAATTTTATATTTAATAATTTTCAAAATTGATCTCTATTAAAAATTTATTCCAAAAACCAAAGTGCAGTGTACAACAGTGAAAAGCTTCAAGAACATGTGGTCAGCATTGTTGAAGATCCATCACCAAGCCCAGAGACCTCTTCCTCCTTCTTCTGAATCCAACCATGGCAGTGAAAGCACCCCAGTAAGAGCATTGCTCATTATTTTCCCCCCTTCCCAATAAAAATCAGTATATTAGGTACCAAAAACCTAATTTTTAACAGGCCACTAGTGCTCAGTAGATTATTCATCCCTTGTTGCCACCTCAAGCTAAAATTTATTACTGAGTGAAGAATAATATAATAGTATCCAGTTGGTAAGAACTTTCCATAAACTTTCGGCCTTATAATTAAGAATTTCAAAGAAGAACTAAATTTATTGGACAACTTTTTTTAAAACAATTTCATCAAGATCAAATTTTAATATCATTATAAAAATCAATTTCAATAGAAGCAAGCTATTTACCATAGTAAGTCAAGAGTAATTTCCAAAGAACAATTTCTGTGTCTGGCCTAGATTACTAGACAATGAATCAAGTGGACTTTTTAACCTAAATTAACTTCTTTCAGAGATCCATATTGGTAAAGTTTTATTCAGCACAAATCTTAAATAATTGGTATTCATTTTCACGTATTTTATTTTATCAAATGTTCGATAATCTTTGAGCCAGCTCGATCAACCACCCCTGAGATTTAAGAGAAGCTCATAGCCGCCATTTTAGTTATATTCATTTTTAACATTTTAAATTTCCCATCTGCCTGTACTTCATTGTTAGCCCCCAAAACTAGTATCATCTGTTTTTATGTAATTTTGAAATAAATATTGTTTGTGAGACAAACACCTTAACGTCTAGTAATTAATTATTCTTTAATAATAGAAATAGAAAAAGATAGGGTGTATTACACTACTCACTAGCCTCATTGTAGTACTTCTCATTTGGATTTCTGTGTGAAGCCTCTAAACACAGTCTGAAAAGTGAACAACCAGTTTACACTCATCATTCATTCATATCCGCCTTAAAATACGTCCCAGGTGCGTCGATGTCTTTCGCAGTGATTCAGTAACTCCATTGAAGGAAGTTAAAATCGAATCCAGAATTGGCATCTAGAAAACGAGGGAAGTCGAAAAACCAATACATTTTGAAAATGCGCAGAGATTTGTGGCGACAAAAAGTCTTCTTGCTTGTTGCCACTTCCTGAATTAATGGGAGTTAAATTGAGTCACGGAAGACAACACAGGCTTCAGCTTCATTCCGCTACTTGCAAAAGAATAACTTAGAAGAATCTACGAAACAGATAACCACAGGCCCCCACTTCGAAAATTGTATCAAACAAAGAGCCCTGGACCAATCAAATAACAGCCCCAAATTGTGTTTGAAAACTAAACTCGCCAAATAATATGATGTATGAAACATTTTACTCAAATGTATACTCATTTGATAAATAAACCAAAACCATAATTAGTCTTTATTTTTTTACTTAAAATTAAGGTTTTAGATGAAAGGCAACGTAATGTGTTTTTACTAACTCAAATTTAAGATTAGAAAAAAATATTTAAAATAACTAAGCTGAAAAAGTTTAAATTAACACACAGAGAATTTAAAAGAAATTAATTTTTGGTGAATTCAAAATAATTTAACCCAAAACACATATTACAATCAAAATATAATTTCCGAGCAAATGTATCTAAGTTATTAAAACTTACTCAGATTATTCATAAAAAGCTCTAAGTTGAATAAATAAAAGAAATTTCAGCTATCCATTTAGCTCTTAACCAACTGGTATTAAGAACAAAATACCCCCGTCGCAGCAAACCTGCGTCCTCAGCGAATTTCCAATGCATAATATTTGTCTTAATACCACATAAAGACATAAGTTTCATAAAAATATATTCACATATAAGCGATTTTAATTATTATCCATAAGAATAACATTGGTAATGAGTACGTAGGTTTGCTGAAACAAGGAACATAAACAATTGGTTTTTATGCAAATATGAATATAATTTAACTAGGCGAAGCCACATACCAAGTTTCATCAATATTCAATCATAAATAAGCCATATAACATTTTAGTTATTCTCCATAAGAATAACATGGGGGCTGAGTAAGCAGGTTTGCTGCAACAAGGAACAGAAAATTGGTTTTTTATGCAATTAACTCAACCAAGTTAAGCTACATACCAAGTTTTATTAATTTATGTTCATAATTAAGGGAGTCATTACATTTTACTTATTCTCCATAAGAATAACATGGGGCTGAGTATGCAGGTTTGCTGCTACGGGAATAATCAATAAAAATCAATTTTTTCTGCAAATATCAATATACCAGTACTACGTGAAGCCACATACCAAGTTTCATCAACATACATTCATAAATAACCGAGATATCAAATTTTATTTATTCTACATAAGGATAACATTGGACAACGTACTGTGTTTAGCACTTTGAATATCTCAGCAACGGTTGGACTTAGAATGACAAATTAAAAACCAAAATGATTTTTTTGTGGAACTGAACAGGTTGGTAAAAGCAAATGTGAAGTTTACCTTAAAATAAACTGAGGAAAAGCCAAAAACCTTTTTCCCATAAGATTAACATGGGAGATTTTATGAGTAGGTTTTTTTGATTTTCTCCGCAACCACTTAACCTAGGTTAATAATTCAAAATACCATATTATTTGTTTTTTAAGCTCTATAAGATGGTTAAAACCAAAATTAAGTTGTTCAAAAATGTTAGGGTGAAAAATGCAAAAAACTGATTTTTGAACAATTTAAAACCCCCATAAACTCCCCTTCCTATGGTCCGATTTTTCTG
This sequence comes from Allygus modestus, assembly GCA_963675035.1. Lineage (NCBI taxonomy): Eukaryota > Metazoa > Arthropoda > Insecta > Hemiptera > Cicadellidae > Allygus > Allygus modestus. The sequence goes on from OY776112.1 coordinate 64,380,116, forward strand.
GTTTTCGAACTTAAAGTCATGAATGTCATTTTACACATTTGAGCCAAATTTCATCGAAATCGGACGTTTTTTAAGTTATCGCATTCACGGACACATATATATATAAATTATCATGGTCTCGGGCTTAAGTCTTACTATGAGACCTACGGTAATAGCTTCTTCCCTATAGGGGAAATCCGCTAAAAGTAAAATATTGTATCTGTGTAAAGTATTATGTTTTGTAAGTTTTTATAAAACCCTCAAAAACATAAAATTATAAAGATATCTTATTCAAAAAACTCTATGCAAGATCTTTCTGGTACATTGATTCTGCAATATGAAAAGCTGATATTGTTTTATATCATTGTTTACCGAAAAGGTTTGTGTGGTGCTGCAGGACATAACAACCGCCCCACGGGAGCGCCGACACGGAACGATGTCAGCCACTGCAGCGTATGGTAATGCTTTCTAAAAATACACTTCGGAATATTTTAAAATCTACAAAAACAACCAAATTCGTTATACGTTTTTGTTTTATTCAGTTAAAGATTTTGTTAAAATGTTTGAGAGAACTTTAAGAGATTCTTTTTTACATCGGTAACAAACTGATTTTATGTAAATGTAATGCTCAGTTTTTTGGAGTATATTATTATTATTAGTTCATTATAAATTTAAATGTATTTTAAATAAATCAAATATACTTAATTAAATATAAATTTAAATATACTTCGATCCTCTGGGTTTTTAAATACTCCTGGATTTGTTTACATAAAAGATTAGTCAGCCGTGTAGAAATGTATTATTTAATTTAGAACAAATTTATAAAATGCGGACAGATTAGTAGTTTTTTTGTAAATTATAATCTAAATAAGAATTATATTAAAATATGAAGTTTTTAATTAAATGCCCCTAACAACATATTATTTTCCGTTCTGTATTTTTTTTCCCCTATTTAGGTTTTAATAAGTCTTCCATAATTGTGTTCATAGAATGTGATAATAAAAATAACATATTAAATTTAATTTCATACAATTTTCTAATTTCCTAAAAAATATGAATCATCCTCTAATTTTATATTTATATTATTTTACGTTTTTATTTAGTCAGCCTCTATTTGTTTTACTTTATAAAAAAACTTTCCATTAACCTTTATATTTAAACTTCATATTTTTTTACTGAAATGTTAAATATTGTTAAAATATAATTCTGAAGTATTTAGTTTATCATCTAGCATCAAAATAACACCATACTTCGGTAGCACATAAATTGTTACATAAAGCAGACATAGTAATCTTTAAAATATACATCAAATGTTTCTATTTATAAATAGTTAAACGTTTTACAATGTAATAAAATATTAATTTAAACACTTTTTATTTCCTGTAAGATATGGAACACTCTACCATACTATAGAACAAAAGAGGTGGATACATAACATGTAATAGCTTGTTTATTTGGTTTGTTTTACCAACCTAATACATGACGCTTATTAGGGGTTTCAAAAAGTGTTACTATAATAGCTGCCAAGGTTTTATTTTATTTTACAAAAATGGTTGGTTATATTATTTTTTGTTCTAGTTTCAAGTACTCTTGCTTTCATTGTGTTTAAGTGAATTTTTTCCAAGAGAAAGGCAAATCCGAGCTAAAGTGTGAAGCCGTAAGTTTTGGTTAAGTTAAACATCTTAGTCTGCCAACCTTATTACATTGTTTATCCTTTTTGAAATATGTAGTATAAACACTTTTTTACTGAAATTTCTTTGTGTAATTGCATTTAATGACTTTTTATACAATTTATTACTAAGGGGCCTCACACATATTACGCAACTCACTTAAGGGGGGGGGGGGTATGGTGTAGCATTATGCTGCGTTATGTCGAGAAGGGGGGGTTTGGATCAACGTTACGTAACTCACACGTTTTAATCCTAAGATCTGGTGCATTCCCGTATATGTTGATAATGTTATAAATCTTTTAAAATGAAAAAATAATCAAATTGATATATAAATTAAGGTTAAAACTAGTTTAATGAAAAATACTTCTGTCATACTATTTTAATAACAGCAAAACTAAAAATAAATACATAATGTGTTTGAAGTAATTTTGTACTATGCTTTACGGTTATGTTTTGTGTTTTTTTAGAGTGTAAAATTATAACATGATACAGTATTGCACAGTGCCACCCACATTTTTAGTTTCGATGGTTGTCACATAGGCGAGGTGGTTTATATTGTTGTTTATATTATTAGTAAAAAACTTGTTTGTTTGTATCAATTTTGCTTTGAAAAAGTTACTAAGGAATTTTATTAAAAGAAAGTCATTAAAATTTTTATAATTTTGCTATCCATGTTCAAAATTGCTTATAAAACTATGATTAAAAGGTTTAAGCTGCTTTAAAGTCAACTACGAATGAGTTACGTAACGGTTTAATACATTGGGGAGGGGGAGGGGTTTTAAATTATGAAAAAATGCGTTACGTAATATGTGTTTGGCCCTTAAGATCAAATTATGAAATTACGTCTCACATAAAAATCTATACACATTAAAAAATATTAATGAAAACTTTTAGAAAAAAGTTAAAGGCAAAAAGCAAAAGGTGGAATGTGTGTGGGAATTATTTTTTTCAATTCATTAACACCGAATAAGTTGAATCATCTGGTGGATGATATCTCCAACTAAACAATATTAAAGGCGTTAGTTGATAGACGATTACAATTTAGTCCAAGTTTGATTTAAATCTCATTTAGAGCCGATGGTTGATATTTAGTTTAAATACTTGTTTTTATTTCACACCCCATACTGGATGTTCTTACTGGATGTGAAGAAATAATACGGGATTGTTTTAAAATACTTTGTTTACATTGAGTAAACAAAAGTAGTTACGTACACATAACTGTCGTTGTTTTGGGGTAAATCATTCGCCTTGTACGAAAAGTGCACAAAGTGAAACTGTTACTTTCTTTCATTTCAAGAGTCATGACATAAGAAAATTGACAAATGATTTATTGCTGTAAAACACATTGCAAATATACTTATGACATTGTTTTGATGGAAATGAAACGTTGAAAGGAGTTCTTGATGTGTGTCCGTTCTTGGTATTTAGCCTCTACTATAGTTGAAAAGCAATCTTATTAGATTTCTTTGACTTTCAAAAACAATGTACTTAGTAGGCTAACATAAAACCTTTCCAAATTCTATATATAATATATTATAAGCTGATAAGCTCACATTTTTCATGTTTAATATTTAAAATGGACAAATAATCTTAGAATCATATTTGTAGGGAAATGCATTGACTGAGATAAAAACGTCCTTCTAAAGGAAATGGGAATAGGTCAGAGTAATAAATGTCCAAACAAGGTTGCGGTAATTTGTTATTCTTACAAATGGAATCTTAAGCACCGTGGGAAAGAAAAACAATTGTTTATACTTCAAGAAACATTTTTTACCACTGCAAAATGTTTGTGGCAAAAGAAGAAATCATAATTTTTTTATGAATTAACACATTTTATGCTGTAGCTTTTTTGTTATAGGTATAACGTAAAAGAAAAATATCAGTGCATCAGAAATGGCTTACTTAATTGTTATGGTGAGTACCTTATGAAAACTGGTATTACCGTATAACAACAAATTCTATGAATTCCCAATTTTTATAAATGGTTATTAGGGATGATACTTATGTTTTTTAAGCTGTTGATACGATTTAGAGTCATAGATAAGTAAGTACGTTTATAACTTTAATAGATCATATAACCTATGGTGAATTACTTTTGGTTTATTTCAGTCTCAAATTGTATAATAATTTCTTTATTAGCATGATACGTGTTGTTACAACTAAACAGGATAAATAAAATAGTCTTACAATACTATAAAGTATATTTACACTTATACTGTACTTACATACAATACGGTAAATATACACAAAATATGGTACAAGGTCTTGTACCATCTTTTGTGTATATTTTACCGTCTTGTATGGAAGTACAGTATAAGTATAAATATACTTTATAGTGTTGTAAGACTATTTTATTCATCCTGTTTAATTGTATAATATAAAAACATGATTTTGTTCTGTTGGATATTCAAATTATTTAAAACCAATTAGGTACGGTATTTACACAAAATGTGCACATTTTTATAGAAAATAAAATATTTTACGAACGGTTTTTGTATGTGTCGAAAATATATTTCAATCATTGTTTTAAGAAGTAATGGTCTAATGTGTCAAACAGACTCAAAAATGTATTTCTTCTAGAGGACATGTTTTAGTAATCGTAAATTTGATATCAATATACGATTGCTACACATTCATACGCATTTCTACCATCTGGAGTGTACTCTCATTGAATGTCTCTGCGGAAATATTATGTCTATTACTTCTGACGTCCGAACCCTTTAATAACATATATGTTTCGGAAAACCTCTTGTCTCGGTCAAACAGAAGTTATGAAGAGACAAAATATGATTACTGTATAACAGAACATAGAAAAAATAAAGATTCTCATGAAACTATTCGGTTTATTAGTTATTTTAGTTATACATTAAATGTATTCGTAAGGCCCCCTAAATGAGATTGAAACACTTTAAAGTATGAGCATTCCTATTATATAATTTAAAAAAAATATATATAACCTGGATTTATTTCAATTAGATAACCAAAACATTTTAATATATTCAAATTTATTAAAATATTTTCAGCTCCTGCAGAGGCACCCTACGTTATGGATACACTCTATACATATAAATTAGGTAAAATGAAATATGTTTTCTCATATTTTTCGAATTTTCTTTGTGCTTGGGTAGTACAAACCAGTGAAACTATCGATGCTTATTTATGACCTTGTATCTTATTTCGTTTTCTTTTCTTAATATATCTGAAATACTAATGTTGGTCAACTAAGAATTTATGTCAAATGGAAAGATGTTTTGTTGTATTCGTTAGTTTAATACCACAATACATTTATTTTTGCTTTTTGGGTGGTAGGCACCAATTACCTCACTGTAAATGTAGTTTATAGTATTAGTTGCGGATGTAATTTAAAAACATAAATTTAATATTTACAAAATCACTTTAATAATTCATCCAAACTTAAGTACAATTTTATTCATGAGTTATAAGAACTTAGATTGTATTCTTAAAAAATGAATGTATTTGTTGAAAGAAACGTTGTCCTTTGACTTTAGTAATCGAAAAGAAAAGCATAGAAACTTGTCAGTGTAAGCTCGTTTGGGGCTTATATGCAACATAAATCTAAGAACTCGAGATCCTTTCTTTGGGAAGGTTTAGGAGATTCCCCTGAGAGAGAGAAGTTTTAAACAATAATTAAATATTGTTAATGTGTCCTCTGGAAAATTAATCCTTCCTTTGTTTTATATTTGTTTAGTTACATTTTAAAATAACGGTATTAATGTTTGTTAATACCAAGAAATTATTAAATTTACCGATAGGAATTTTAAAAATATTGCTATTGTATTATTTTGTGTGCGGCAAAGCAAATAATTAACATAACTATTGGTTATATGGTTATATTATATTATGGTGTTCTATACATTGACACTTTCTTTAAGCCATGATTTTTATAAAATAAATTTAACAACACTAACGCCAATCAAACCATCTCAGCAGCGCCGATAAACAAAGGAAGTGTGTGTTTTAACTAAGAACACGGCTACAGACTCTCTCTTCCAGTTTACTAACAGGCAAGTATATTTCAAATAGCATCCAAAACGATGCTATGATTAATTTTAATAAAGTTTTTTAACTATAATTATGTAGTTTTTGCGTTTTCAAAAATGTTTTAACTTAGCACCGATAAATTTGGGCCATACTTTTAATCTTTTGTTACTTATTCGAGTAATTTTTATGATAGTGATATACCATTCAGTAAAATTGTCAAACCTAGAAGAATTAGAATGAGGTATAAATTTTAAAATAAATCAAAATAAAGTATACATCACTCCTTATTGGCTATAAACAATAAAACTACTTTTTTCGTGACCTTATTTACTACTACGTTGTCTAAATTGTAACAACGCGCACCGGTTGCCGTCCTTAAAATATATAAGTATTTTGTAGTTAAGGAACAATCATTTTGCTTAAATTTTATTAATTTAAAGGAATTTATTTTTTGTTTCGAGGCTCAAAATCCATTTGGCCAAAAAATGTCCGACATTTGAATTTCTTACTGGGCTTGCCAATGACCGCCGTAATTGTTCGGAATCGATTGTTCCACTTAATATATCAGCATCATTATACCAAAAGGACATAAACTGTGTCTACAAATATAGTTGGTATATTTATCTCATATCTTTTCGCATCTCAAAAAGATTGTATTGTATTGTATTTTATTGTAAAACTTTATTTTCTTAGGTGGTGCTATAAGTACTTCACAATTTAAGTGTTTGTTTCATACTAACCTGTTCAAATTTACTTTGGTATATTTATTTAACGTCATGGTCGGAAGCTCCTTAACTTTATATTTTAAACACTTAACATCTTTTTGTTTCTCTATCTCTTGATGTGGATGAAACTCATTGAGCATGTTGATTATTGAGTATGTAGAGTATGTATGTTGAGTATGTATGTTGAGTGTGTAGATTATTACATATAATCATAATAATATAATAATGCTTTAAAACTGAACATAAACAGTGGTTTTATTATTTACAATTAATCCGTACTAAAATAAATTTAAAATGAAGCCCTCTACTGGTCCCTTTGATAGGTTCCTATAGCACATGTAAAGTTTAGTTAGAAGCCTCATCAGGCATTAACCACCTTCATTGTTGCAGAGACAGCCCATAATATTGAGAGGTAGTAGCCCTTTAGAGGGCTTTCACACGTAATTAATTATTTCAGATAGAGGCAATAGGTCTAACCTTTTACAAACTCGTTCATTTCCACGTTAAGGTTTAAACACGGGAAATTCGCTAACTAAAAATCTAGGATCTGGGACACTAGAATAGTAGTTTTCATCACTAGGAGCAAAAGTGGCTCTAATTTGGTGCACAATCGTATTTTAAAAGCGAGGCACAGCCGAGCTTTTTAAAAACGTTTAAAAACGATTAAACACCAAAAAGACACTTTTTCTCCGAGTGATGAACAACATTTTTTATCATAATGCGGGATTAGACTTTTAATCGTTGAAAATTGTAACTATAAAGTTGTATTTTTTAGGTTATGTTTACAAAGTCAGTAATATACAGTGTTTACGTTTCTGTTATTTACAAACAATACATTTTATAGCGTGTGGTAAAGAACGCTTCTATCATGTATAGATAAAGCAAACAGCTGACTTTTTACGTCCTAGGACTTAAAAAATATCACAGCTGCTTTTTATGTACTAGAAAAATAAAGTGACGTTTTGCGTACTATTTAGAAAACAAAAAACAGGTGGATTTCGTGCAGAATGATAAAAATACATTTTTGTAATGTTTAGAAAGTTAAAATGTTAAGTTAATAGTCCATGAGACTTAAATGAGACTTTGGTAACACACAAAATTATTTGTATTTTGTGTAAAAGTTTTGGAATTTAAGTTTGACTGACAAAACTATGGTAAAGGTTGCAACAGGGCTTCATGATTTTACATATAAGTTGGACAATGACTAATTTTAGTCTGTTTATGTTCATTAAAAACTATAATTATTCAAGACTTTTATAAATTTTAGTATAAAATAAGTTTATTAGTGAGTTTATATTAGAATATTTTGCTTGTTACTCCAAGACTAAAGAAATGTAATGTTGGCAATTTAACTAAGTGTTTTGCTCGAGGCAGCTTCATGAGCTGTGGTAGTTTAGTGACGTATTCTCCTTGTGTAAAATTGGTAACGCATGTAATTGGTAATAACGCATGTCACTTGGCATTTTCATGCTGTTCAGTGCTCTCCCATATTTTATGTTAAACGTCGGTACACAAGTTATAGGAGATTTAAACATTACGTGCAATTAATATATGTAAACGTATTGACGACAAATTTGAATAGGAAAATGGAATCCATTACCCTCTTCGTATTGCACTCAAAACCCAAAAACCAATTATTAGAAAACATAATATACTGTGAAAAAGTAGACCAAAATTATTAAGTTGCCAGTTGAGAGTGAATCTAAAGATTTGTCTCGGAAGGCAAAGATTCTTGGTTTGGTAGTTAGTGAATGTGTGTTTGGGAAACTATATCGTAAAATCTAACACAATTTTTTGTTTTCAAAACTTCATCAGGCATCCTCCAAGCTATTTAAAGTTACGAGTTCCAATATGGACAGCATACATTAAATACTTTAATGTAATAGATCCTTTAAAAAATCTTAAATAGTAATGAATAAGTTATTTTTTTCCTTCATGGGAAAAGGAAACCACTACAAACCATTAAAATTTGTCATTGGTTAAATAAATAAAATATGTTTATGGCGATTCGTTATTTTTATCCAAAGGTTGTTTTTATTTTATTAGCTCTAAGAACATAGGTAGGTCTAAATTTCGTAAATTAATAAAACGGTCTCATCTACTTTTAAGAATAAAGTGCTTATGTTTTCCCCGCTTGATTGCAAAAGTAAATTATGTTTAAATTTACTAGCCCCGTCACTGTTTTTTTAAGCGTCAATTTTCACGATTTATATAATTACACTGAATGACTGTGTGATTTATCATGGGATGATTGTTTGAAATCCTGTTATTTATAAAGGTTTAAATGTATGTTGCCATCCACGAAATTATGATGATTGTAACTGTAACCTTCAATACAACCTTGAACTTGTTGTAGACTGGGAATGTGTTTGTTGTGTGTGTTGTAATGATAGAAGCCACCGGCACGGATCGTTTTCTAATTTCACACTAATTTTTTCAGAAGATTATTTAAATTTTAGTTGGCGATTTTATCTCATTAGGAAATATAAGAGGGTGTATGTAGTTGTTTGATTTACTACGATTTACTACGAACTATTTAGTTTGACGATTGAAACCTTTAAAATTTATTTGAAGTTTTCAAATATACTTTTTATTGTTTCTATATTTGTTTCAATCATAAGCTAAAGTGTATAGTTATTTATATGCTGTGTTATTAAAATATTTGTAAACAGTTTATTAAGTAGTCAGACAGAACAACGATTGACTCATAGTGTGGTTGAACTTTGTTAATTATGAAGTGTACAATGTTCATAAGATATCCTGCATCAAGCAATTAGAAATAGTATTGAATTTACTATTACAAATACTTCGTAGAAGATGTGGAACTATTAACTATCAGAAGATGTGGATATGTAACCATTAACAGGATTTACAATTAGATCTAAAATGCGAATATTCCAAATCATAACTTTCGATACCATAAGTGTAAGCGATTAAAAAAGTTGAATCATACATTAACGTAACATTTCCTGGATATTTAACGTCTGCCATTAGTGGGCATTCCAATGCAACATATATATTTTCACGTTTTGTGGTATGTATACAGAAGTTCCAGAGAGTTTTAATATGTTTATATTATTAACATCCATCCAATATACATGTAAAATTTGGCACATAAACCTTTTCTAGTTATCTTGATACACAAATGATTTAGCCTTCTGCTGATGACTAATAATCACAATATACCTCCGTAGTAGCCATAGCTGAGTGGGCTGAGTACTGGCCTACCACCCAAAAGATCCGGATTCAATTCCCAATTACAGCCGTATGACCTTTGAAGCTCTGACAACCACCGTGCTTTGGAAGGCTTTTTAAGCCGTTAGTTCCATAAGAAGTCGTAAGGTCACGTCAGAGGCACTAGTACGACCTGAAAACTCTGAAAACAGACCTTGACCAGAAGGTACCACGCACTCTCTATATAGCTCCATTAAGTTCCTTTTCCACGTTGTACATAACAGGGGTTAAATTATTAGAAGATAATTAAGAACGAACATAAATTAGTTACAGTTAAAGGTTCAATAAATTAACTATGGCAAACCCCGAGTAATATGTGGTACTATTAAATAGATATGTAACCATTATCATGGCTAACGTTTCCGTAAGTGAAAGCGTGTTAAAAATGCACCCGTTGCAGCAAACCTGCATGCTCAGCGAATTTCAAATGGTACTTCACTACGTCATGAAGTCACCTACCAACTTTCATCAAAGCATATTCATGAATAAGCGAGATATGACTTTTTATTTATTCTCCAAAATAAAAACATTAGGACTGAGTATGCAGGTTTGCTGCATCGATGATCCCAACAATTTGTTTTTTTATGTAAAAACCAATAGATCACCACTAGATAAAGCTACATACCAAGTTTTACCAATTTATGTTCATAAACAAGCAAGATAACACATGTTTCTTATTCTCCATAAGAATAACATTATAGCTGCTGAGTACGCAGGTTTGCTGCCATGGGAACCACAAAAATGGGTTTTTACCCAAAAATCAGTAAACCCCAACAATATGAAGCCACAAACCAAGTTTCATTAATATGCATTATTAAGCAAGATATAAAATGTTACGTATTCTCCATAAGATTAATTTTAGAACAATACTGTGTTTAGCACTTTCAATATCTCGCTAACCAAATGGCGTGGAGCGATGATCAAAATACCAAATTGTTTGTTATTTAAGCTGAATTCACATAGTGCAAACTAAAGTTAGGTTTTAAAATTTACGAACTCATGAAATAGATTCTGCATTACAAACTTATACCAAATTTCATCAATATCGGACCATTTATACAAAATTTATCATGCCTACGGATGTATATAGAATCATATATAATACTTGTGTATATACTTGTGTTATAATATATATATACATATACATATATATATATATATATATATATATATATATATATATGAATTTGAACGAATAGTGTTTTTGGGGTCTGGGGACCTCAAAACGAAAAGTTATCATGATCCCGGGCCTAGGTCTTACCATGCCGACTACGGTAATAGCTTCTTTCTTTATAACTATACAAATTTTTAGAATCCAATTTTAACATTTTTCCCGATTGAGAAAGTTGTATAAACGTTTGACACTTCATGAATACAATGCAAAGTATTCCCTCCACTCCCGCAGGAGAGTTTCTACTCTCTCGGATAAAAACTCAGTTGAATAATGTTATCACTCTCTCATTGGAAGTCTTGCCTGTACTTTTTCGTAACTAAAAGTACGTAATTTCAAATACGTTATAAATAGTAGTACGTAAACAAATATAGTGAAGGTCTATCTATTATAAAGCGACGTCGTTTTAACGATTTACAATAATCGGTGATGGTTCGAGGCCATTACCTATGGTAATGTAGAAAAGAGGAACTTGTTTTAAGGTTGTAACATTTTGCATTGATTTAAGTCTCATCAAAGTTTATAAAATTAAAAATATTAAACAAAAACCAAAATAGGTATGATAAAAATGAATGCGGTAGTCTGTTCATCATGACAAATTAATTTGAAATCATGGGTCACCACACCATCTTTATATTTGAAATAAAGTAATCCACAATGGCGGCCAAAGATTTTAATTTAGTCAAAATAAAGCAATCGCTACTCAACAATGATCTTTGGTCGTCCGTGGTTGATATTTAAAAAATTAGAAAAAACAGATGTATTGGGACATTTAAAACAAACATACCCTGTTAAAAACATATATACATACATGCATATTTATTATTAATTCCGAAATCGTTTGTTTATCATCTTACGTATATATATATCGACCTTATAACTAAAAATATATTTAAAAATAAAATACCTAAAATTTGTTCAGACATGATGACGGCACCGAGAAATATATTTGTATGCAAGGCGAATATTTGACGAAATTACCACAGTCCATCAAGCTGCCTCGAGCAAAACACTTAATTAAATTCCTGAAAATGAAGCACTTGGTAAATTAAACAATGAATAAACCCAAATGTAATTATAAAGATCCACATTGGAGACTCTGCCATAGGTCTTGTTTTGAAACGTATGACCTATATTTTAAACAGTAAATTAATTTTATCAAATGGGAATTTTGCCATACCGAATTTGAGCATGTTATCGATTTAATACACTATTATTTAGCGTACAAATATATGATTCATTATTTTGTAACACAAAATAAATACTGTTAAATTTAGCTTATTATTCATACTAGTAATGTTAAATATAAATATTGAGTGTGTAGTACTGTAAACCTTTGCATTGCGTGCCTTGGCACAGGTAGAATGAAGGTGTTATTATTTAGGATTGTTAACTATTGAATTGTTATGGACAGGTTAAAAGATTCGGATTGAAACAATAACAATATTAAATACTATACCTTTTAAAAATCCCTCTGTACTTATAAGTCTTAAAGAATTAAAATAGAAAATTAAAGATAAGCGTTAATAGGTTTTGTTTTGTACTAGGTCCACATTAAAACCTAATAACTCTTTTTTTTAATTGTATACTGTTTGAGTCTCCAATTAATCTGTATATGGAGAGGGAGAGAGAGAGAGAGTGAGAGAGAGAGAGAGGAGAGAGAGAGAGAGAGAGAGAGAGAGAGAGAGAGAGAGAGAGAGAGAGAGAGAGAGAGAGAGAGAGAGAGAGAGAGAGAGAGAGAGAGAGAGAGAGAGAGAGAGAGAGAGAGAGAGAGAGAGAGAGAGAGAGAGAGAGAGGCTGGAGCAGACTTATATATATAGAAAACAGGCGACTTGTTGAAATTTAGATACGTACAACGAAATTGAAGATCGTGAGATATTGTGATAAACGTTTAAATAATGTACTGTTATTGGGAAAAAGTTACTGGGATTACGTATTATCTTGATGAGTGTTTAAATTCAATTAAATGAGTTTAGCTAAAGTCTGTTATTGGACATCAATGACTATCTGATTTCCTTGGTACAGTTTGCTGAGAACAGAATATTGACCCACCTAGAACTCAGAACTCTTTAAAACTGAAAGCCTAATAAAGGAAAACCAATATATTTGTAGCTATTATTAAAAGTAACCAATGTGATACTACCTATTATACGTAATTAAATTGTTTTCTTTATTAGTATTTAAATATGTTTAAATCATACTTAAATTTGGAATAGTTCTTTGTTCATCCGGGCGTGAACATTTCAACATTGTTAAAACTGTAACTAAAATTTATTCAAAGGTATTTTTTCAAGTTTAGATTTCTAATATCCTGGACCTTTTACTTGTTGAGGGAAAATGCTTTCTTTCGTGATTGTAAATGCACTTTCCTAAAATAATCTATAGTTGACTAGGTGCTATTATTTGTGGAACTAAACAGTTTATTGCAGGCTTGCCAGCAAGAGCTTTTGCGTATTATCAATAATAAAGGAAACAGCTGTGGATTTAAACACTGGTACATTTATGATTAAATTTATAAAACCTTTTAAGATTATTCTGGAAGGCCCGCCACACGTTTTAACTCACAGTATTATCATAAAAATAATAATTACACGACTCTAAAGAACAATTTCTGTAAATAACTCGATTTAAATTTTATGTCCTTTCCCAAACAGTCCCAGATCCCTGGGATTACGCTACGACGGCGACGGTGGAGCAGGTGCGGTGTCCTTTGTGGGGAGCTCGTCGGTAATATTGTCTTGGCTCTCATAGCCGAGAGAGCAGATTTGTTTCATTATTTACTGGTTAAGATTAAAACTTTCTGAAAACAATGTATTTTAAATATAATGGAGCAATTAGGATTCACTTGGATTCAGTTACACATTGAAAAATTTATTTTATAATTTCGAGTTTATATGTGTTTTTTTTTTTAAATAATTATATTGCCAGTTTTTTAGTGTAGTGATAAATTTATTTTATTTTTGTAGTGTCTCACAACTGGAGTTGTTGCTCAAAACCGAGGTGTTATTCATAAACACTAATCCAATTTTTTATGAAAGTAGTTTGTGTATTTTTATTCAGACTATTACATATAATAATGCTTTAAAACTGAACATAAACAGTGGTTTTAGACTAACATATAACTACGACTTACATTCATGTTATTTTCTGGGCAAAACTAACTTTGAAGATGACCCTTTAGAATAACATTACCAACAATTTAAATCTACTGTACACAACTGTACAATTCGGAGTAATTATGTTTTGTTACCTAAATCGTCAAAATTGGTTCAGAAATAACGGAGCAGGTCGATTGACAAATATTCCTTCAAAGTATTATATATATAGACAGAAGCTGTCAGTACGTTTTATACGGTATTGATTAAAAACCATTCAGAAAGCGTCAAACTTTGATTGAAAAACTAGTTTGCAGATTATTACCCTCCAAATTGTCATACCTTGTGGTCAATGCAATCATTTAACTCACCATGATTTACTTGTCACTTTTGTGCCACATCGTGCTACTGTGTGGTTAGAGAGTTTGTGCACAATATATTTGATCTTTAATGTATATTTATCAAGCAATAAACTTGACTCTGTAATGATTTCCGAATTATAACTATAACCACACTACTTACAATATTAAAGTTTGGCCGTCGAACTGAATTATGATATAACCAAATCTTTCCCTCACTCTTTCTTTGACTTGTTTTCTGAGTACAAGTTTGTATAAGGACAGGAAGGAAAACACAGTTACTCAAATTGGTGGCTAGCCTGAAGTATAGGACTTCTATTGGTTTAAAACGCGTAAAATACCCTCTGAAACCTCCTCTACTCTTTAGGACTCTAATCTGGGACCATTTTACACATTGGCTAAGACTGTGCCCAGCTCGGACCTTACTCACAGCTGTCAATGAATTCAAGAACCTTTTCCCCATCCCGGTCTAGATATACGTACTTTTGGTGCGGATATGCCCTAAACAAAGTGAACACTCAGTCCTATTAGTCCTCACCCTCCATCAATCTTACAAAGACCGTGTTCATCGGCAACGCTCCAAGCGGTCGTGGGGCCTGCAGGCAAAGCATTTTATATCCGGATCACGGAAGAAGATGTGTTCTCCGTCGTCAGGAATACCCGGTCAGAAGTTAAGGTGCGATGAACTGACCTCGCTCATATTTTTCAGGGACAAATATATTTTTACTATTTTTTAAGAGGGGAAAAAATAGTTAGTTTCTATGCGTCTAACTAAGACTATTTATTTAATTTAGATAACTGTTTCATAAACCTCAGCAGGATAAGGGTTAAAAAAATGTAATTAAAACAATTAGGATTGGGCGGAAGTCGAGGGCGACTGGGGATCATTAGGTAATGGATTACGTCTGTCGGGAAACCCTTAGTGGGTCCTTTATTGTTTAAGATATCACTTGATATTTAACTTTTACAGTTACTTAGTGGAATTATTTCAAAGCAAATAGTAATCATGGTAAGTGATATACACGATTAATGTTCAAAATTAAAACATAAATCAAAGTTTACTTGATCTTATTCTCTTAGTGTAATGTAATTGAATCCTTTGGTGTACACATTAAACAATAGAATTGTCATTACTTGTAATACTTTAAAAAAGCGATAAATTATTGTTTTGTTAAAGTTAATTTACAAATCTAAGTTAAATGTATAGTGACGTAGCTGTTAACGATTAGAAGAATTTTACTTGTCAACCTAAATATTTAAAACTTAAAATACATTCCAAAATAATTTAGGGTTACAGTTTTTTTTATGACTTTCACTACAGTCTAAAAGTATATTTCCGTAACAACAAGACTTAAATTACACATTTTTCTTGACAGGCCTGTCAGTTATACCTTCAGTAAGGTAAGTTGAAAGCCATCTGAGTCAAACACTATATGTGTTAACACGATATTTCCCAATTTCTACATGTTATAATTTGCACTCAGTTAGAGAGTTTGATGTTCTGTTTTAGCGCTTAACCTTAAAGATCTCGGATCCTATCCACAGCTGACATCATAGCTATCATGAACTACTGTTAGCCGTGAGATATTGTTGCAGTTCAGTGGATCAAGGACCATTTTAACAATTTATACCCACAAGCCTTTAAAAGTGGATATAGCTCTGAAACGGGAAGAACTATCTTTGTAGTAATATCTCCACTAACATCCATTTGAAACAAATGTGTAGGAAAATAAGTAATTCGACAACTTAACGAGGACTGTTAGAATTGTTTAACAATTTTAAAATGTGTTTATAAAATACAAATGAAAAATAAATAAAAATATAAGCTGGTGGAAAAGATTGCATGAAAAGATCCCATTACAGTTCACAAACAAACACGGTTTTGCGTTTTGCAAAAATAAACGTAAACTAACACTTTGGTAATCAAACAACAGCTCCCTCACAATGTCCGCAGGGCTGTGTTTCAATACAGTCAAGGCGGTGTGTTGCTCTCACACTGATGGTCTCCAGTAATTATCTGCATTCACGGCTCTCTCATTTGTTCAGCGACCATTCACTACGCGCTTTGTGCTGTAACAACAACTGGAACCACTTCTCACTGCCCTCTCAAGTGGTGTGGTTAAACTGTGGGATAAACAATTCGTGGCAAAACACTACTAGTTTCCGTGCGTAGAACGGATATATCCGTCTTCTCTTACTTTTGTACAGGACCATTGACGGATACATCCGTTTTTCCTTACTTTATAAAGGACCATTGACGGATATATCCGTCAACAAGTTCTGTTATTTTTTTCATAAAATGTTGCAAAAAATTATTTCACAAGTTTTATTCACACATCACATTTATTGTAATTATTTATTTGTACATGTATTTATTTTTACATTTATTGGAACAAACAAAATAAATAATATTACAAATAATAATAATATATAATATTAATATTAATTAATATCAATTAATATATAATATATATAATAAATAATAATATTACAAATAATAATACAAACAAAATATTTAAATCAATTTTTTTCCTTAGTAAAAAATAATAGTGACTGTAGACATAAAAGTACTTGATCCTGGAAGGGTTAAACAAACTCTGATTTTAGTTAACCATAATTCTATAACTCCATATTTCCCTTTTTTCATTAAAAAATGAACTTTTCATAAAAACAAAAGTCAGAAAAAGTGAAATTTTAATTTAATTTGAAAAATCCATTGTAGTATGAGTACGAAATTGCTTGACTTCTTTATTATAATACATACAAATTTACAGAACTTCTGTCCAGACAACATTGTCTGTTACAATTTCTTGGCTAGAAGTAACATATTGTCCGTTTGAAGCTTTAATGAAAACCTTCACTCCATTAAATTATCGGACA